>CAOKZL010000745.1:0-525223 GCA_948472985.1 Iguana delicatissima | reverse complement strand
CATGTACTTTGTGTGATCTTTCTGCACTGTTTTTTCTATGATAAACTATTTTTGTTTCTTTGTCTTGGAGGATTCAGTTTTCTGGTTCATCAACTGTGAGCAAGAACTGTTGACTGAAAGAAAGGAGATTATCCAGAAAGGAAAAACAAAAACAAAAAAACCTCTTTCTAGTTGTAGCTCAAAAGAAATTAAAAAGAAAAGCCTCATTGGGTGACAGTTAAAATTCTTCAAACAATTAAGGACAAACAAGAAGCAAAAGTAAAAGGTGTCCGAAATAGTCTCAGAATCCTAAATGCAACTGTTCATCAAATTATAGATAAGGACCATGAAACTGTAATCATAACCAGCATAAAAAAAAATGGCAGCAACAGCTTCTCCAAACATGGAACAAACAATTTCTTTCACAAGATCTGAGAAAGCAAAGGGAAATATAAAGTGGGTAGGGATGTTTAATGACCAACAGAGGAATATATTATATTATCGGGATAAAATGAAAAGGTAATAGAAGAAAAAAAAACCTGAATGAACATATATATATATATAGAAGAAAATATTATAGAATGACAGGTTCCTTAAACAAAAAACTTTTTTGATGGAAAATGTTCAATTCGGAAAGTAAAGTGGAACCTGCTTTCAAAGAATTTGGGAGAAATAAATCACCAGAAACATGTGACATATCAATAGAGCAGTTGCAAGCTAAAAGAGATTGAATTCACCCAAATTCTATCAAAAATCTGTCAACAAAAAACAAAATAATGGTTCACAGACTGGAAGTGCTCAGTATGCATTCCATTACCTTCACAAAAATCAGGCATAGTAGTAACCATCAAATCTTTCATGTGCGCTAATCTTTCATGCTCATGATGTTCTTTTTTTCTCTCTCTTTAAATGCCACATAGGAATGTCCTGATGTCAAAGCTGAATTTCCAAAAGGAAGAGGCACTAGAGATCGTATTGCAAACATATGTTGTTGAATGGAATACACCAAACTTTTCAGACGAAAATTAGCCTGTGCTTTTTATAGACTCCATCAGAGCCTTTGACAGTGTCGATCATAAAACCTGGGGATCACTCTAATAGAAATGGGAGTTGTGCAACATTTGATTGTCATCAAATATCTTGCCAGCTACTGCCAACATGTCTTCTGTTTTTGTAAAGGCTCTTTCTTTCAGAATGGCACTTTCATGTAAATGTGTTGCAACCTGTGTTGTATCAAAATATCCCCCAATTTGTAACTGGGGATCAGCCTAGTAGCATTTAAGTTTACTTTCCAAGTGATGCAGAAGGTGGAATACTTTCTGTGGAAAGAAAAGGATTAAATGGTTCCATTAAATGCTGTATGTTTTGTAAACAGCTCTTTAAATTTTTCATTGAAGAAGATATATTTCCTTTTGCTTCCCAGACAGATTGCTCCTAGGTGAGATAGGTGAATTTATTTGTGCTGGCGTAGATGAACCTTTCTGGTTGCCAGGAACAATTTGCTGTTTGGCAATTTTTTTATCAGCACCATGAGATAAGACCAGACAGCGATTCTGCATCAATTCTAACAGGATCCAGAAACTCAGAGTCCATAGAAGCAATATCATTTATACTTACTGGCTGAGGAACCTCATCAGAAAATATTCTAGGTACAAAGATTACACTAAAAGAAATCTCCATATGCTCTGTATGTTTAATAACATGGAAGTAAGGGGGCACTGGGTGGTTAAAAGTCAAGAGAACCATTGCCCCCTTAAGTGTTTTGGGAAGCTTTTACATTTTGTCCAGACCGATTTTGTTTTAAAGAATAGTAATTAGGACAATGAATACAAAACTGCTTTTTTAGATCTTCAGCAGACTCAGTTCAAGTAATTAGGTGTAATATGTAGTCCAACTTTGTTAGATTTGCAGCTGTTGTGTGATTTCAGCTATGTTCCCCTTACAGCTTTTGCTGGTCCCAAAATGTGTATTTTGGAGTGCTTGTTTCTTCTGATTTAGTAGCCTAGGACTTTTTTTGTAACATATTTTTCACAGACATCCAGGGAGGATCAAGAATTCAAAACCTTCTGACAGACTGCATTGAAGCCTTGCCTAAATGAATCAAATTTGCCAGAGATGACAATGAGTTGCTGAAGAATAAACACAACTGTTTCTACTGAAGGAAGGTGGTGATCATCAGCAAAACTCAGTAAATATTTTTTTTAAAAAAATTAAGAATTCCTCAGTTGTACTTCAGAGGAATAGTCATCCAAGTAAGGCATGGAGGCTTTTTGGATGTTAGATGTTCCTCATCTTTGAGAAAGTACGTCAGTTAGCAGGGGAATTGGAGTCAGGAATTAATTGGATTTTGAAGAGTAAAATCAGCTCATCCTTCTTCCAAATACTTTTGTAATGGATACACAAATATTGATAAGTTATAAGGACAGCTCCTGCTTTATAGGAAAAGGCAATCATAAGATTTTTCCCCTCTTATTTGCCTTTGTGAAAGTACCTATCTTCAAAAGTATTAATGCAAATATCTGCCCTCTAAATCAAACACAGGGTATGGAATCAGTCATCCAGCCGTACTTTTGCTCTAGTGCAAGGCACGTACGAATCCTCTTATCCCATACCAGCTTCTAGCCCAATTTCAAACTGGGAAATTGCCTTTATGAACTGAATTTTGAATAGTGACATCATATATATCTTGGTAATGAAACCAAAAGACATGAATGGCAAGCATCAAATTTCTTGATTTAAAATTAATATATATTTATCTGAGACCGCCATATTCTACAACATCCATAATTGAAAATGTTGACAGAAACATGAAAAGGATGTCAATTTGACTCTCTTATCCCTTCAAGGGAAGAAATGCTGCAAGAAAAATCTTATGAGAATTACAGAACAATGAGAGGGTCAAGATAGGAAATAGGACAGCTGGATTGATGCCAAATTTGATTTCTTGGTGGTGTAGGAGATAACATGAAGCAAATAAATAAGTGTTGGTTTCTTAAAAATAAATATTGTGACACTCCATCACATCCATTTGTTGCAATTTCAATCCATTTATTCACATCTTATTCTCTGAAACAGCAGAAAACAAGTTTAATCCATCTTCTACATGATGTCCCCTCAAATATTTAGAAATGGTTTTCATGTCAACTCTCAGTCTCCTCTTCTCCAAGCTCAATGCGTCCTGCTCTCTAAGCTTCCCAGAGCTTCCCCACCTTTTACAATCTTGGGCAACCCTCTCTGGACAAAGTGTCCATATCCTTCTTGAACAGCAGTACTGAGCAAAACGTTCCAAGTGGGGTCAGACCAAAGAAGGATGGAGTTAGACTGTTCCTTTGCTCAATCTGGACAGAGAAAGTTGCAAATGGAGATTTAGTCTCTGAAATAACTGCACACGGTTGATTTCCATAGAAATAACATTTTCTGTGCAGGAAATAATATTTCTGGGTTTCTTTATAACAGAAAATATGGTCTTTCAAATAGCTTGAAGCATCTTGCACTTCTAGGTCCCCTGCAGGTAAGAGTAAATAATTAGAGCATACAGGCACAGGATTTTGTCTGTTTTATTAATGGAAACCACAAAAGCAATGTTGCTGCTGATTGTACAAGACACACAGAGAGAAAAAAAATCAGTTAGAGCTTGGAGCATTAACATTCCTTGCAACCAAGGGCCTAAATATAGCACCTTCAGCTGCTCCTTGCTGCCATCTGCTTGTGTTAAGGCAAATATTAGCTTGCTTACTCTACATCTTCACGCTGCTCCTACTCTCCCTTCCTTCCTGATAGTATGTTGCATATGGCAGCTGCCACTTAATTATTTGGGGTGCTCCACTGTGAAGAAAAATGATCAAATCTTAGGTCCCACAGCCACATTGAACTCCTGATGAGCACTGAAGAATGGGATCTATTACAAATGCCCAAATAGAGACCAACTGTTGAAAGAATGGGAATCCAATGTTTGATATAGAATATTAACTTGGCATGAAATTTCATTTTACAAGTTTTTAGACTATCTTGACAAAAGGCATAAAGACAAACAATTTATCAGATGGAAACAAGCAAGTCCGTATAGAAGTGGAGCCCTTTTCCTTTTATAACAACAGGTACACCGCTTACAGCTAATGAATTACAAGAAAACTAGGAAGTCTTATCCTTTATTTCAAATTGTCCATGTTTCCGCAGTTTCTGCATATGTACAATAAGCACACAGACCACTACAATCACTGACAGCATTAACTACATATGAAACTGTATCTTTAAATAATTCTATCAGAACTAGCAGGTTACTTTTGAAGATTCATAAAACCATATTAGGAGATTAATTTGGTACACAAAATGTGGAAAAGTGTTTTGGGAATCCAATGGTTAAAAATCTATTCCAGATTAGAATTGGGTGAAGAATTGGAGCAGCCCACCACATAAACTGATTTCTGCTCTTTCCAAAAATTTAGTGATTATATAAAATCAAGAATTCATTCCCATAAAAATGTGGGAGACAAAGTGGAGGCATAGAAGTCTTGGAACATATGTGGGTCCTTCTGTCCCAAATTGGTGGGTTTTTGAACAATTAAATAAATCAAACGATAAGACAAAATATTACCTTGTCAGAAACATTATTAACATTTTCAGTTTTTGATGGAGAAAATGCAATAAACAACTGATCTCAATTTTGATTCCATCTACTAGAGCTGAAACAGCAGAATCCTAGAAAAATGCAGAAGGATGATCTCTCCGACACTGCCTAGATAGATGCTACTGGATTGTTCTAACCAAAAAATGGCAATAAAAACTTGATTGGTGAGGGGAGAAATAGCAAAAGATAAATTTGTTGATATATGGAACCCATCTCTCTCTTGTTTTGGAATTAATATCAAATCAAGGTCCACCACTGATTCATATGACATTCTGTAGCGATATTATCTATAATCTGAAGAGAATTTAGTACAAAGACTGTCATGAAGTAATTTATTCAAATTAAACAGTAAGACAGTATTTACATTATTTATAGTGACTGCTGAAAATTAAAAAAAGATTTCATTTTATAAAAAGCTTTTCAAAAGCCAAGTTATATGTGACTCTAGATTAGTGTACATTTTCAGCAAAGGCGTTACCGTTTGCAAAAAGCATTTTTGTGTAGATTTCATGAATAATGTCTTGGAGGAAAAATAAATTGTCATTTTGATGCAATCAACAAGAGGCAAGCAACCCATACAATACAACTAAAGCATGTGTATGTGTGCGTGTGCGTGTGTGTGTGTGTGTTCAGAAATAAGGCTTGCACAAAAAAAAATCCTTTGTGCAATTTGCATCAGAAAAGTCTTGAAAATGTAATGTCATGAAGAATCTTTAATAAATCTAAATAAATCTTTTCATTTATTTATTTTATTTCTATCCTACCTTTCTTCCAGTATAGGATCTGAAACAGCACTTTGGAAAAAAAAATTGCAAAAAAGCTCTTGTAATCTTGACTAGTGGGGAAAAAATCTTTTAAAATCAGAGGAAGTTAAAAGAAAAAAAATATTAAGCTACTCATAAATCAGAGGAACTTAAAAGAAAAAAAGCTCATGCAGTCATGTATTTATGTTAGAGAATCCAAGGAACACATTTAATGTATATAATTTAACTTTAAGTTAAATAAGTCAATCCTTAAGTTAAATAACAAGCTTTACTTTTGTCCTATGACTGAATGTAATACCATATTTTTCTTAGAATTTAGGTATAACTCATAATTCATAATTTATAATTAACTATTGTTGCAAGATAATGTGCGGTTTATGTAATCATTTAGTCTACTAATTCTCTGATTTAAGGAAATGGCATATATATATTCACTTTCTTATTCTTTTTTTCTTTCTTTCTTTTTTTAATATATTGAATGTTCATATAAAAAAATAAAATAAAATAAAATAAAATTCTTGCACACCAAAATAACATAATCTGAGAATTACACCCTGAAAAAAAAAATCTTTTCTCAGTCAAAATTATCAATTAATTAGTTAGCTCTTGTGATGCAAAAGCTATCTAATGTTAGAAATGTTAAAGAACCCCAGATACTAATGTGATATCTGCTTCAGTGACAGAGTTGTTTTCCTGCTTTTATGCACAGAGCACTGTAACTGCAAACTGCAGGAAAGTTAGGATCCTTGTTATCTTCTCAACAGCAGTAAGAAGATACAAGCAGCTTACTCTGGGATACAAATCCTTGAAGTTAACAGCTTGCTCGAGACACAAAAGCTCCCAAACTCCTTGCAATATTCTCCTCTTTCAGTTTTTTCCATGGTATCATCCTCTTTTAAATTTCTTTTTTTCCAATATGGTTTTCTGTCCATGATCAAGTAGTTATTTTACTCATTATTTTTGTTCACATGGTAAAGATTGACATGTATGCATTAAAAACATTGGTATTTTACAGAAAATTCCAAAATGAACAACACAGTGTGTTATGTTTTGATTGACACTTAGGGGATAAAACAAACCATTGCAGATGCCACTCATTTTAAAGATAAAACAGGTAATTGAAACAGAGAAATTAAAGGTGATAAAAGTGATTTGAATCAAATTAACTGAATAAGGTGGGTGATACTAATTCTTGGTCTGAAAGGTGAAATTCTAGATTTCAGGGATGAATGAGCTCAACCGATGCAGCCAGTCAATTGTACTTTAACACAATTAGAAGAGAAAAACCAGGTAATGAGAAGAAAAAGCTATGACCAAATGTAGTGAGTTTTTTTTTCTTTCTCCCTTTAACTCTGAGATAAATGGGGAGGCAAGAGCTGGAGTAGTCTAGTGATTTCAGCATTGGACAACAACCCTGGAGACCAGAATTCAGTTCCCTGCTCAGCCGTTGAAACCCACTGGGTGACCTGGGGTATGTCACACAATCTCAGCACCTGAAAACTCAATGATAGGTTCACCTTAGCATTGCCATAAGTCACAAATGACTTCAAAGCACAAAACAACAACAAACTGGTGAGACATTTTACACCACACTCTTCTGGCCGGATGGTTTTAATATTGTCCTTTGCGCTTGTATTTTTATTTTAGTGCCTTGTTCTGGCAGAGAATCCACATCAATGCAGAATGGATTCCACACCAATATCTAAATGGGTTTATACAAAGTGGCCTCTGGAAAACTCTCAGTAGGTGTTACAGGTGAGACATAATTTTGTTCTTTTGGTCTACATAGTGCTAATCAAACTCTTCCTTTTCTGCTAGCAAATACTTGAGATAGGAGAATGATGAAAATTTCCAGCTTGAAGTTGGTGCTTCCAAAACTGTTTTTTTCTTCATGAATGTTCGATATTTTATCACTTTTACTACTCATTCTCCATTACATTTTCCTTCCTTATTGGTACTTACTTGCCTCCAGTCAGGTGTTGCAGAAATTTAAATGGAAATCTATGTATATCTATATAATGGCCTAGGGGTCAAAAATTTCCTTCTCTTTAATGTGCCTTTGTTTGCCTTTTTCACTGGAACCATCATTCCTCTGTGAATCAAATGGTAATTGGAATAGACTTGGAAGCTTTTAACAACCTGAAATTTTAGCAGTTCACAATAACACTGGTGTATCTGGTCCTTCACAGAGTGCCACGTAGTGAACAGAATCATCTTCTGATAATGAATTCTTGCCTCAAATGGATCAGATGATTGTATGAAAGAAGTAGCATTTTCATACTATTTTAAAAGATGTGAGAATTCCAAGGTATATGAAATAAAAATCATTAAATGCATGACTTTCTCTCCTCACCTTGCATACAAATAAGAAACAAAGGGATATGAATCCCGTAATATTTATTTTTAGAAAGTTGATATACATATATACATATACATATACATATACATATATATATATATATATATATATAGCAATATCATACTGCTGAAAGTTGAATCATTTTTTTTTCTTTTTAGTCTTTCTGTTACATTCAGCTATAGAATCATAGAATCATAGAAATGTAGAGTTGGAAGAGACCACAAGGGCCATCCAGTCTAACCCCCTATGCTGTGAATGAAACATGTAAACCCATCAAATAAACCCAAAATAGGGAAGGACTGCAGGCCGAAAGATGGAAGATCCATGCAGCAACTAGGCTGTATTTTGTAAAGAACTAAAAAAAAAGATGAAGTAAATAGGGCCCATATGACAAAAATAAAGCAAATGCAGGCAGGATGAATGGATATAAATGTCATTAATCTTTATTATGCAAGTTTAACTACTCATTCATGTTAGGGTAGGGATTGTGAAAAAATAACCAGCTGCCTGATAGCCAAACCATTCTACAAGATTTTCCTTCACTGCTGCTGCCGCTTTGTGATTCCTCTGAACTCCTAGGCAAGAACATGTTCCAACTTAGGGAAGCAACTACCAGAAAACTGAAGGTTTCCTTACTAAGCACAGCCAAGTGAGTTCAGAGTGTTCTTTCTTCATGTTCCCTTGCTCAAAGTCAGTAGCATGAAGGAGTGGTTTGGTATACAAGAGAAAGTGGCTAGAGATGTCAAGGACATTCAGTCAAGCCCTGTACTTCAAAATCGTTAAGAGCCCTTCCAAACTGACTTGCAAGAAACAAGCAACAGGATATGGAGCAGGTTATAGTTCGGCTGCAGGGCATGTTATCCATGAAGATAGTCCTAGATTCTGTCCAAGTATAAAATTGTAACCACAAGACCTCAGAACATGTAATCCAATCTTTTTCTGGGCCAGCTAATACATTTCAATAGGGACAAAGATCTGTGTGTGTATGTGTGTGTATGTTAGTCACAGGAGCTAACATCCTTTTTAAGTCATGCAGTGAGTTCATATGTATAATCCTGTCCTTGTTGAATTTTACCTAGAAGTATAAAGTTCTGCCAATGAAATTCTACGTAACAGATAAAGAGGATGGAGTTACCCAGTCCAAGGAGTTTCCCTGGAATATCCCCATGGCTAATCTAAAGGAGCAGGGGCAGGACTTTTCCTTGCATTTTCCTTGCAATCAAAAATGTTATGCATAAGGAGGTTATGTATATTTCTTTATGCAACGTTGTCAAAAGCAGACTTGCTGAATGAACCCATGATTATGCTAGCGTAAATCCCCAAGACGATTCTGTTCATAATCCCAATCATCTTCAGTTGGATTCTGACTTAGTCCTGCCTGGATCTTTGGGGAGCTATTTGAGAATCTGGACTGACAATATTCAGTTTCTGGTTGGAAGCTAAATCAATGTTGTTCTATATGGCCTTTGATGTCTGAAATTGCTCTGTTTTTCTTATTTCTTGTAAAATCACATGCTAAAGGCTGTCTTTAAAGATTTTAAGAAAGTATTTTAATGTGTTTTAAAAGTTTTTATTTTTAAAAAAAATCTCTATATTGAATGCATGAATAGTTTTATTTCAGTCACAGACCAGAAAAAAAAAACTACCATTTTGGGTGCTTTCATTTGATTTGTATTTCCCTGGGAGTCTTTGCAGGCTAGGACATGAAAAATAAAGCAAATAAATAAATAGCCTCACAAGAAATGACTACCAGGATATCTAGGCAAGGATAATCATCACTGATTTTCCACATCTTGTGTCTTCCAGCCAACTGCTTCTGAAAACAATGCAAAACACAAAGCCACCCAATGCTTCTTTTCAGTCATGTGCAACAGCTAATAAGCCTGAGTGTAAAAATGTGTGCTTATACCTACACCCGATTCAAACAGCTTAGCCCTGTAAAGCAGATATTAATGCACATCCGATGTGCGTTGTATTTGCATGCTGATGTTTGCTTCCTGCATGGATCGCACACAAAACCTGATGATATACTTCTTGTTGATTACATTCCTTTTCAACATGCTGGCTGTCTACTATTGCAACCACCACAGCTTCCTCTGCAAATAAATAGAGATGGATGAAAATTCACTGTCTGGTGAGAATGTGCCAAAATTAATAATTTTATTCATGAAGAAGGAGATCTAGAGAGAGAGAGAAAAAAATCTTAATGTAGAGGAAACCAAAACTGAGAGATTCAACCATTGTTGCTCGGAGCTTTGAGTAACTTAAATATATGAGTTTGAATCCCTATGTATTCTATCATGATAGTGATAAGGACCCTTTTTTTAATAAAATAATAGAATATACTGAGAGCCTCTTCATCTCTGAATGCTTTATCCACAGTTTTCAGTTCTAACATGAACATACCCTACCTTGGACTAGCTCTACTTATTTAATTTGGTGCAATGAAGATGAGGGAGATATTTGTCTCAGTTTATTCAAAAAATACAAGAATTTGCAAATTACTTTAAATCTGAGACAGAGGCCTTTTCCGCACGGGGCAAGGGAATTGCACTGTGCCGGGACTCACTGGACCTGTGTGCTCCATGCGCGGGTCCAGGCTGGTCCAGAGCAGTGCGTGGCCATGCTCCACACTGCTCTGGGGACGAAAATGGTGGCTTCCGGTTGGTGGAGGCTCTCCACCAACCAGTGAAGCTCACCAGCCTAAAGCCAGGCCCTGGCAGATCTGCAGGCTCGCACTGGTGCGAGCCTGCAAGTCTGCACCGGAGCACAGCCACAGAGTGGCACGCTCCATGCTTTTGAAAGACCTGTTTTAAGCGGTCTTTCAAAAGCACGCTGAACAACCACTTTGGGTCGTTCCAGAGCAGGCTGAGGTCCAGAACTACACAAAGTAGTCCAGACCCAGTCCACTCCCAGGTGTAGACGTCCTCTCTGGAGGACGCTCTGCACCGTTTTAAAAGCCCCATGAGGAAAAGGCCAGAGAGATGTTGAAATTTAAAACACTTGAGTGTTGGAGAAAGAGATCCCACCCGTACAAATGAATATTGATTGGCATTACAAAAAAACTGGGTTCCTTAAAATAATTAAAAATATTACTGCTATCATACTATGAGAATTAGAAAAGTTATAGAGGTTTTAAAATAGAAAGCAAGAATCCTTGAGTAGATTGTGTAGCTTTTAAGGTGTGTGGAAATGATAGACCACTGAGACCTGCGTGAAGTCTCCAGAGACAGCTTGGTAGCCCACATCTTTTATATGACTTTCAGTCACAGAGTTCCAGATAATAACCTAAGGAACACAAACCATTTGAAGAGATAATAAGTTATCTGGCAGTTTCATAGCTTCTGCCAACTTACGGAGAGAGAGTGTGGAATACTTAATTCACAGCTCAGAAGGACATTTTAACAGAAACTATCTTCCCAGTAGAAATGAAGCATGACATTCTAATAGAAGATTGGCTTCCAACATGACTTGGCCAGCAACCCCATATCTAAAATGAAGGAGTATTGGATTTTTGTTCCCCTGTCCTCTTGGCAACTGTCCAAAATTTAAAGTTAGCCCACAGCACAGACCACCAGTACCAACTTTTCCAGAAATAAGAAGTTCATTACAAAGGGACTCCTTATGAATCAAGCTGAATTGAAGCCATAGGCCATTTCTGCACTGCACTGTTAAAGTGCTGTTATTCCACTTTCAACATTCTGTGGAATTCTGGGATTTGTAGTTTACTGAGGCCAAAGAGCTCTCTGGCTGAGAATTCTGAATCACCTTCCCTAAGATATTTGAACTTTCCTTTCTACTTTGTTTGTTTGTTTGGTTTTAGTTTGCAAATTTAAATAGTTTTTTTTTTAAAAAAAAACATGCAGTTTTCTATGCAGAAAACTTGCTTTCTGTGGAGAAATGTTATTTCCTGCATAGAAGATGTTGTCTTCTACAAAGAAACCTTACTTTCTGTACTTTCTGTGTTTATAGTGCATGCAACCTGCTTTACATGCAGAAGTATTATGTTCTGCATAATACCATTTTCTGTACAAAACAAATAAAAAGCCCAACACCAATGAGCATTTTTGATATAAAATAAGTCCTGAACTATGAGTATTCCGAGATGCCCAGGAGTCTTCTCATTAGAGTTGGATGACGTTCAAGAAACCTGTTTTCCGACAAATTTTTCCCTAAATATTCCCCAAATACTCAACATTCATTCTATCCCAGATTGAGACACCCTCTCTCATTAGAGAGAAGAAAATTTGCAAGTACCTCTTAATTCCTGAAGCTGTATCTTCTATGGGTATGCTATGTTAAATGATTAATTCCTGCAGGAGAGAACAAATAATTTAATCCTTTTTCTCCTGCTGTCTTCAAAAACAATGCTAATTTCAAATATGCTTCATGACAAGGAAAGGGAGAAAGACTCCTGCAGCAGGGTTCCTCTGTTCCTGGCTTCCCCCACACTCAACCTGCATGACATTGGGAGAGTGGATAGAGGAAGGCAGATGAGGATCAGAAGACTATAGCCTTTTGGGAACTTCTCCTGCCTTCCACTTGCCAGTTCCACATGACCTTGGGAGGGTTGAAAGGAAGGCAAGTAAGGACTTGCAGGGTATAAGCCTTCTAGGATCCTAATTGTGCTTCCCCTCACTGGCCTTGTACAATATTGAGAGGATGGGAGGAAGGCAGGCAAAGATCAGCAGAAGGTAGCTATCAGAAAACAGCCATCAGAAGGGGAAGGGGAATTAGATGAGGTGTCATATGACTGAACTTTCCAGTATCCGTTACTATTGACTATGCTACCTGCTGGGAGTTGCAGTTCAACAATATCTGGAGAACAGCACAATTCTCACCTTGCTGCAATATTATTAGAATTTACTGTTGGAATGAGAAAACTGTTGGAGCAGGTTCTTGTTAGCTATCCAGCCCCACCATCTCACCCCAAGATCTATATAGGATCTATACATCTGATGCTATCTAGTTAAGCTTGCTCTCTTGCTGTGTCTCATTAGCACTCACACATTGCCAGCCTGAAACAGAATAATATGGATTTTTTCCTTTCTTTAATATGTATTTTTTTTTTCATATTACAAGAGAAATACTATGCAATCTTTATTTTCTTGACATTCAACATCACCATCTCTCTCTAAATCGGGATTCCGTAAGAACAAGAGAAAGCTTTGAGGAACATCATGGTTTCCCAATGAACTCCTAGTTTCAGAGAAAGAAAAAACAACTGATAACCATTATTTATCCTTTTACAAAGAGGGAAAGAAAGAAAGTAGCTAGAGAAAATGTCTCAAAAAGTCTCTAGTTTCAGAATAGGGTGAGATGGGCATGTGTGGAATTATAATCTCTGAATATTTTACCTGATGCATTCCATTTCAGAATCAATTCCTGAGGCTCTACCAAACAAATAAACAAACAAAAATCTATTTTACTTGTCAACAAAATAGATTATGAGCTTGCCAAAGCTCAAACAAAACTGCCTACATGACTCATTGATCAATAATTTGGGCTCCATCTATGTGATCATCAAGTCAGCCGTCAAGTGTCTGCATAAGCTTTGTTCATAGCAAAGCTTTCACAGACGTCTTGTACAACTGGAAATGCTAAATACATTTTCTACCTGCTTATGTCATTCAACATAGACACCAGGGTATCAGGTTATTTTATAAAATCTTTACTCTCCTTGCCCACAGGCAACTCTAACAACTTTACAACTCTAGAACAACTCTAACTCATGTGGTGTGCTTTTTATTCCACCTACTGCAATTTCCAGGGCAAGGTTGAAGCTTCTATTCTTTTCTCCCTTCCTCTCTCTCTCCCCCCTATTCTTTCTCTTTCTTTTCCCTTCAAATTAGGCCAAGGGCCCAGAGAAAAGCTGCCACTCAGAGCAGACAGTACTGAATAAGAGGGACTAATTGTCTGACTCATCTATGGTTTCTTCACATGAAAGTCCATGTTGATGCCTAGCTATACAACAGCAAGGAACACATACTTATTAAAGTCAGTATTTAAACTTGGAATTATCTATGGAATCTTATGGTCCAAGGACTATGCCAGTCACTCTGTGAAAGGGAGGAGGAGATAGATTTGCCACCCTTCATTCAACTGAGAGAGAGAGAGAGATGAACATGGTAACGTTTTTGGAATATTTAGGAACTTAAAAGTTCAATCAAGTACTTGCAAAGGTAAGTATTATGCTTTTAATTTGTCTAGGATGTCTCCTGTCTCTGTGTAAAATAAGTTTTTTTTCACTTTGGGAAGCTAAACACAGAGATGCATAGCAAGCACAACAGAACAAGCAACTTGATCACAAGGGCACAAATAACCCAGCCATTTCTATTTTTTTTTTTTAAAAAAAAAAATACTATTTCATACAATAGAGCAATAGTTGTTACATTTTCTACACTGGGCATTTTACAGTAGTGTAAGAAAATCTGTCAAGAAAATGTGCAAATCCTCTCTAACACCATCATTAGCAACCATACCCTGACATCTTGCAGCAGAGAGAGAAGCCATTTCTGTACTACACTGTTCTAGTGCTATTATTCCACTTTCAACATCCTATGGAATTCTGGGGTTTGCAGTTTAGTGAGGGGCCTTTAGAATTCTCTGCCAGAGAGCTCTTTGGCCTCAGTAAATTACAAACCCCAGAACTCCACAAGATGTTGGAAATGAAATAATTGCACTATAAAAGTGTAAGGTGGAAATGGCCAAAGAGAGAGAGAGAGAAGGAGAAGGAGGAGAAGGAACAATTAAAAAAGGTGGATTCAAAATTCAAAGCCTTAAGAGTGTGCGTGTGTGTGTATGTGTGTGCTTGCATCTTTAAGTCACCTGTCACTTTATGGAGATCTCATGGATTTCATGGGGTTCTCTTAGGCAAGGACTACTCAGAGGTGGCTTGCCATTGCCTTCCTCTGATATACAGCCTACAGCACCTGGTGTTTCTTGGTGGCCACCCCATTGAAGTACCAACCCTGATTACCTCTAAAAAAAATATGGGTTTGAATCTCTGTATATTCACAGAAATATTGGAGTTGATTTAAACAAAACACCCGATGGATAGCATTTTGAGAAAATATTGCATGTTGCTGTTTTGTCACAGTAGAGGACTGGGCGGAGGGGAAACCTCTCAATTTTTCACTCAAAAAAAAAAAAAAAAAAAGGTTAAAGGAAATTTCACTCAGTTTTCTTCCTCTCCTACTTTGACCCACAGAAACCTGTTCATTTTTCCAAGAGCAGGAAAAACATTTTAGCTGTAGGTAGTTTTCACCCACCTTTTTGTTTTATGAGCTTTAGCCATATTTATTTCCTATGGAGGTGTTTATTATTATTATTATTATTATTATTATTATTATTATTATTATTATTATTATTATTGCAAATATTATTTTCCCATACTTTAATTTGATTTAACTTTATTTTGGTTTTAAGCCCAAATGTAAATAGCATTTTGAGAGAGGAAAAGGGCACATATTTTCCTTCCTTCTTTTTAAACAGCTTGCAGTGCAAAATGATATACCACAACTGTGAGCCACATATTCTCTCTCCATGCTTAAATATATGCATATGCAGATATACTGCAGAGGAAGAAAAATTAAAATAGCTCTAAAATATTAATGGCGTACACACACTTTGTATCTGCTAACAAATGTGTTTCCTTCATATTTTCTTTCATTTGAAAGAGTTTTTTTTTAAAGAAATATGAATATATGACATAGTTAAGAAATCTGTGATGGAGAGGTATGCACTAGTTACAATGGATAATTTTATTTCCATAGAATAATGTGAAACAGCTGTTTTCAGTTTCAGCACAATGTTCTTCATGAATTTATCATTCAGATGAATCACAAGGAGAATTGCTTTAAATAAATATTTGGGAAAATTAAATTTCAGCTGAGAAGGAGTGGGGGAGATGTATAGTATGCATCTTATTTGTTGTAATAAGATTGTTTGGAAGGAATAAAATACACCTTTGAGTTGCACAATTCACATGTGCGTGAGAGAAGAGAGACAGAGGGAGAATCTCACGTCATATTTGGATGAAATAAAGCTGCTTATGGCAATCTGGCACCTGATCAGATCCATCCTTTTAGATTTCAGCTTGCAGATTCTGAATAGCATTTCTCCTGGAAAAGGATTTTGTAGGCATTTGCCAGCCTTTCATACATAAGTGACAGAGCACTTCTGTGTCAGAACAGTCCTTGCCTTCTGGCCTGTTTTCCATTCCATGTTACTCAAAAATGTGGGTGACTCGGGGTCCACTTGTGGTGCCAGTGGCTCCACGAAACAGTGGGGAATATTAGCTCAGAGAGGAAGCCTGCAAAAAGGGTGTATCCTTATGGAATCTTTTACACTTCTTGGTTTGAATCTAATGCAGGGGGAAATCAGACGACTTAAAGGAAGTTTGCTTGTTTTATTGGGGGAATTAACAATCACACACATACAAGACTCAAGCAATCTTGCAATCACACAAGGCTAGCTGAAGGAAAGATAGGTAGAATAGCAAGAGTTTAGGGCAATATGGGTGATATTTATTGATCCTACAGAGAAGAAACAAAGCAATGTGCTTAGACTAGGAGCCCAAGAATAATAAAATCAAGAATTGGAGTGACCGAGTGGCAGCCAGCAGGTAGAAGTCTTACAAGTTATTTGGGTCCGAGCCAGGATTTAAATCCTCCTTTTTTCCCCACTGAGGGGGAAGGTATTAATGGTTCTCTATCAGAGAAGACAATGGATTCCACAGAATGGACAGGGGGATCTGGAAGGAGCTAATGGTCTTAGCATTAGGTGACACAGGAACTGATGGGAATCGTGATAGCTCTTTGATGATGTGAAAGGTGAAGGGACAAAAGGAGAGTTCCAATGGACAAAGGAGAAAGTCGAAGATAATCAGTCATTCTGTGAAAGCAGTTTTTGGTTCTATTGTTTTTGAAAGTCATGTTGTCGAGGGGCATCTGTCAGTTCATTGTCTCTGGAGTTTCCCTGACTATGACGTAGCCATGCCCTGAGGTCTCAATCTGACATACTTTTGCAACACACATGTGCAACCAGTTCTTCTTTGCCAGTAAGCTTCCCAGTCATAGTGGGATACAATTTATATTCCATGTCAATTAAATATTTTGCCAATAAAATCACATCATGGAGTTGGGGTGTATGGCCTGGTAACATGTCCCTGCCACTCAGCTCCTCTGCCTGGTACTTCACAGAGACAACCAGATTGGAATATAGAAGACATTACTTTTCAGCTATAGGTTCATCTATAAAGAGCTTCAGTGGCTAAGAACCTTTTTATTGGAAACAGCCCTTCTTGTGTACAATATCCATTGCATTCAGTATGTGTTATAAATAAGTTTATGGGTGTTGATGCATTTCAAGAGCTGATGCTGTTTAACTTGTTTTCTGAATCCCAATGGGAGAGCTGAGAGGAAACATGGAGTCTGGCAGTGCAATCAAGAAAGTAACTCTTCTCCTGAGAAATAGTTATTGTAGCAATACTTTCTCTAAACAAGGGATGGGGAATTCATGGCCCTCCAAATATTGTTGGGTTGACAATTGTCTCTGCATTTTCTTTGTCTATCATAGCTAGAACTGATGGGAACTGAATTCCAAAACATTGGTATGGCCAGCCATTTCTCATAGCAAAAAAATGAAGAGCAGTCTCCCAATCCAAGTTTCCTATGGTGTTTTGGGCTAACTCAGTCACACAGTGAGAAATGGAAATAATGTCTAGTAGATGCCATGTACAATTAAGACCATGAAAACGGGAGTGGGGAGGAGCAAGGATAGTGTCAATGATGCCCTCTGTGTAGGAAGGGACAGAATATTGAAAAACATTCCAAAAATGGCCAAAAGCATGTTTTCTGAGTGTTGAGAAACTGTAATGTGAAGAATCTTGGCCTGATTAGAATCTTTGCATTTCAGGACTTCTTTCTGTGCAAAATTCACATGGAGCTATTTTGTGCAGCAAACAGCTTTTTCTGCATAGGAAAACTACTTTTTCTATGTGGACAATAATATTTATATGCAAAAATATTAATTCCTGAAAACAAAATATTGTGCTTTTTTTGCCGAAATTACTGCAGTCAGGGATTTATACTATGTAAAATTTGTACAGGGTTGATTTGTATAGAAAACAGCATTTTCTACACATAAAACATTATTTTTGTATTGAAATATTATTTTCTATGCAGAAAATGTTGTCTTCTGCACAAAACTATCAGATGAAAATTTCGTACAAAGTAATCCTGAATTGTGAATAGCCATTGAAAACTGTGTGGTTTTCAAAGACTCTCCTGTAACAGGAACTTCGTTATTGCTACCTTTAAGAAGAAATGTAATGAAGAATTACAACCCTACCTCTGTCCTGTTGGTGTGGTCTCAAGAAGCTGTCTAGGATGTAATATGGTAAAGCTGAATAGAATAGAATAGAATAGAATAGAATAGAATAGAATAGAATAGAATCTTTATTATGGTCATAAACCAGCACTGATAAAAAGGGGATAAAGAATAGAAAGAGGGGTAAAAACACAGGTTGAAGCTGGATCTGTGTCTTGGCACTCAATGCACCACAGACAGTATTCTCAGGCTGTCTCACATCAATGTCAGACACTTGTGACTGCTGGAGTGGACATCTTGGAGCTCTTGTCCTCACTCTTTGTTTAGCCCTCAGCCTAATTTCAAAAGGTCTCGACTACTTCAGACTTCCCACAAGATTAATTTCCCCCACTCCTGTCAGAAAAGGGTGGAGGTAAAGTGACATTAGATAGCTTAGAATAGAAAATTTTGCATTGCTCACCTCTGCCCCATCACCACTGAATTGAGGCTCACCAGGTATATAACAGATTGTCCCTGCAGGAATATAAACTACAAGTGAAGACACTCAGCCCATTCATGGATTAGAACTAAATGATGATGATGGTGGTGATGGTGATGATTTTCATTTATATGTTGCTTTTCTCCCAACAATGGAGCTTAAGGCTGTTACAACATTTTTAGGAACTATAGTTTGTTTTTTGTTCTTTAAAATATACACACGGAGAGAAACTGTACTGTACCTAAATATAAATACAGACATTTTCAAAAGAGAAATACACAATTTATAAAGTTAAAAACATTAACATTCATTAGAAGGGGATACAAGCCATAAAAGAGCATAGCATATAATTAAAAGTCCATCCCATTCATTTTCTAAAAGCTGGGTGGCACGATAATGTGCTAACTTGCTGATAGAAGGAAAACAATGATGGAGCCACATTAGCCTGCCTAAATCAGCTCAACATTAGCAATGTGGCCTCTCCAAATGCCTTCAGACAAGCCCTGTTTTTTATCCAGCTGCTTCAATAGGAAGTTGTTAACTGCAAAAAGCAGTTATCTGTTGTACTTGTTAGACATAAATCTCATCTAAGCACAGACCTACACCTTTTGTTTGTGTCTACCAGCATAGCATTTGTTGCTGTTGACTTTTGTGGCCTCAACATTTCATTTAATCTTGTGAACAATATGAGCTAACCGAGCGCTTGTATTCTGGTATCTGCTGTGTTTACTGTTGGAGACACCTTACACTACCCTCCTGCTGGGACAACGTCAGTTGCAACAGTAGCTGTTATCATTTGCTTACTACAGCTCATTCAGGAGTGGAGGGAAGGTATTCCATAGCTCAGCCACCCAAAAAGAGATGGAATTGGATATGTCTTTTGCACTTGCATTTCCTTCAGCTAATTGCTCTTTCCCTCCTCCTTCATGCAACACATTTCCTGTTTCCATTAGACCCAATTCTTACATTACTCTTGAAATGTGGATGGTTCCACACATACAATTTTCACGAATGTTCTGCTCAATATCAAGTTTAAAAGACAAGTTTTCTTGTCCCATTTTTTTCTAGTTTCTCAGCCCACTGCCACATTCTGCTTGATTAATGTCCTGAAGAATCAAAACAATTTTTGCATTATAAGTCCTGCTTGGGAACATGTATTAGGTGTCTAGACTTTGTTTCCCCCTGTTCTTTGCCAATTTTTCTTACTTTATTTATTGCAAAAATATCACCATCATCTCTGAAAAATATATATTTTTGTTTTAAAATGAGCACTCGTTAACGCAAACACATTTCTTAAAAAATGCAAAGAACAATAATGAAGAACTCCAAAATATCATCTACTACAATTAAAAGTTCTGAAATCCTTCATTTTTACACATTAAAATTAAATTAAATAAAGATTTACTTCCGGGTAATTTACATAACTGTAAAGTATACATGAAGATATTGAAATAGTTCAAGATTTTCCAGACCTTGGCACAGCCATTAATCAGAATGGAGACTGCAATCAAGAAATAGGAAAAAGACGAGGACTTGGAAGAACAGCCATGAAGGAAGTAGACAAGACTGTGAAGTGCCAACATGTATCATTGAATATTAAATTTAGAATTCTGAATGCCATCATATTTCTAATTTCTATGTATGGTTATGAGATCTGGACGGTGAAGAAAGCTGATGAGAACAAAATCAAGTCATCTGAGATGTGATGTTGTAGAAGAATTCTATGGGTTTTGTGGATGGCTAAAAACATAAATAAATGGGTCCAGGAGCTGAACAGGGCTGTTGGTGGCAGGGTGACTTGGAAGTCTCTAATTCGTAGGGATATTATAATTCAAAGTGAACTTTACAGCCATTAAAAACAAAGTTAGAAGGAGAAGGTAAAAATTTTATAGGATCCTGGAGAACATCTTCTTCAAATCATAAAACGTACTAAACTGTTAAGCTGTCAGTGTAAACCATTTGAATTTTCATGAATGGATCATATAAGTATGAGAAAAAGGGCACGGTGTTTGATTTGATTTGCCTTCTGGAATCAAGGATGCTACGGAACAAGAAAGTAACATTTTATTGTGGTGATATAAATGTCTTTCTTATTACTATTATTTAGATAGTCAGATTAGTCCTAATGAAAATGTTGTAGATTTAGAAGTCTCAGAATGAATGATGACAGCAGTGAAAGCTTTCTTATTTGACTTACCAGTTTACTTATATAGAATCATAGAATCATAGAATCATAGAAATGTAGAGTTGAAAGAGAGCACAAGGGCCATCCAGTCCAACCCCCTGCCATGCAGGAAAACCCTCAAAGCACTCCCAACAAGTGGCCATCCAGCCTCCGCTTAAAAACCTCCAAAGAAGGAGACTCCACCACACTCTGTGGCAGCACATTCCACTGCCGGACAGCCCTAACTGTCAGGAAATTCCTCTGAGGTTCAGGCGGAATCTCCCCTCCTGCAGCTTGCATCCATTGCTCCTTGTCCTGGTCTCAAGAGCAGGAGAAAACAAGCCCACTCCCTCCTCGACATGACATCCCTTCAAATATTTAAACATGGCTATCATGTCCCCTCTCAACCTTCTCTTCTGCAGACTAAACATACCCAGCTCTATAAGTCTGTCCTCATAGGGCATGGCTTCCAGGCCCCTCACCATTTTGGTTGCCCTCCTCTGGACCTGCTCCAGCTTATCCATATCCTTCTTGAATTGGGGTGCCCAGAACTGGACACAGTATTCAAGATGAGGTCTAACCAATGCAGAATAGAGTGGTACCAATACCTCCCTCGATCTAGACACCATACTCCTATTGATGCAACCAAGAATTGCGTTGGCCTTCTTGGCTGCCGCATCACACTGCTGACTCATGTTCAGCTTGTGGTCTATGAAGACTCCTAGATCCCTTTCACACGTACTGTTAGCCAGCCACGTGTCCCCCATCCTATATTTCTGCATACCACTTTTTCTGCCTAAGTGTAGGACCTTACATTTCTCTCTGTTGAAATTCATTTTGTTAGCCTTGGCCCAGCTCTCCAATCTGTCCAGGTCCTTTTGAATTTTGATCCTGTCATCAGGCGTATTAGCAACCCCTCCCAATTTGGTGTCATTTGCAAATTTGATCAGCGTGCCCTCTATTCCTTCATCCAAGTCATTAATGAAGATGTTGAACAGCACCGGGCCCAGGACAGAACCCTGTGGCACCCCGCTAGTCACTTCTCTCCAGGATGAGAATCTGCCATTGGTGACCACCCTTTGGGTACGGTCAGTCAACCAGTTACAAATCCACCTGACAGTAGCCCTGTCCAGCCCACATCTTACTAGCTTCTTTGCAAGAATGTCATGGGGAACTTTGTCAAAGGCCTTACTGAAATCAAGATATACTATGTCCACAGCATTCCCTTCATCTATCAAGCAAGTAACTCTATTATAAAAAGAGATAAGATTAGTCTGGCATGATCTATTTTTGAGAAATCCAATGTGCCCAAACTTTGAGGGAGGTCTTTTGTAGATTCTGCAAGGTATACCAGTCAGTTTGGCCTTGTATGATACAAATGCTTTCAGTGAAATCACATCATAAGAGATAGAAATATACATTTGAAATCTCTGCAGTATATACCCAAAAGAGAAGTAGACAATTGGCAGGGATGGTGTCAGGGTTGGCTCCTCAATTAATTATTGGAGAACTGCATGTCCAAGGTCACCCCCATAGCTCCACAATCAAGATTTAGAGAGGGAGCAAACATATTTTGATTCCAAATGTCCAGTTACACCCTTCAAGCCTTAATATGTGTGTGTATGCACTGTTACATGTTACTGGTTATTTCACTATATTCTTGGGTATTTTCAGCCATCGTTTTTTGGGTTCACCAGGAAGTGACTGGACTTCTTGTTTTGAACAAAGATCTCTACAGACTGGAAAGAAAGTGCGTGCAGGGATGAAATCCCTGGAAACATATCTCCACTCCAGCATTTCCCAGATGAAAATCAAAACATATGTGGTAAAGCAACTTCACAGCACAGTCAAAATCACAAACTTTATTAATGATGCATAACAAGCCATGGTTCAGTTCGATCATTAGTCAGAATAGGGACTGCAATCAAGAAATCAGAAGAAGACTAGGGTATGAAGGGGCAGCTATGAAGGAACTAGACAAGTGTCAAGATATATCATTGAATGCTAACATTAATATTGTCAATGCCATCAGAATTCCCATTTCTAAATATGGTTGTGAACGTTGGAGTGAAAAAAGCTGATAGAAAGAAAATCAATTCATTTAAAATGTGGTGCTGGAGAGGAGTTCTATGGTTACCCTGGACTGCTAAAAAGACAAATAAATGGGTCCTACAGCAAATCAAGCCTAAACTGTCCCTAGAAGCCAAGATGACCAAATTGAAGCTGCATTACTTTGGCTATATCATGAGAAACATGATTCACTAAGACAGTCAATAATGCTTCTTAGGATAGAAGGTAGTAGAAAAGGAGGAAAACCACATTATAGATGGATAGACACAAGAGAGACATGCCTGAACAGGGTGGTTGATGATAGAATAGGTTGAAGGTCTCTCATTAGTAGGCTCACCATAAATTGAGGTTGATCTGATGGCAGTTTAACAAGAACAACAAGTTTACTGGCAAAGGCAAGGTTACATACTCTCCTATTCTCTCCCCAGTGGGTTAATTGAATGCTAACTACTGCTGCACTTTGAATTCAGTTTGAAAAAGTTGAAGAAATTTGAGGACAATGGGGGAAAGTGGGAGAGGGTTGGAGAAATTGGGATATTTAAAAAGTAGCTGAAAAAGTGAGATGGCAGGGGATTAATTGCAACTGGGATAGTTGGAGGGTATGTGGACATGTGGTTAAACTGCCAGTAACATGCCTCTTCCTATGTTTAGAGGTCCTGTTGATTATTTTGGATCAAAAACATTTCCCTATTTAAAGGAACATGGGAGATTCTGCAAAACAAACAAACGAACAAAATATTGTGGTGCCACATCATTTTTTTTTAAGGTTGTGATAGAACTTTTCTTCACCACAACCTTTTTATATCATATTACATGCATTTTCATTGTTCCTCAACCAATGAGTCTTTCCAAGAGGAGCAATGACTGTTGAGTCTCATTATTGTCATCATATGCTTATGGTAAGTTGGAAGAATGATAGGCCACTTTGGTAGAAATGCTAACAAATTTCACCTGAAATGATATTTTTCAGTAAAAATGGGGAGAGGGGGATTATTTGTGTTCCAAATGTTGTTGTTTGTTGGAGTAGACCTCCAGCCATAACAACTTGGTTATAAAGTTGTTTTTTTAAAGATTTCCTTGGATTGTTTTTTTTTAGTTGTTTCTTTAAAGATCAGTAAAAACGAAAAAAGAATCAGTAATTCTCTCCTTCTCTCTCCCTCTCTCTCTTTCTTTCTCTATTTGTGTTGTGTGTGCATGTGTGTATGTACATGTGCTTGCATGTGCACTCATAGGAGAGAGAGAGAGACATTTGGAACTTGAATACAGACAATAAAAATTAGCAGTTGTTTACTCTGGAAACAGATTAAAAACAACAGCCAGAAGTGTTATAAAAATTTGAACAGATGTCAAATAACGTAAAGCAAAATCCCCAAAGAGTACTTTTAAAAAGGTTATTTACTACACACACACACTATCGATTTGAAATGCAATTTGTTTGTTTTCCAATTTTATTTTTTATTTTTTATTTTTTAAAAAAATATTGCTTCTCATCCTAGGGCAAATCTGACTTAAGAATATCTCACCTCCTGATAAAGACTTCAGGCATTTATCTCAGAAAATAAATGGCATACTCCTTGAGAAGGGGGATGTTTCCTCAAAAGATAATGAAAGACTTCACAGGCTAGGATTGCTATTTGCATGACTAAGAAAATGAGTTGTTTCCAGAAATGTCTGGATATGAGCCTATCTCTGAAAGTGAGTGGTAGGTATGGAATCAGGTCCTGGAAGAGGGGGAAAAAGAGAGAGAGAGAGAGAGAGAGAATTTTGAAAGCTACAACCTTAGTACAGTAGTAGTTGTTCAAAGCCTTTGAAATTTGTCTGGATCTTAAAATTGCCATTGATCATCCAGTGGGCCTTGGTCCCTTTTAGCACTATCAAAAGCACACGGACTTAAGAAGCAAGCCTTACTGAGAACAGTGGTCTTACACCCAAGCAAATGGCTATAGGATCATTTAAAAATCACTTGCTCAATCTAAAGGAAGAGGAGGAAGATGAGAAGGAGGTAGACACACAAAACTCAAGTTGTCGCAAAAAATAAAGCAATTATTGTTCTTGCTTTTCCTGCCCTTCTCCCACCTCCCTTCTTTCAACTGTCAGAGTGTTAGGAGGAGGAAAAAAAAAGAAAAGAAAAAAAGCACAAGCTGAATGTGATGATTTAAGGGCATCATTTTGAATTCTGGGAACCATAGCTTGCTGGCAGCTAGACTAGTGCTGCCATAACATATATCAGGCAAAATTGTCAGATCTGAAGGTAAATGCACTAAAGGAATGTATTTTCCCATTTTCAATCCAATAAAAATTCTCTTATCAATATCATAACAAAAAAGTTTGAAGTACAGACTGGGTATCATTGATTTTGTCTGGGAATGCTCATAGCAAATTTGAAAATCTTGTGGTTATTCTCCAACAGTTAAAATGGCTTGAGATTGTTATTTCCCCCCCTTACATATCTTAGTAACAATAGGCCTAGAGGTGTGCCATCTTATCTTCTGAGGAAAGAACAGCAGAGATGGAAGAAGCTGTCACCAAAGAGTGGTGGTCTATGCTGTTCATTCCCAACATCTAGGAACTTGTCCATGCAGGGTAGATCATCTGTCCACCAGTGAAGTATTGTCCCCCATACCTGGTAGTGACCTTCCAAGATCACAGCTTCTTTGGCATCACTTCTCACTTGATACTTTTCACTGCAGAAATTGAACCTCAGGAGCAACAACACATGCCATGTAGTCCAGAGATGTGGAAGATACTATAATTTTGTTAAATGTTTCCAGATTAATTCAAAATGGACTGTTAATCATTTAATATTAGGAACTAATAGGAATGCTGTCTATGAAGTTTAGGGAAATCACCCTTGATTTATTTACTTCCTTCCTTCCTTATTTATTCATTTATTCATTTATTCATTTATTTCTCTATCTATTTACAAAATGAGGGCTTGGAAGTAACTGAGGATAAAGAAATACAGATATGTACTTGGATGCCTCAAATATTTTAGGCTTTTATCTTGTTTGCAGATGCTCTCAAATGCCTTCTAGGGAACATATGGGCATTTTTAGCATGGGTTAGCCTGCAAGGCCATTTTAGATCTGGGAGGATCTTTTTATAATAAGTGACTTCTGGACATTTTTTGTTGTTGTTGTTGCTAAAATCTATTCACTGGGAAAAAATGGTCCAGTAAGGTCTAAAAACCTGGTGTAAAATGGTCCAGGAAGGCCCCCAAAATGCCCCACATCCTCTAGGGAGCATTTAGGTACAAACATTGATTTATTTTTATTTTTATTTTTTTGTGGGGGTTGTATACAGCTCTCCAATGTCTTCTGGAGGGCTACTGTGGCCCCCAAAGCTTCCTAAAAATGCTCACCCCTGTTCTAAACACTCAGCGACAGAGAGAAGAGAAATCTTTGAAGGTTTTATTAGAGCATAGGCGCTCTCTCTGCAAGGTTATGATGCAAGACAGTAAACTTTCTATGCAACAGGAATGCTTCTTTTCCTCTACTGTTTGTATTCTTGTTTCTAAAGCAAATATTATTATTTTGCATCATAATCTTTCACATATCCTCCAACGTTTTAGATGTGAAATTTAGGGCAAATGTGGCCAAGCAATATTAAATGTCATTTCTGCATGAGGGCACTGTCCCAGGATTGGGATGCATTGCTGCCAGTCTGTGATTTGTGCTTTTGCATGACAACATTGCAGTCCTGCTGCCCATGCATCCCCAGTCATCACAGCCAGGGGGTATACTATTATCAGAAAAAAAAATCTGGTAATGGTCCCTAATTGTGTGTTGCTCAGATCACCAGCGGCCATGAAGAAAGGACGCAAGTGTGATCTAGGTGCTTCCTTCCCCAGTGCAGCACAGAAAGTGTAAGGTTGGACTGCAGAAGGAAGGAGCATGCCTCTCACACTACCCTTCTGCAACCAGCCAGCTAAGAGAAGAAGGGAGCATTTGGGTCATACTCTCATCCCAGCAGTGGTACTGCCAGGATCATGATGATACGATGATGGAAAATGGTAAGATGTGGAAAGGGCCAAAATGTGGTCAAGATGACAAAAGTTATCGATGAGAAAGACAATGGAATCTAGGAAACACTGTAACAGTTTACTTTTGCCTGAGCCTGTTGGGAAGAACGAGTTTTCATCCCTTTCTCTTCTCTCCCCTCTGAAGAGTTAACTGAGAGCAAACTATTTTTACACCTAGAACTCAGTTTGCAGCAACTGAAGGTGGGGAGGTGGAGAGAAAAACTATGACATTTTCAAATGTAGCTGAAAAAGGTGTCTCTGCTGGGATTGCCACTGCCAAACTGGGTCAACTGGAGGGTATGGTTTCAACCAAAGGAGACTAATTTGGATACTCTGCACTCAAAACTTACCATCAATCATGGAACTGGGGAACACAAGGCAATCTTGTGATTAGAAGAAAATGGTCTCGAAGAAATATAGCTTAGAGCATTTTCCCTTCTTTCTGGCTCTGAGAACAAAGCAGAAGTTGATGCCTAAATACACTCTTGCCAGTTTTATTTTTGGATCTAAGAATAGTGCAAAGTGGACCATTAGCAACAAAAAGTGAACTCTAGCTTTTAAAATTCAATGTGCAGAGGAAGTGTATACATCAGAAGTCTAACACTTTCTTAAGGTCAAACACACTAAGATTTTGATTCTGAGGTGTTAGATTTCAGTAATTTCTAACTCATTTATTTTCTCCCTGGAAATACCCTGTCACAGCACATAAGGAGGAAAAGTGACACACTTTAAATGTCACGTTTCTGCCTGATAACAGAAGGCATTTAGCATGCAGTGACAGGGCTTGCACTATGATGCCAGCAGAACCCAACTTGTTAATTTGGCGCTGATCTCCAGATTCCATCAAGAAAAAAAAATGAAGGCACAATTCTTTTGCATCCTTCAGTTTCCAAGTTCAATCATTTTAAAGAAACATGCTACAACAAATTAAGTGTATGTTAATCACTTGACCTGTGCCCAAGTTTTCACATTCTTGAAAATGTTTGCCCTTTCCCCTATCTGTGGCATTATGACTGTTTATACTGCTGATCTTCTGAGCAACAATCATGCATTAAAAAGGATGGCATGTGGCAGAATGTAGTCTTCTGCCTGCTGTCAGTCATCACAGGAGAGAAGTAAATAAGTTTTAACAATGTCACTGGGTTGGACAGTTGTTGGTAATCAAAGACCCTTTCCGCACGCGGCGAGGGAAACGCTCCCTGCCGCTACTCACCAGTTGTTTGGTGGGTCCGTTTGGGTCCGTCTTGATGAGGAGCAGTGCGAGCTCATCGCTCCGCACTGCTCTGGTGTCCAAAATGGCGCCTTCCAGTTGATGGAGGCTCCCCACCAACCACTGAAACTCGCCAGCCTAAAGCCCGCCACTGGCAGATCTGCAGGCTCGCACTGGTGCAAACCTGCAAATCTGCATCGGAGCATGGGAATGGAGTGGCTCGGAGTGGTGCACTCTGTGCTTTTGAAAAACCTGTAAAAACAGGTTTTTAAAAAGCATGCTGTGTGACCACTTCGGGTCGCTCCGGAGTGGACTGAGGTACGGAACTGCGACAAGTAGTCTGACCCAGTCTGCTCCCAAGGTTCAGACGACCTCCATCAGAGGTCGCACCATGCCGTTCTACTTACTCTATGTGGAAAAGGCCAAAGAATCATAGAGTTAGAAGGGCCATAGGCCATCAAATTCATCTCCCACATATTACAGGAATTCCAGGTACAGAATCCCTGAAATGTACTTCTCTGTCCATTTTCTTGAAGGCAAGCAGATGTTACTCTGCTTTCTGGGGGTCCCTAGAGGGAATTTGGATATGCTCCAAAATACTAAATTTTGGGGAAATTAGCAGAGTACCACTTTGCAAAGTAGAGGGCAGGGTGAGGGATCTTTTTATCCTATGTTTATGGGGTCAAACTGCATGAGAAAGAGAGAAAAGTCAAGTGTTCTTTTACATGGTCTTTTATTTGATAAAATTGGCAAAAATTCCTCTCACACACACAAACACGAAGCATTCACTCACACAATCACACAAGGACTATTGAATTTGAAGCTCTTAAGAGAGGAAAGAGTGAAAGAGACTAAAGCAAATATACTTACGTCTGATCTTGAAGGATGGTTTTTTGGGAAAACACAAGACAGCTCAGTAAAACAAAGAGAGAGAGAGAGAGAGAGAGAGAGAGAGGGCGAGCTGGCCGGCCAGTGAGAGAAAGAGAGAGAGAAAAAAAAACTACCTAAAATCCCGAACAAGGTATGTAAATATAGGCATGCATGCCTGGGAGGAGTGGGGGCAGACTCTTGTTCCTTGGAAAGGACAAATGGCAGAATCAGGCAGATGAGAGAAAAGATTTTTATGGCAATGTAATCAGAGATGAAGAAAAAGATAGGTGTGAGGATGGTGCAGTTAGGAATTTGTTTGAAGTCTTCCTGTTTTCCTGAACCAGAGTTTTTTCTTTGAAGTTTCCCACAACTCACCGAAATTAAGTGAGTAGCCAGTCTTTCTGGCTTGGCTATCCAGAGGACGTGCAAACCACAGGGGGTATTTGGTCCCCTCAGAGATGCCTTATGTTCCATATTGCAAGGGCCATTAAGTTGAGCTCAGCCATGCTCTGAGATCATATCTGACCTGCTTTTCAGTCAGTTCTTTTCCACACGGCCTTACCCAGTCCTTGTATGTGATTTCTATTTGTCAATTAAACATATCTTCCCATATATGTATGTGATGGGGTTACAAAGAAGAAGAGATCCCAAACTCTCTAGATCATTGGTTCCATTGTCAAAAGCACAATTACAATCAATAAGTTATTTTCAGTGTTCAACAAAAATCTGTGCTCCTAATACCTAAAACCATTAGTCCTGGTGCTACTCACTGCAGCAGCAGTGAATAAACCTGCATCCTTTCTGTGTGACAGCCCTTTAGATACCTAAATAATGCAATCACAGAATCATAGAATCATAGAGTTGGAAGAGCTAACAGTACGTGTGAAAGGGATCTAGGAGTCTTCATAGACCACAAGCTGAACATGAGTCAGCAGTGTGATGCGGCAGCCAAGAAGGCCAACACAATTCTTGGTTGCATCAATAGGAGTATGGTGTCTAGATCGAGGGAGGTATTGGTACCACTTTATTCTGCATTGGTTAGACCTCATCTGGAATACTGTGTCCAGTTCTGGGCACCCCAATTCAAGAAGGATATGGATAAGCTGGAGCAGGTCCAGAGGAGGGCAACCAAAATGGTGAGGGGCCTGGAAGCCATGCCCTATGAGGACAGACTTAGAGAGCTGGGTATGTTTAGTCTGCAGAAGAGAAGGTTGAGAGGGGACATGATAGCCATGTTTAAATATTTGAAGGGATGTCATGTCGAGGAGGGAGTGGGCTTGTTTTCTCCTGCTCTTGAGACCAGGACAAGGAGCAATGGATGCAAGCTGCAGGAGGGGAGATTCCGCCTGAACCTCAGAGGAATTTCCTGACAGTCAGGGCTGTCTGGCAGTGGAATGTGCTGCCACAGAGTGTGGTGGAGTCTCCTTCGTTGGAGGTTTTTAAGCGGAGGCTGGATGGCCACTTGTTGGGAGTGCTTTGAGGGTTTTCCTGCATGGCAGGGGGTTGGACTGGATGGCCCTTATGGTCTCTTCCAACTCTACATTTCTATGATTCTATGATTCTAAAAGACCACAAGGGCCATCCAGTCCAACCGCCTGCTATGCAGGAACACCCAGCAAAGCATTCTCAACAGATGGCCATCATGTTACCACCAAGTCTTCTTGTCATAAGGATGAACAGCCCAAATTTTCAAGTTTAGCAAGGACTCTTTGAACTAAATTTCTGTCTTCCAGTGTAATAACTACTGATATAGTTTTATATCAACCACAAATGTAACAAGGATTCCCTCTATCCTATCCTCTAAGTCATTGATGCATAATGTAGAAGATTCTTGGCCCCAGGACAGAATCCTGTGGCACTCCACATAAGACTTCCCTCCAGTTTGAAGCACAGACATTGATAATCACTCTTTGAACACTTTCCAACCAATTATACATCTTGACAAACCCATGCTGGTCCCTACGAAACATTACATTGTCAACCGCATGCTTGTAAAAAGACTGCTTTGCATTCTATTATTTTTCCTTGTGCAACTGATGGGTTTTCTTTTTTTAATAAAATATATATTAACACAATGTTGATATAGCATAAAACAACATACAAGGAAGACAAAACGCTCAGGCACTTTCCGCGCCTTACCTTTTTCCCAGTGGTCTGGTGGGGATCTCAGCAGCAGCTCTGCCAAGAGGGGAGTATGATGGGAACGCTCCCCTCTGTATCAGCTGCCTTTGCAATGAAGGAAGTGTGACTGTGCTACCTCTTCCTTCCTCAGTGCAGCCGGGTACTTTTCCAGGCTGCACAGGGGCAAAAAGTGCAACCATTGCACTTTCTGGGAGTTCTATATGACAGTTCTGCATGATGGCATGATTGTGGGTCATTGATGGGGAATACCTATCAATTGTTTACTCCGTGATTGTGCTGCCTGGGGAGGGGAGAAGGATGGGACCATGACCACATCATGTAGAACTGTTGTCGCAGTTCTGTTCTTTTTCCATCCCTATGAGGGATTCGTAGGGTAGTGTGGAAAGGCCTCAGTTTGGAACTCAATTAGATGGTTTGAGAAGAAGTCAATTCACAGGTTCCCTGATTCAACTTGAGTATAATTAGGAAATTTATTCATTTTTTAGTTCCCACTCCCAACTGGAAAATCAGTGAATGGTTTATCTTTTTTTTCTCTTTGTCTAAATTTGAAATTGAGGAATAATGCCATTTAGGTACCTAGTTTTTTGCAGGTGGGGGAAAGATACATTCAACAGCTGAATAGTATTGATGGCTTGCTCAGAAACTGCCTTTGTAGTGATTTAAATCATGATGCCATCTTCCCTTAGATTACCAAAACAGCTTTCTTACCTTTACATTTGGGCCTTTCTTTTCCCCATATTGACTGGACCTAATTTTGCTTGGCTTGTGAAATTTAATGAATTCCCAGCTCAAAGACAAGAAAATACCTTGATCTACTGCCAAACAATGGTCTGCATTTGAATTCCACCCAAGAGGAACCATGCAGCAAACTGATCTCCTTTGAAAATACATAGGATTTCAGTCCTTCCCTCACTCTTTCTGTAGTGATGAGGAAGCCTGAGATCAGGTGGAAGAAAAAAGAAAGAAATAAAATAAAGCAGAGGTAAGAGATGCAGCTAGTGAATAGCAAGTGTGTTTTTATGATCCGGACCCAAGTACTCTCTCTCTCTCTCCTCTGTCATCTATCTATCTATCTATCTATCTATCTATCTATCTATCTATCTATCTATCTATCTATCTATCTCTATGATGAGTGGGAGGTATCCTCATTTAGCTTTACAGAAAGTTGCTGGGCTTTTCCAAACTACTGCAAAAAGCAAGAGCCCTCATGACACATATTGATGGGGCCCCTGAACATTAACCTAGAGGAAAAATAATAGAATGGATGAAAGAAGCTATATGGTGTGGCCAATCATCATTTGGATCTCATAAAACTGTAGACAATTGGCTACAATTGGTGCAGGGCTCAAAAAAAAAAATCTTACTGTAGTAGTAAAGGACTCAATGCTCCCTGTTCTATCCGACAAAGAGGAAGAAGAGGGTCCCAAGGAACTCAGATAAATCACAGGTACAGAACTGTACAAGTCGCTTTTCTTTTTTCCTCTCTGATTTATCTTGGAATCTGTTACCCTGATTTCTGGGGGTCCCATGAGGGACACCTATGTGCACTCCAAATTACAAAGTTGGGAATTAACAAAGAGCACAAGCTAGCACTATGAGAGGCAGGGCAACGGAGTGAGATCTTTTACCCAATGTCTACGGGGTCAGGCCGAGTCAAGGAGCAAACCGATGTAACTAATAATAATTGTTTTTATTGATATACAGTCCAACATGTGTATGCAACACACTCACACAGAGAACTATAGAAATAAAGGTTGGAGTGGGGTGGAGAGATTTTAAGAGGAGGTTTGGTATGGGAAATACTGCACCCATCCTGAAGCCCAGAAAGTCTGAGGAAAAAGGTCCGTTGAAGTAGAGTTCTCAGTGCGAGGAGCTGAGGGGAAGGATCATCGAACGAAGCGACAGCAAAGCGGGATGGAAACCAAGAGCAATCCAAGGAAACGCTCCAAGTCAGGGGTCTTATAGGGGAAAATGTGGCCGCAGGCTAGTCTGTTCTTGACGTTAACAATGAGTTTTGGGCTGGAGACAAAGCCTCCGAAAAGTCAGTGATTTACATGATTGAATTAAGACCGAATTGTCAATAGAGTAGCCAGTATGCAAACACAGAGTGCTTGACAGTTGAGTATTCAGATCATCAAGCTGCCTGCTCGGGGCAGGGAGTCCTTTGTAAGTAGCGTGCATACATAATGTGGTACTTGCCTTGAGGTCTCCTGAAGCGGCAGTCTGGTTATTTCTGGCCTGCCTGTATTAGTTTGGAATATTTCAGCGATTTGTGGCCATGCCTGTATGCATGCTTGTCCGGGGCCCTCTCAAGCACGTGGAGAGGAATAGGTAAAGAAGGCCAAATTATTGATATCAAATGATATCTAGTATCCCACGAGCTCAGGCTAGGAAACTGCGGCAACACACTCTCTGGATGATAATGTTGCTGCCAGTTGCTAAAGGTACTGAGAATTGTCACTGAATGATTTGGCAAAACGCAAGTGTTATTTGATTGTTAGAAAAAGAAAAAAAAAAGAGAGAGAGAGAGAACTAGAGCAGCAAATACAGCTGTCAACACCAACATTCATTCCATGGTTTTTGTTTAATTCAAAGCAGATAAGGCTGTTACTCAAATTTTAATGGGGAGAGTAGGCGGTTGTTTCAATTGTCTAAGGCCATTTCTGTCTTACACTGTTATAGTGCTATTATTCCACTTTAAACATCCTATGGAATCTTGGGGTTTGCATTTCAGGGAAAGGTATTTAGAATTCTCAGCCAAAAAGCTCTTTGGCCTCAGTAAACTACAAACCTCAGAATTCCACAGGATGTTGAAAGTGGACTAATAGCACTATAACAATGTAGTGCAGAAATGGTCTTAGTTAAAAAGTTACTGAGAGATGTGTGTGAATGTCCTGAGTTTCACTCTGCAGTAATCTGTACAGTGGTTTAAAGCTTTCCCACAATCCCTGATTTTCCATTGGGCTGATTTATCAGGTAAACCATGTATCTCTTCCAGATGGGAATTCTGCAGACGTGGAGAAGTTTGCTACAGAAAAGAGGAAAACACACACAGAAAGAGCAATCTTTGCCACATTGCAAGTGCAAAAACACCACTGAAAGCAAAACCAAATTCACAAACATCTGGAAAATGAGGCAATAAGCAAACATACATACATTATAAATTGAAGGCTCTGAAGTAAGTGTGCGTGGGGGAACTAATCAGTAATTGAAGAGCAGATGTTGACACATTACATGGATATTTCATTTTCTTTTCATTTTATATCTATTATAAGTTTTTGTAACTCGGTCTTTACAAGACATAAATCTGGAGTTTCAGCCATAATGACATCTAGTGTGTTTGGGCACAGAGTTCAGGCCAGGAGAGAAAACACATCCTCCGTAATTTTTATAATAAAGTGCAACATATACTTTTGTGTATCTTACCATTGTTGTTATTTTTAGATTTGCATGTGGTATTTAGTTCACCTAGGAAAATCTTTCAATTTAAAGTTTGAAAAGAATTTCTTTGTTAAAAAATAAAAATAGGTCTTCACAAACCCTCATTTGCTTACTGGAAGAGTTGTTTTTTCAGACACATCCTAAATCACCATTTTGTTTGGTGCTGGTCCTTGAATAAAATGATGGGGTCAAGAAATCATAGGTCTGAAGAGTCATTGTCAGACTTCTGGTACAGAAAATGGAGTTCCTGCTGGAAAAAGGATGGTTCATGCTGTTACACATGCAGGTCCAAATCGTTATCACTGTACTATAGGAAAAGGGAAGAAAAACATGCTTAAAAGAAAAGATGAAAAATAGGACTTCAGAATTCTATAGTATTTTGAGGTCTATCGAATTATGACTGTGTCTGTTACAAACAATATCATCTGTTTAAATGAATGTGTGTGTTTTCTTTTTTTAAAGAACAGAGGGTAATTTAACTTCCACTAAGACACTTCAGATATCTGAAACATTTCAGAACAGCTGCCTCACATTTTTATTTTGTTCATGTAAGGAACTATTATGGCATGTCTAATGTAGCTTTTAGAATGGATGGTGGTGGACCCCAGTCAAGCAGATATGCAGATGACACCATATTACTAGCAGAAAATAGCAAAGACTTGGAACAATTATTGAAGAAATTCAAGGAAAAAAGTGCAAGGACAGGCTTAATGTTAAGTATTTAGATATGAAAAAACCATTACCACAGAGGATTCACATAATTTTAAAGTAAATAATGAAGATATTGAAAAGTATGAGATTTTGCAAACTTTAGATGGGTCTTTAATCAGAGACGGCAAGAAATCAGAAAACTAGCACTCTTCTGAAAATCAACTCCTTTAAAATGTGATGCTGAAGGAGAATTCTATTGATACCCTGGATTGCTAAAAAGACAAATGAATGGGTCCTAGAGCAAATCAAGTCTGAACTCTCTATAGGAACCAAGATGACTAAGGATGTTGTACCTTGGCCATATCAAGAGAAGGCATAATTCACTAGAAAAGACAATAATACTTGGTCAGGTAGGAAGGAAAGACAGTAGAAAAAGAAGAAGACCACATTACAGATGGATTGACTCAATAAATGAAGGCACATCCCTGAATCTGCAAGACTTGAGCAAAGCAGCTGAGGTGAGGGTGACTTGTAGGTCTCTCATATAAGGTCACCATAAGTTGAAGTCAACTTGAAAGCACTTAACAACATAAACAACTTGTTGATGTACAGTTTGCTCCCCTCTTTCACTTCAGTTGCTTTCATTCCCAAATAGGATATTAATGAGACTGATTACAGTAATTTTAGCTAATGGATCAATTAATTATTCAATTAAATGTGCAAAAATTTGTGTACAAGAAACTATAGTAAAGAAGAAAATGTTGTTTGATTTTCAGATAATGCAGGCACCATGAGCCAAATCCAACATTTAATATTAATGTGTTAATAGTGTGCTACATTACTCACTGCTTGCAAGCAACTTATAATAATTAATGGTTAATGAGTAACATGCTCCTTTTCAGAGTAATGAGTGCAAAATCTGGTTTGGGCCAGCATAATGTTCCTTCAATGACCACACAAAGTGCCTACAGGCAACTGGCAAACAGGTTATGAGTGCCACAGCACTTTTCCTTCAAACAGCAGAAGTTGGGTACCTCTAGAAGCATTCATGACCTTTAAAATCCTACTTTTTGGAAAGTCAGCCCACCAAATGACTAATATATATATGAAGACAGAAACTTCAGTCTGAATGACACAACAAAAATTACAATTGGTGTTGGGTGCAGGTTGATAGTCCGGGTTGCTAAACGTTTTGGTATAAAAATGTTCATCTAATTAATTTAACAATTAATTGTCCACATGTTGGCGAATGTACTCCTAAGCACACTTTCTAAAGTATAAGTGTCTTTGAGGTCCATGAGACAGGTGTCAGAATAGACATCATTGTGAGCCCACAACCCAGTGTAAGGTTTGCCTGAGCAAATCTCATTGAAATCATAGCATTCCCATACATTTTTCATTGATTTATATATAGTTTTGAATAGCTACTTGTAGTTGAAATACATAAACACTGGGTTTACTCCAAAGGGGCATTGCAGAAAGGCCTGAAAATGAAGTTTTCATCTGTTTGAAATTTTAGCCTGCCTGTTACAGTCCAGGAATTCCATGCGTGAATTCTCCTTTGTTGATCGCCATTCTCCTGTACAGGTTCTTGTTCATCAGCAGTCAATGGATCAGAATCAACCAGTTCCCAGGTTTGAATTCCTTCCTTCTGGGTACCAATTTCCATGTCCTAACTGTAGGGACAAAACTGAAAGGTACCAATTTTCCATGTCCTAACTGTAGGGACAATCTGTGAGCCAAACAGCAAAAAAAAAAAGCCAGACTGGGCAGAGAGACCTATTGACCACCCTTGAAGACTTTGGGATCTCAAAAGAGAGGACTGCGTATTTCTCCATTCTCAGAGAGGTTGGGAATTCTGTTTCAATGTTAGAGGAGCTGCATTTAGGTTCCAGACAATGCAGACATGTAAAAAAATGACCTAGATCAGAGGCTACATGAAGAAGTACCTGTTTTGCAAATGAATGCTTCTCAGAAACAAAACGTTGCTGTGGTTGTTGCTATTAGTATTATCATTATTAAAAAAATGTTTGGGTATTGGTGAGCTCTGTGGAAGACAACCTTGGACTGATGAAAATCTTTGCAGCTCAGGACTCATTTTGCAAAAATTCTGACTGTGTGTGTGTGTGTGTGTGAGTGAAGAAATTACCATTTTTTGTGCAGAAATACTTTCTGTGGAGATGATGTGATTTCCTGCACAGAAAATGCTGCTTAAATGACAAAAGCCCTCAATGTGCAATGCTTGTGCAGAGTAAGTTCCTAATTACAGTATTTTCTGCTCAGAAAACAATAGATAAATAGGTCGAGTGAAAATATATTTTCATATGAACTGCTTTTAGAGATTTTACTGAATACACAATGAGTTTTAAAATATTTGTTTAAAATCCCTGTTAAAAAACCTTCATTTAAAAGCAGATTTTGATTTCTTTTAATAACAGACCTAACTGAAAGTGTGAAAATGAACCAGAATGGTAATCAATTAATACATACAATTAATTCATACACGTAGCAGTGTGTGAAATTCTTGTAAGACACTTTGTGTAACTCTGCTGGTTGCTCTTTTTCTTCTACTCCTAGTCCTTTGAACCCAACCTATTATTCTGTATTGTGAACGACATTGAGTAGTTTGCCAGTGACAAGCAGTTTAACCTTTCTGAAACGTTCCTACCTTTTGTGTTAAAATCACTTTATCACGCGGCCATGTCTAGCACATGAATATAGCATTCTTTTTAAATATATTCAAAGAAAGGAGTTCAGTTTTAAACAAGATCCTTCCTTATGGTTCAGAGGCTAATTCATGCATTCTTAAAGCATTCTGATTATTGATTGCACTGTCTTTGGTACACATTATACTGAGATATTGATAATGTATGAAGTGTAACATCAGATTTCTTATCTAATCAATCAGATGGCATGCATATGCAGTAGATCCCTGGTTTTTACTAAGATTAATTACTATGAGCCACAAAAAGTAGCTTTTGATGAGGTGAGATATTGGGAGTCCAATTACCTTCGGTTTTTTGTTTTGTTTTGTTTTCCTTGCGGGGGATTAAAGGGAGGCCATTTCCGCACAGCACTGTTCTAGTGTTATTATTCCACTTTCAACATCCTATGGAATCCTGGGATTTGTAGTTTAGGCAGGGACATTTAGAATTTTCTGCCAGGGAGCTCTTTGGCCTCAGTAAACTACAAACCAAAGAATTCCATAGGATGTTGAAAGTGGAATAACAACACTATAGCGACGTAGTGTGGAAATGGCTAGATACTAACTGTTCCAAGAATTGGATGCTCTAATATGTTAACATTGTGATATAGCGTCTTGAGTGCTGGACTCTGGAGACCAGAGTTTGAATCCCTGCTTAGCTATGGAAACCCATTGGCTGACCTTGGGCAAGTCACACACTCTCAGCCCCAAAGGATGGCAATAGCAAACCTCCTCTGAACAAATCTTATTAAGAAAACCCTGTGAAAGGTTTGCTTTGGGGCTGCCGTAATTCTGAAATGAGTTGAAGGCATACAACAACAAGAATATGTTAACACCTCCTTCCATCGTTCAAAACATATGCACAGCAATTAAGACAACAGAAAGCCAAGATTAAAAACAGCTAAATCAGCTGTCTATTAAAGCATTTAGAGCTTTTCTCCAGATTTTACATGAAAATTGTGCAATCTGTTTCAAAATGGAACACTCATCTTCCAGATGGTATTTCAAATCTAAGCAAACATTTGCATGCTCCATGTAGCAAGCTGTGCATGTTGCAATATAGATGTATTTCTTGGCATGCCTTGTCATGCAGGTGAGGGCATTAACAAAGAACATGCAAGGCAGAGTCAATGGAAATTTGCATTATAACACTCAACAATGTCACACTAATGTGTACCTCTGAGTTCACAAAAGTGTGAACGTCTGCCATTTTCGGTGATGTAGTCTTGTCACTCAAGCTGACTGGAGGTTAACAAATGGAACCTCTTTACCATGTCAGTGAATTCTCACCGGCCACAGATCTCTTTCATTACATCAATTAAGAGCTAATTGCATTGTTGAAATTCTATTATAAAGTTAAGCTACTACAACAGAATGTTCTTAAATGTTTCCAAGCGCGGACTGAAAAACAACATAAATCTGGAAAGGAGATAAGTACAATGTTCCCTTTCTTAAAACTATCACAACTTATAACTATCACAACAAATGCCAAAATGAAAGGGGCACCTTTATTAATCAGTGGTGGGGATATAATACAGCACAAAAAAATTGGTTTATGGTATGAGCAGTAATGCAACAAGTAATGGGAAAAAAGATTGAATTGGTCCCTAAGCTGTTTCTACTGGGTATATTGGATGCAAACCTGGTAACAGGGGAGAGTAAATATGGTTATAACCACCAGGATTGTGTTTGCCAGGCATTGCCGAAAGATCTCAATTCTATCAAAAGGGGAATGGTTGGAGAAATGATTGGAAGTGATAGAACTGGACAAGCGCACCTACCTTCTAGAAAATAACCCCAATCACAAATTTCTTCAAACATGGCAACAGCTTATGAATTAATTGCAAAGGGTAACATAAAATGTAATGTATTGTAAGGAAGTGAAAAGACTATGATAATGTGAGATACACGTACATATGAATTGAGTAGGAGGTATATCTATAAATAAAAACCAGGTAAATCATAATAAGAGAGAAAAGAAATAGATAGTACGGAATTAGAATGATTCATAATAATGGTACTAATTTATGTATGTTATTATTTTAGAAAAGTTCTTTCAAGACTGTGATTTATGTAATTAAAGATAGGCTAACAAATTATGTTTCACCGACTAGATAAATAACTAATTCTAATGACAAAATTATATAAATTGAAAAGGAGAACGTAAGAGGGTATATGACAAGAATGTAGTTAATCCAATCTGTGGTTCTAGCAGAATGTGAAGTCTATTTTAATGTATATGAAAGAACTTCTATGTATTACTATTCCTTAGTGATGTATAGGTATTTTTTTATTGTTGTCTTTTTTTGTTATTTATATGATACTGTAGGTACTATTTCCTATCTGTTGTTCTTATCCGTTTTTTATTGTCTATTGTTCTGATAATCAATGGAAATTAATAGAAACATTTTTTAAAAAAATTATCACAATTCAAAATTAGTGGACCAGATGAGTTCAAAATTTGGTTCTCATTCTTTTTTAAAAATCCTTTCTTCACATGGGTTGGCATTTGTATTAAATGGCCTCATGTCCTTGGAAAATGATAACAGTAATAATAAAAACAATGATATTTTGAAAATATTTTGAACTCAGATGGCTGACAATAACTGCAGTTCCCAAGCCCACCATTAGCATCTACATGGTCTGTCCCTTCTTCATGTTATTTTCAGAAGTGTGCTCAATTAAAACTTGTGTAGAAACTGGTTTTCTTTGCAGTTATAATGACTGTATAAAGTAAGAAGATGAAGTGGGCCTGCAAACATTAGTTAAGAGAAAAGCTAGTTAGTGCTAATCAGGATTGCCCACCCAATTAGAAGAAAAAGACAAAGATGAAATGTATGGGTAACCTAAGGACATCTTTATTAAATGTTTAATCATGACATGCTAGGTGACAAACCAGGTATGCATATTTACTCCCTCTTCAGTATTTCCAAGAAGAGCAACCCCACACTCCATAGACAAGCAAATAAATGTAGCTTGCTTCCAGTTGGTCCATTTCAGGAAGTTTTAAGATACTGACTTCCCTCTCAAGCCTTGAGTCCTAAAGGAGAAAACCAATGAAGTCCTGTCTCAAATGTTTTTCTGTCCCTATCCCTGAATCTTAAGATGTAGGCCATTTCCACACTAGACAGTTATAGCGCTATTATTCCACTTTCAACATCCTAAGGAATCGTTGAGGCCCCTCTCTAAACTGAAAACTCCAGGATTCCATGGGATGTTGAAAGTCAAATAATAGCACTATAACAGTCTAGTGCAGAAATTTGGGTAAAAGGTAAATCTGGAGAATTCACTATTACAAAATGTGCCCATGGATGCTCACTGATAATTACCCAAAGAGGCAGTCTTTCTCCATTAAACTGCTCAAAGTGAACAATATGCTAATTATTCACAATTAAATGCAAATTTAACATATAAATAACATGTGACACAATAAGTATTAAAGAAATTTAGTGAATCCAATCCAATTATTTTAAAGTATCATCTAACCCAGGTAAGAGAGCTGGGCCAAAACTAATAAAATGAATTTCAACAGGGAGAAGTATAAGGTACAACTCTTGGGCAGAAGAAAAAAAAGAGATGCACAGAAATAAAGTGGGTGACACCTGGCTTGACCACAGTACATGTTGAAAGGATTTAGGAGTCTTGGTAGGGCACAAACTCAACATGAGTCAGCAGTATGATGGGGCAGCTAAAAAAAGCCAATGAAATTCTGGGCTGCATCAACTGGACCATAGTGTCTAGGTCAAAAAAAAGTGATAGTCCCACTCTATTCTGCTTTGGTCAGACCCCACGTGGGATACTGTGACCAATTCTGAGTATCACAGTTCAAGAATGATATTGACAAGCTGAAACATGCCCAGAAAAGGGTGACCAAAAATGGTAGAACACCTGGAAACCATGCCCATTATGAAAAGAGGTTTAGGGAGCTGGATATGTTTAGCCTGGAGCAGAGAAGGTTAAAAGGTGACCTGAGAGCTATGTTTAAATATTTAAATAGATGTCATATAGAGGTTAGAGCAAGCCTGTTTACTGCGGCCCTAGTAATTCAGATATGGACCAGCGATTTCAAATTTCAGGAAAAGAGATTCCACCTAAACATTAGGAATAAATGCCTGACGGTAAGATAATTTCAACAGTGAATTATGCTACCTCAGAGTGTGATGGAGTCTCTTTCTTTGGAGGTTTATAAACAGAGGCTGGATGGCCACCTGTCAGAAGTCCTTTGATTGTGTATTCCCACATGACAAGGGGTCGGTGTCTTCCAATTCTATATTTCTATGATTCTAACTGATATTACCCTGCAGAATCAGTGCAAGGGAAGCAAAATACCTTTTCTTCTGGAGAGAAGCCAGCCTCTAAAGCTGACCTGCTGAAGCCTGTGCTAAATCCCAGGACAAGTAAGTGGTCTGAGCAACTGTCAAAGACGATTAGAGAGTGTTAGATAGTGTAATCACTAAGCTTCTTGCTTTTCTGCCTTCCTTCTGGGAGACCAAATGGAGAACCTGGCTCTGTAGTCATTGCTATGGATGACAAAGAGATAACGGGGCAAATTACAGGGAGTTGTTTTTTTTTAAAGTGTAAACTTATTAAGAAACAGGGTGGACTGGACTTAAGACTGAACTCCTATGAAATAAAAAGATTCATCCAAGCTGAGGATAGAGATACTGGAAATGTGGTGTTCCCCCAGCCACTACTCATAATACTGTAGCTCTGACACTCGATGAATTGATTTAGCAGTAGATTCAGAACAAACAAAATACCTTCATACCTTCATACAATACCTTCATTGTAATTAATTTACAAGATTTACTTCAGCAAGATGTGATGGTGATGGACAGTAGTTTAGGTAGCATTAAAATGTGATTATCAAATTCCTGAAAGACAGCAGCAGCCATCCAGTAATACTTCACTGTCCACTGTTTGAAAGAAAATAGGCAAAATAAACTTTTAGTCTGATCCAGCAGGGCTCTTCTTATGTTCTTTACAATATGTTAGTAGTTTCTGCCCAGCCTTATTTTTAATGTGTGAGCATACTGGAATTGCTTCACACTATAGTTATCAAAATGCCACATAGTCCAATAACTTGTGTATAACGTTTTAAGAAGAGAAGTTTATTTACATAAAAACTTATTCACATAATTGCTTTGGGGCTATTGCTTCAAGTTTACTGAGTCTTTCCCAGCTACATAAGGCTTTTCTTTGGAGTTCTGTTGAAGTATTATGTTTTTAAAAAGTCGTTAAGTTAAAGTGGTTCAGAGCTATTCCGTTGGAGAAATACATCAGCTGTGAACTCTGGAAGCCTCCAAAGTCCAATTAATACAACATGATCCTGCTTTGAAAATAGCTAGTTTTTGTAACACAAATTAGAAGTGAGAAAAATTACTGGAGCTGACCTGGAAGACCTTGGGTCTTTCCAGTTTATACTTGTTCAACAGAATGGTGGTTAAACTATTGATCATGAGTGTGCAGTGGCTTCCCCAGTTATAAAATTCTGACCTTGCCTGCATTTTTACAAACTACCTGTTCTGCATCATAGACTTGGGGAATTGACACTACTGGCCATACAATCAGGTCCATACACAAGGAGAATGCATACTGCCATTCACTAGGGCTTAGCTCCTTGATGTTACTACCAGTTAACCTGTCACCTTCACACATGTCAACAATGATAAAAGCAAGAAGAAGGAGCAGTAGATCTCATTGACTTTGCCTTATGGGTGATAGTATAGATTGTGCCCAGGGAGAATGACAAGTGAGGGGCAGAGAGAACGTTTGCAAAAATGGGAAACCATAAGTAGTTTGTTAAACCCCCTTCCTCTCAAAGAAAGACCAGGAAGTATTGGTAAGAGATGATTCCTCTTTCACACTACTGGAACTGACTGATGAGAAGAAGTACTGACTTATTGCTATTGTTGTATGAATCCAAGTAATTTCTGACCTATACTGACCCTAGGTAAACCAACTATGGGTTTTTTGGGGGGTTGCCATTGTTTTCCTCTGAGTTTGGGAAAGCATGACTTGGCCAAGATCACTCAACAGATTTCCAGGAATGAGCAAAAATTCAGACCCTGGTCTTCAGTGCCTGAGTTCATAACTCAGACTACTACATCATGCTAGCTTGTGCTTATGGTTAAAAAGTAAAAAACTGGAGAGAAGCCAATGAAATCCATGAAGGGAGACATGCCTCGCAATGCTAAAAATAAGGTCTTTATTTGTCAAAAAGCCCAATCCATTCAGTCTGTAAATATTCTTAATGACTTCTTTTGGGGGCTAGGTTTTTTTTTTAAAAAAAAAAAGTCACAAAAAGCAATGCATAAATAAGTGATATCCATTTGTGTAAGAATTTTAATATATTTGAACATTGCTTATTGACTGCTTATAGTCACCCCTTGAATAACAAGTATTAGATTATTGTGTTTTCTGCGTCACCATTTTGTGACTTACAATGATCTTCCATGCCAATACGTTCCATTAAGGAGACTATAAAATAATGCACTTTTTGCACCTCCAAGAATAAGGCAAAGAAAAGGTTTGGAGGGAAAAATTTTCATCAGAAACTTTGGACAATTTTAAGCACCTGTTCATCTTTCCTATTTTTGCAAAACTATTTTTTTTAAAAAAAATCAAACTAAATTTAAAAAGAGGCAGAAGATCCCATCTCCAATCCGCATTAAGTTCTCTCTTTTTTCCTCTCTCTAAAACTTTTTATATCTTGAAATTATTGTTTGCTGTTCTTTGCGTTCAAGTTATTTTCTGACTTTTGACAACCCTAAGATGAACCTTGGCAAGATTTTTTCTTTTCTTTTCTCTTAAAAATCTTTGTTACATAAAATTTTAAAAATCTAAAACTACATATAATGAATGAAGACAGAGACATATAAATAAGGGGAAACAAGAGAAAGCATAATGACAACCACATAAACATAACCCAGAAGCTACAAGACTAAACTAAAACTATACTAAATCTAAATGAAGTATGTAAAACTTAACTTAATTTCCAACATTAGGTATGCTTAGATAGATATTGTAAATATTTCTCTAAGTTATCTACTATTCTCACTATATATATATATATGTATGTATATCATACCAGAATATCAGAAGCAAATTAATTACATTTGTAATTATTATTCTTGCCCTAAGTCTCAAAAGCAAAAGTTGGCAGATTTCTCCAAAGGTTTCTCATATACACAATCATTTCCCCCAATCTTTTTTTTTATTTAAATCTACTAATATTAACATTTTTAATCAAAATTGTTAGTATATCAATTTCTGCTAAGATTTTTTTAAAGAAGTTTGCCGCTGTTATCCTCTGAGGTAGAGAGAACATAATTTGCTCAAGGTCACTTGTCTTGGGTCAGGAGTCAGCTTCTCTGGATGAACAGCAGCCTCGAAGTGGGACAAGTAAATTCAACACCAGGATCTAATCAGACTGGGATGAGAGCCAACTGGTTCCAGCCTTCTTAGGGAAGGAAGAGGGTGATGGCTTATCACTGGAAACAATGTGTCTGTCTGCTGGCCCTTGCTTTTGTGTGTGCTACAGATTACCTGCTTGTTCTCTGCCTGCCTTCTTTGGACTGAACACTTGGGTGGCAGATTAGTATGCCCACTAGTATGTATGTCCATTAATACATTTACCAGTATGTTCAAGCAAAAAAGTTGGTTGCAAAAGGCTTATCAGCTGTGACATCATATTTCTGGAACTTGATTCTGACAGAGTCCCATACAATCCCAACTAGTGCAACCATCTAAATGAATATCAAATGTCCAATCAGCATTGTTCCAGATTGCTCCCCATTCCACAGGTTTATAATACTGTTGCATCAAAAATATCCATTCCATGTGTCCTGTGATAACCAATGGAATGGTGGGAGGGATGGTAACAGAGAACCATATATATCTTTGGAAAAAATGCACACATATACATAAAATGTCAATGAAAAAGGACATATAAATAGGATGTGAAAATGCCTATTGAAATATGAGCTCTTTTGGGTGGTTAGGTGGAGAGTATCTTGTAGTTCAGTACAGAGCTAATACTACATAAGGATGCGGGTGTCTTTCTGAGGAATACCACAAAAATGAAGCTGACAGATTTTCATCTCCCTAATTATGTCTTATTTATTTGAGAGCAGCTGCCTTGACTCTAAAAGGTGAGAACAAATAATTTAAATTAGATTATCTTAAATTAGTAAGTCATTGGGAGAATATCTGGCAGCAGAGCTCTGGTGGTCAGGAGTGCTGCCCCCTTTCGCTCTCTTGCTGTTCAGGAATGCGTCAAAATGTCCCTCATGGCTTAGAGAGCTAAAATGAGAACGGGAAAGAGAATGAGCAGCAGTTCCTCCAGAGAATTTCAAAGAGGCTAGATTAGTGAAGGCAAACTGCTCACATCGATAGCTATTTGTGATAAGTTTGACTTTATGTCTCCATTTGCATATTAATTGTAATTCAATGATGGTATAATTAGAAAAGTCCAATGCATGGTTTTATCAAGACTTCAGCTGCATCAACAAGAAGTCAAAGGCCTTATAAGCTTCTACGGAGTTCATGCAAACTGCTCAGGAAATAATTTCTCATTCCATTTTGGCTGGAAAATAATTTTCTGGTTTATATACTGTTCTTTTGTTCATCCTTGGGGAGGCATTAATGCAAAATAACTTCTAGCCAAAGAATTTTAGGTCAACGAGCCTGGGTAGAGAAATTCTAACACTGTACAATTTTCACAAAGATGAAGCATGGCGCACAATTCTGGGAATAGCAGATAGATATCAGTTCAGACAGCTAATGGTCAGAAAAAGTCCGTTACATAGGTGAGGTATGATGGGAATGATATGTAGTATGAATGGCAATTTGATATTAATAGTTCAGAAATCATAGCCTTACTAATAAGGGGATTTAAATCCATGCTAAATTATGGACAGAGAAATTGGAAAAATTTTTACCAAATTTATTCAAAAAGACTGGAGAGAGGAGAAATTATCCAACTATTTTTTCCAAGTAGAATAAACTATTAGCAATACCAGTCTTTTCTAAATAGGACATGTTGGGGGCAAAGTAAAAACAGAAGAAAATAATTCATGCCAATACATACATTATATTTGGATTTTTCATGGCTAGAGTATTTGGCAGCCTTCTCTTTTTTTACTGTCATTGTCATCATCCTTGTTAAAAACTTTGGATCATCTTTGGTTAAGGACAGGGTTGTCATTTGCTCAGCTTGTATTTAAATGCAATCTTTCTTAACATATATTTAGAAAGCAAAATGTGAACACACTCATACTTTAAATTTTGAGATGAAGCTCTTTAATCTAACAAATGTCAACAAAAATCTAAATAACAGGGAAAATGTGTGCATAAATGCATATATGATAGGAACTAATGTAAAAATGCTTTTGTATTAATGGTCATTACTTGGAAAAATGTGCACAGTAGGCAAAATTGCATGTGAAAAAGGTTTATTACAAAAAAAAAAACACCTTGAAAATCTGTTTGAGTTTTCTTGACTTTAAAAAAGGACGTTGTTATATGCAAATAAAGTAAACTGGAAAAATAAGAAACCAAGCAAAACTGAAAGCCATCTATCTCTCTTTCTTGGAGAGATATTTATCCTGAAATCACTGAGAACGCAATATATCTTGTTTGAGTAAATATGCTTGGGATGACATCACATGGTCCATTAATTTCAAAAAGAGATTAAAAACATTAACTTAATGAGTTTTAAAAGTTCTTAACTTTATCCAACCATGTCCAAATATACTAACCCATAGAGTTGAAAATATGAACATATCAAAATGTTATAAAGAAGTATTTCACGTAAAAGTCACTGAATTCAATACTGGGATACTAGGAATGCAATCCTATGCAAGTCTATTTCCATGGGACTTATTCCCAGGTATGTGTGTTTAGCATATAGAAGTGGGAAATGTGTGACCCCCCTACACTTTCTTGTACTTCATTTCCCATCTTCCCTAGCCAGCTTAATGATGAGGAATAATGGGAATTGTAGTTGAACAACTTCTAGTGTATAAGACTATAACCTTAAAGGATTACTAAGAAAGAAAAAAATAATAATAAATATGGATGTTAGTACAAAATGCTGCTTATCGTAATGTTCCTCTTGTTCTCTCTAGTTTCTTTAAATTGTAGATACCTTAGAATAAATAAGGAGGAAATATATTTCATAATAGGCTTCTGACAATGCTGTGTTAAAGTAATATGCCACTTGACTTCATGCAAATTTCAATGGATTATAAAGAGCAAAAGCATATATATTTATGTAAGGAAAACATTTATTGCAACTGTAAAGTGGGGAAAAAAAATAGAAAACACCTCCTCTAAGTTTTTACAACTGAACTGAACAGATATTTTTAATTGACAATTGTAGTTTTTCAAACTACTTGGGTGCACCGGTATTCACTAACATAGCCTTTCCCTTTGCCAGCAGAGGCAAATTCAAAATTACATGTATGCCAGAATACTGATTGGTTTTGCATATGGTAGGGATAAAAAGAATATTCAAAAGAGAAAGAAAATACAAATAGTTTCTCAAAAAAGTGTTGTTGTTTTTTTGTTTTGTTTTTTCAGTGTTGAGAAATCTTGACAAAACGAGAATCTTTACAGTCCAGGATTTATTCTATGCAAAATTCACAAGTGCTATTTTTGGGAAGAAAACAGCTTGATCTAAGTACTACATTCAGTCCCTGGAATTACCAGATAAAAAGAATAAAGAGCTGGTGATGTGAAAAAGATTTGAAGAGCACGGCCAATCAAAGTAGTCAATTTTTAACGTGGATTTATTGATTAAGATTTCATCCTATTATATCAAATATATATTTGGTTCAAAAGGAGGAACAGAATAGAATAGAAGGTATAATTAGTGATCCTGTAGAGAAAAGAAAAGCCAGAAAGAGTTTATATCCAGAAGTGACATCAACACTAGGGTAAGCTTGGGCTGAATTGATGCTATAAACACAGATTAGATATCTCTGGAGTCAGTGGTGGAGTTTAGAGTGTGTGCAAGGGGGGAATGATGGGGCATGGCTATGCAGAAGCATGGCTGTGGTGTGTGGGGGCATGACCAGGTCTCATGGGGGCATGGCCAGGACATGCGGGGATGTGGCTATGGACCAGGACGCCCCAGAAACATTGCCACCCAGGGCGAATTCCACCCCCTGTCCCCACATTCCTACAGGACTGTCTGGAGTGGAGAGCAAGTTCAGTGAGAACCGAGGCACAGCCTTGTAGGAAGGATGATAATCAGGAGGGAGGCCTATGGAAACTTCCTCCAAACTGTGAGGAAATGGTAACAAAATGGAGCATTCTGAGAAAGACGCACAATCCTAGGTGGGGTTGTACATCCATTTGAACCTGTATTGCATGAAAATACTTGTGTTAAGAGGAGGTATCTGCAGAAGTCTATGACCATCATTATTCATTTCTGCATACTACTATGAAATAGGGATGCAAATCTTTGAATATTTAATTCTTGCATGAGAGAATGAATTATTTCCAATATTTCCCCTGCTGTGAGATAAAATCTGCATTTCTACAATTTAGTCCATTATTTGCAATCTCAAACTCTTTTAAGAAATTATTCAGTGCCATTTTTTTAAATTTTTTTGTAAAAACACTTTTTATACATATTTGTTTATGCACTGTTTCATATTTTTGTCCAAAAATAATGTTTTTGCATTTTGCACAAAACCACTGCTTTTTCTCAAAATAGAACTTAACCAAAATACATTTTTTTTCCTTTTTCCAAAAAAACAAAACAAAACAAAAAACCCTACAATTTTTAAACCAAAAGGACTACTTTCAGAAATTCACTTTTTGTGCAAGTGCAAGAATAATATTTGCTACAGAAACACCTTCATTTTTTGCACAAAAAAACTTGAGCAATTCCATGCAGAATATTTGAGATTTGAATACTGGGTGAAAACGATATAAAATTCTTGCCTCTGTATTATTCATCCAGACAGGGAAGGGATTTTTTGCAATCACTTTTTTTGTTGCTTCAGCTCTAGAGGCTGCTGCTGATCCATTTCTGGGCCCAATGCAAACATCAAGCTATGACATATAAAACCTTATATGGTTCAGTTCCAAACTCCACATTCGAGCTGCCTTGTGTTTGGAGATTTCTGGAGAGGGCCTTCTTTCTGTCTCAACACTTGCACAGGTACATTTGGTGGGAACATGGGAGAGTGACTTCTTGGTGACTGCTCCCAGTGACCATTCTTAAACTCTCTTCCTATAGAGGCTAGACTGGTATCCCCTTGTTATCCATCTATAAGTATGTAAAAACTTTTTTGTATCGGCAGACCTCTGGGAAAAGAAACAGGGGGAAAGGGGCTTTATTAATGTGTTGTATTTGCTGGAGGAGGGAGTGTATTAATAACCATGTAAATATTTTCCATCACTTGCTAATGAGATCATAAGAAAGATACATCCTATAAGTACATCCTTTTAATGTTTATATCCACTCTTATGTTATTTTGTCTTGACTATATTCAGCAAATAAAACAACTTTTGAACTGTTTGTTTGTTTCAATGGAATTCAAATTTTCATTGAAGTTATTGTGGAGGGATGGTGGATGATGGGATTTATGCAAACCGCAATAAATCTTCCCTCCTACCACTGGGCTCTGGCCACAAATGTGAACCAAAGTCAAGTGCAAAACAAAAACACATACAGCAGAGTATGTAAACACAGCATCAGAAGTGGGTATAGCAGAGTTTGATATGCAGCAATGCTCTGACCACAAAACTCACCCACGAAGGAACACCATCACACAGTGTTATCTTCCAACCTGGAGGCATTTAATCTTCTGTTACAGTACATACATATTTACAGGATTCACTGATCCTCCAACAGAGATTCAGCATTCCATCGACACACAGCAAGTGTAGATATGCTTCTGGCATAGCCTCCAGCCAAACGATCAGGTAATCGAGAGGAACGTTGGTTAGATCTCAGCTCCTTATATATGCATTACTCGCTGATGCAATCCTAGCCAACATTTCATTTCCCATGGCTGATGTAACCCTTTGCCCTGGTTACATTACACAGTGACTCAGCTATAGTCATCCCCAGGTGCTTTCCACATGCACATCATAGGTGTTTTATTGGACCAATGGTCATAGCCTTCCTTTTCTAACAGTTATGGGCACAATGCTGACCATCCCATAGCTTAGAGGTGTGGCCTGGCAACTATTTTAAATTTGACAAGCCTACCATAGATTTATTCACAGGAAAAGCTGGCATCATCAGCTCAAAAGATGAGGAAGTTCCATTCACCTATGTAAGGACTGCCTAGCTACAGCAAAAGTTTTAACCTCTGCTCTTATTTATATTTGCCCTCTATTTCCTCAGTTCAAATCATCTTCCCAAGAAGACTGGCTTCATACAGAGAAGGAGAAATTTTCGCTCATTTCTTTCCAAGTCTTCATAATAACATTTCCCCCCTTTTCCAGTTGGTGGGAAGAAAACAGCAACAGCAGTATGAATCGAAGATTTCTGAATACATACATGCTTCCCATTGGTCAAAAGGATAAGGTTAATTAATTTCTTCTCCATTATGCTAGTCTTTCTCTAAAAGACTTTGATGTTTATTTCTTTTGATGTTCTGTTTAACTTAAAGAATCTGACATATCTGAATTAAGAGTAGATGAGTGATTGAAAAGGTTGTGGACAAAAAGTCTAGAGGGTATTGTCATAAAAACAATTTTTTAAGCGTTCAGGGGCCATGTGAGAAATTACTGGTGTATGACAAATGTCATCAGAATTCTTTTTTTCACTAGAGTCTTTAAATAGTTCCAAAGAAGAAAGGATGGATTCTGGAAATCTACCTTTGCAAACATTGGATCGAAGACTGGATCCAAGTACACATGTCTAGCTCAGGAAGATAAGATGGAATTGGGACAATCATCTCTTTTATAGAGAAGGAGAATCAGAAGCAAATGAATCCAGATAGCTGATATACATGATCTCTGTTTTGTTCCCTTGTGAGCACACAGTTCTTGATCTTGGACTGAGGCAATCAACCCAGAACACCTATGTGTCTCACCAATTCATCATTTGAAGACATTACAGCAAAATCAGATAAGGATTTTGTGATGGGGAGGAGTCACAGGAAATGAATAAATCAGGTCAGGAGGAATAGGAGATTATAGAAGAGGTAAGACCTTACAGGTGGGTTGCATCTTTTAAGACTCATCTTAAGTGGTGCACACTCTATCACTATATATTTGTATCACTATCTATCCAATGTAGTAAAGGCGTGTCTTTGGATGAATAGGTCATCACTTTCTTGAGTAGCATCAAGAACTGCAACAGCTGTCAAAGTAGCCGACATTCAGGCATATTATTGGTTCAGAAGCTGGGTAAACTCATTGTGGTTCAAGGCACTGTTAAGGGGTATATCTAGGTTTCTTCAGCTGACCACCACTCTTGGTACTAAGTATTCATTATATAGAAGCCTTTAATGTTTCAAGGATGCCTCCCTTCTTGCCCTCTTAATCTGTCCAGCAATTAGAAATAGGTAGCCTAGTGGACTTTCAGCCCCCATATGCTTCCTAAGAAGTCATCATGTTAGCATAAAAAGCAGGAGGAGTGGGGGAAAGGAATGTAGCAACACCTTTAGCATGAGTTTTTGTGAGTATCTGGGTGATATAAAGCATATTTATACAGTCTGGGAGTGGAAGTGGGATGAAGTGCTATAGGATACAGAAATATGAAGATCAGGAAATTTAGTTATGATTTGCAACTTCCTGTATTCCATTCCTTTCCATCCCTCTTCCATTTCCAAAACTGTGTCGATATGCTTTATATTCTGAGGCCTGGGCAGCACTATGTACTGCATGTGAGGAAATAGGCTTATTTCCATGAAAACTCATGAAAAGATATGTTTTTTTTTTTTAAAAAAAAAAAAAACAGTGTTAAAGGTGCTGCTGCATTCCTTTCATATTCTTCCAGGATCTCATGAACTCTACCTGTGAAATTATCACCAGAACAAGTCAATCAGCTATACTGCAACCACCTGTCTATCTAAAACAGTCTAAAGTAGTTGGAAAGGATGCATTCAAACAGCCAATTAGGACGTACATCCCCCTACAATTTCACTTGACTATTTGAATGAGCAATTAAATCAGTGGTTCTCAACCTGTGGGTCCCCAGATGTTTGTGGACTTCAGCTCCCAGAAGCCCCAGCCACTATGGTCAATGCTCAGGGCTTCTGGGAGCTGAAGTCCAAAAACATCTGGGGACCCACAGGTTGAGAACCACTGAATTAAATAGTCCTTAACAGCTTCCTAAAGTGAATGGGTGGCTGCTCAAAGAATTAAGAGATCTGAAGGAGAAGAAGGCCAGCTGAAGAAGCAATGCCTTCTATGCCCCGCCCCCCGTATCTTTTCTCTAAGCTTCCCTCTGCTTTAAGATTGGGAGACAAATCCAGGCAAGAGCAATATTTGCAATGCTACAGCCATTCTTGCAACATACATGCACAGAAGTACGTGCTTTCAAGCACCAGTCTGACTGAAGCCATATTTTCCAAAGCACCTTTTTTGTTGCTCAGGTGACAGAGTAGTTGGCTGTTTCCTCTCAGCTCAGAAAGGGAAGGCTCTCAAAAGCATGCATATGGTTGGACTTTCACTTTCCAAAGTATTCCTCTTTCTCTGTTTAGATGGTGAGGACCACCATCCAGCAGGTAGGGAAGACTCATCCATAGACTGCAAGAATTGCAAGGACAACCCATTCCCTCTCAAAGCTGTAAAATCATGACATAGCTATTTTTCTGCTGATATTGCTAAATGTTAGATTCCAACGTGGATTATCGACTTCAGCCTGGCACTCAAGTCAGACTGAAGTGGTACAATGAGATTTACCATTCCCCTTGTCATTTGTGATAAATCTCACATAATCTCTGAAGTACATCTCAATATATAGTCTTTGGAAATCAAGCCATTCCGTTCAGCTGTTTGGCATTCATGCCATTCTTAGGCTGATTCATTAGCTTTCTGTCCCTTGTTCATCAACAACTAAAGAATATCTCCATCTTCAAGTTCTGTGAAGAAAGGTTTTGGAATTTCCCACTTGACAGTGAGACGAAAGATACTGGGGCTGTGTGCCAAAGTCTCCTCCAACAAAATCTCTTCTGCTAAAGAAGAAGAGATGAGTTTGAAAAATATGTCAAAGAAAATCAGCCTGAAGAAGAAGAAGAAGAAGAAGAAGAAGAAGAAGAAGAAGAAGAAGAAGAAGAAAAAGAAGAAGAAGAAGGCGGCATTCCATTTTAAATTTAACCACATAACTGACTTGGACGCAACTGGTGAATCAATATGGAGCTTGATGCTACAGCCAGGAAACTGTTTCTACAATTTTAGCATCTGCATGCTGCAATTCCTTGAAAAGACTGAGATTAATCTGTGCTAAAGGTGGAGGATTGTAGTCTGGCATATAAACTGTGATTCTTAATATTTTGTTTTATTAAGCAAATAAAGGTCAAGATCCTGCACTGGGAGATATAGCTATGACAGTGTCTTCTGATCCTACTACCAGAAAACTACCCTTTCAGTAATACAACCCCTCACCCCTGGAGAAGGCTTTCCAAGGTGCTTGTAGTAGAGCAATGTGCAGTGACAGCTGCAGCTCTTTGCTCAGCAGTGAGGCATCATGCCACTGCTAGGAGAAGGCAGCAGGCACCATCACACACTGTCCTGTTATCTGGAGCCTCAGAAATCTTTCTGCTGTGGGTTGCACAGCTGAGGTTTGTAGGGCATTTTTGTTCACTTCTATTTTGCAACAGCCAAAACTGCAAAGCCCAGAATTCCATAGGATGATGAAAGTGGAATAATCATGCTATAAGAGTGTAGTGCGGAAATGGCCACTGTCATAGTGCTATTATTCCACTTTCAACCTTCTGTGGAATTTTCAGATTTGTACTGAGGCCCAAGAGCTCTTTGGCTGAGAATTCTAAATGCTCCTCCCTAAACTGAAAACTCCAGGATTCCATAGGAAGTTGGAAGTGCAATAATAGAACTATAACAGTGTAATGCAGAAATGGCCTTAGCTTACATAACATAGATGTAGAGTCTCAGACCAAATCTCTCTCTCTGAGTATGTTATTTACTTATTATGCATTTATTAGTATTGGTCTAGTTCTACTATGGGCAGCAAGTTTCCAAAGAAACAGATTCTTTTAAGGGAAACAGTTACAGGGAAGTAAATCCAGTCCAGGTGATGAAGAGGTGGTCCCAGAAGATGAAGGGAGACACAGGGGCAAGGTTTCAGCCAGTCTAGAGGTCATTACACAGCCAGTAGTCCAAAAATCCAAAGTCAAAAAGGGAAGAGTTGTTAAACTTAGCCAGTCCAGAGGTCAAGAATTCCAGCACAGAAATATCAAGGGCACAGCTAGTCAAAGAGGTGAAGGCTGGGGAGTGACATCTTTGTAACTGGAGTTATATCAGGAATTAGAATTGGGCAGTTCTATAATGTCCATATCCTGTAAGGGACTACTGTTACATTTCTTCATAGAGGAACTGAGAAAAATCACAAATGCTCAATGGGGCTGATATGCTTTGCTCCCAAAGTACATCAATCCCATTGTACATCAGGATGTCAGCAAGGCAGAGCCTGATGCACTTTGGGGCATTCTTACTGGGAGTCCTGTTATGCATATTCTCAATTCACAAATGGGGTTTCCTAGGCCTTTTCTGCCCTACATGGTTATAATACTATTATTCCACATTCAACCTCCTGTGGAATTCTGGAGTTTGTAGTTTACTGAGGCCCAAGAGCTCTCTGGCTGAGACTTCTAAAGGCCCCTCCCTAAACTGCAAACCCCAGGATTCCATAGGATGTTGAAAGTGGCATGATAGCACTATAACAAAGTAGGGCGGAAATGGCCATAGTACCTCTGCTACATTGCAAAATATGAGTAAGATTACGTAGTGTAGACTGTGATAGAGGGTTCTGGGCAATAATAATAACACATGCTTCTAAGAAAATGATATAGAAATGAGGAACTGTAAGTATGGATGAAGATTATGTGTGTGTGTGTATACACACACACACACACACACACACACACACAAATATATATATATAAAATCTTCATCCATCCTGACTAGCAGCCACTGATGTCCCCAACTTACTGAACTTCTCTTTTCTGTGTCACAGAACACATTGCAAGTTCAGGAATGTACAGATTTCTGGGAAAGACAGAGAGAAAAAAAAGGGAGGGGAAGTATGTTTTTCCAGCATTTGGGGCTAGGAGGTGGGAATTGAGTAAAACTGTTTTTTTTTTTTAAAAAAAAAAACCTTATTAGAATGAATTTCTCACCCACCCTGACCCACTAACTGACACATTCTCTTCCTGTAATTAAACAGTGAAGCTTACATTGATATTGTGATAGCCCCGTCTTCCTTCAGACGCACTCTTTAAAAATATATATATTATACATGACAGCTACTCTAACTATAGTTTCAGTCCTTTTCAATTTGAGTGCTGTTATGCCAACACAAACATATATTAATTTTCCTCCCATGGCTTACAGGCTGGGAGAAGAAAGGAGATGACAAGTCTAGTAAATCTGCCTACTGATGCAGTCCTCCAAGGGTTTGCTAAAGGTGTCACCCGCAGGCAGTGCTTGGGCTCGTTCTGCTTTCTTCAGCTTTCCTCAAGACTCCGTGTAGTTATAAAGCACTATTTCTGTAGCTGCCCTCTGGGTCACTGTCTTTTATCTTCTTCTATTCCCTTTGGTGGTCTTCTTTGACAGGCAGCAGGATTTGAAGATCTCCAGCACTCTTCTTTGCAGCTTTCTAACATTCAGCCCCAAATTAACTGCCTTTCAAACTCTTCTTTTGTCAGATAGGTTTTGAGGCATGGTAACCTGGAAAGGCTTTGTTTTAGATTGAACTAGGCAGAGGTTAGATTGGTATGAGGAAATGGTATGTATGAAAGGGGGAAAATACAATACCCCACTGGTTAAATTTAAGAAACTGAGATATAACTGTAAGGTTAACTTGAGGAATGAAATGGAAGAAGTTCATAACAGGTCTCTGGCTGAACTGGAAATGCTTCATTATCATGTAAAATGAGGAGACATTGGCTGTTTCATGAAACTAAGCTGCCTGCAAAGATAATCCAAGACCAAAGAGGCAAGAAATTTAAGTGCCTATGTAAAGGAAAACCATATTTAGCTTGGTAGGAGCCCCATGGCAGCAAAAGGGCACAACAACAATTCTTCTTTTAAGTATAATTTTTACGGGAACATGTACATGGTTCTTTTTTGTTCCTTTCAGTACACCACGGTCTTGATCCTTCAGCTATTAAAATCTTGTTTGTAAGCTTGACCACATTTAGAGCCACTAGGATATCACTGCATCCCATTTAGAGTGTAAACCGTGTTCAATGACATTTGACAGCAAGCCTTTAACCTGTTTTCACACTAAAGTGATTGGAAAGTCATGAAGAATCATGCACCTGTTGGTTCTCTGTAGGCTTAAGAAAAAGCTTGGAAAGTTTCATTTTAAAAATAACTTATTGTGTAACTTATTACACAGCCTGCAAAGTTTTTGTTGCTTTAATGTGACACATGCTTATTAACTGATTACATTACTGTTTGCTTTTTTGACGCTTAAAAAAACAGCACAATCAATTCTCCATTGAAGTTGAATTTTACATTATGAAGAAGTATTTTCATTTTCTAGGGTGCTCAGAGTAATGAAACAAGTAAGATGGTGGAACTAGTTTGATAAAATATGGCCCAGAAGTTTCAAGCAGGACCTGGGCATCTGGGAACTTTACAGTCTATTCAGTGTGCTCACCTGCCTACTGGCAGTTCTGATTGGTCTTAGGCACTCCTAGACATTTGGTAGGGAAGGCTTATCCTCTCCTGGAGGGGTTGGTATGTTAGACTTCATGTTGATGGACTTCATATATCTTCTCTAGTCTTCTGCTGATTGGAGACTCTACACTTAACCCCACCATTCTTCCCTAACTGGCCTGGGACTGGTGCCATAGGAAGTGAGCTGTTTCTCATTCATGGCAGCAAAAGACCTTGTGTGGTGTCCTACTGGCTATTTGCGGTGAGTAAATCCCCTTTTCCTGTTCCTTGGGGCAGGAACTACCTAACTGTACCCATGGCACAAATTCAGATTTTTAAGACTTAAGGTCCTGGGAATCATTCTTCCTAGATTAGCAAATCTGTCTGTCTTACTTTCTCATCTTTTAAATATCAAGCTTTTTCTGTTCTGAATAAGGAGGGGAAAGAATTTTAGTAAAATGTTATTGAAAAGGAAGTGAAATGGAATTTGTGTGCATCCCTAGCACATACAGTTATATGCATCTTTCTCACTGTGTTGCCTGAATAGATGAAGTGATGAGCAATGGCAGCTAATGTTGTCTGTGTCAGTGGGTAATGGATCAACTCTGGCTTTCTGCCTGAACTTTGCATGTTTACCAAGGGTCTGAATCCTATCCACAAAATAGGTTCAGGATTTTGGTGACTCTTTTCAATGTTTGGATTAAAACAAAGAGCAGATTTACCACCTCACTGAGAAAAGAGCTACCAGATGCCACGGGTCTCAAGAGGGGCTCACCATTAACAGATTGAGTAGTTTGTCTTTCTTCCTAAGAATTTTTCATTTGCTTCTGTCGTTTGTTGTCACAGCACACAGCAGGACGATCAAAGTTTTGGACAGCTTGGGCAGCAATTTCCTTCCAGACTTGGTAACTACAAACCCACCATAATCATGCATAATATCTGAAGAAAAATCAGTGACCTTCTTTTTTCCTCAGTAGATCTGGAAAAAAAAAAAGATGAGAGTTCAAAGGTACTTTTTCCTCCGTTTGTCTTTTTAATAGATATTCCTAGGATATTTTAGCTTAACATTTGTAAAATTTTGTTCACCATGAGGGAAGAAAAGGAGCCTTGACAAGCTGGCATGTATCTGTGGGAGCACAGCCAAATAAATTCATCATTTTCATACCCATACAGAGTGTTACAATTGTACCCTTAGCAGGCTTAAAAGACAGTGGTCCAAGTTTAGTAGGTTTAGCAGCTGGAGCCAATGTGACTACGTTTTTAAGAGATGCTCGGTTGTTTTATACAATGGATTGCCAGGCCTTCCGATCCTATGCACATTTACTGAGAAGAAAGAGCTTTTGCATTCAGTGGGGATTACTCTGAAGTAAAAGACCATAGAATTGCAGTATAAATTACTTTAAAACCCTATTCAATCCAGCCAGAATAAAATGCCTCTGTAGAAATCCTTTAAGCGATTTATAGAAGGCTTATTTAGGTTTTGCATAACTAGGTTCCTGAGTAAATCAAGTGAAATTGATGCATGCTTGACTGAAATCAATGTAAGGCAGGGGGAAAAGTGTTCTTGTCCCAAATTGGCACAATAATAAGGTAGTTTATAGAAAGCCTAGGAGAAGTACAAGCTGCACAGAGAGGCTCTGCATCTGTGATATGGATGCCACTCTCCGTGACAGAGCATTGTCCATTCAAGCATAACTGGTTTTCTGCTTTTATTATCAATGTGTGCTTCCTGATGTGAAGCATACTTACTCGGAAGTAAACCAATCTTTTTTTGTGCAGGCCCGGGAAGAATTTCCACTAACCTCAGTGGAATTTACTCCTGACTGGATGTAGATAGGCTCATCTGCACAACTGCTAGAGACATCTGACTTGGAAACTAAGGCCATTTCTGCACTACACTGTTATAATGCTATTATTCCACTTTCTACATCCTGTGGAATTCTAGGGTTTGTAGTCTACTGAGGCCAAAGAGCTCTCTGGCTGAGAATTCTAAATGCCCTTCACTAAATTGCAAACCCCATCCATAGGATGTTGAAAGTGGATTAATAGTACTGTAACAGAAATGGCCTAAGGTATCTAGACCAATGCAAGGACTTGCTCTATATTTCTGCCTGGGTTTAAATGGAGACATTTTCTCTCCCCAAATAAGGAGCTTTGCTTGTAAATAAGATAGAGTCTCATGGATTTTTTTTCCCCCCAGGGGGAAAAAATGAGTTAAATCAGGATATGTTAGTGCATCTCAGTTAGGCTCTGATATTTGTCACATTTTCAGTGCAATTTCACTTGAAGAAATGCAGCTCTGGGGAAAATGAATGAAGTTCCATATTTCAAAGAATAAAGATGTGTGGAATAAACCAAAAAAGGAGAGCAAAGATGACTGGAATGTTAGTGTTTGTTGGGCGGGTGTCTGAGGATTGGACTGCATATATTAAAATAATATTCCTTTCTTTCTTAAGCACCCCCGTCATCACCCTTATCGTTGTTCTTATTCCTGTTGTTGCATACCTTCAAGTTCTTTCCAGCTTATGGTGAGCCCATAACAGGTTTTAATTTGCAAGATATTTTTAAGAAGGGGTTTGCCATTCCCTTCCTCTGAGGCTGAGGGAGTGTGACTTGCCCAAGGTCACTCAGAAGGTTTCCACAGCTGAGCAGGGAATTAAACTTTGTTCTCCCAAGTTGTAGTCCAATGGAACAAACCACTACACCACATTGGTGCTCTCTCTCTCTCTCATTCTCGTTTCCTCTATGGCCATTTCTGCACGCGGTGAGGGAATCACTCCCTGCCGCTACTCACTGGATCTTATTTGGGTCCAGTCCGTTCCGGGGCGAGGAGGAGCAGTGCGTGATTGCAGATCTGCACTGCTCTGGCGTCCAAAATGGCAGCTTCCGGTTGGTCGTGGGTCATGACCAACCGCTGAAGCTTGCCAACCTAAAACCTGCTCTCCACAGATCGCAGGCTAGCATTGGTGAGATCCTGTGAATCTGCATTGGACAGCAGGTACGCAATGGCACGGGCCAGCTTTTTGAAAAACCTGAAAAATCAGGTTTTTCAAAAACACGCTTGAGGACCACTTTCGGTCGCTCCGGAGGTGCAGATCTACACTAAGTAGTCCGGACCCAGTCCGCTCCAAGGTGCAGATGTCCTCCGTGGAGGACGCACTGCACCGTTTCTTTTAACCCGTGCGGAAATGGCCTTTCTCTGTCTTTTTAAAGTTCTACATTTCCAGTCTAAGTCTGGTTAAAGATAAAGAACCAGAACTGAGGAGAGCAGGGATATATTAAGTTTCTCAGCAACCACACTTAGTCTATTACATACCCTCTAGTTGTCCCAATTTGGCAGGGACAGTCCTGATTAATCTTTTGTCATACCACTTTTTTCAGCTGTCTTTAAAATGCTCCGGGTTCTCTCTCCACCTCCCACTTCTCCTTTTTATTCTCAACTTACTTCAGTTGCTGAAAACTGAAGTCAAATGGCAAAAAGAATGTTGCATGCAGTTAACTCAGCAGGGAGGAGGGGAGAGAAGCAGGAGGAAACTTTCCCTTCCCTGTAGCCTCGGGCAAAAGCAAACTGCTTCAGCCTTTCCTTGCTTGTGTGTTCTGCTTCCAGGACTGCTTTTGCAGCCTAAATCACACTTTGATGTTGCTTGGCCACGCACATCTCAAAATTCATTTCATGAAATATTGGTGGGTATGAGCAGCCACTTAGGCAACATAGCTGGTCTTCCTTTCTATGATGAGACACTTTTCCATTTCTATCTCCATTATTGTAGTTATCTCTGACTATGTCTCCATGTGTCTAAATTAGCACATCCTATTTTTTATTTTTTTATTTTTATTAATTGTTTAACAACGTAAAAATACATAACATGACAAAATACACAACACAGTACCTAATACAAAAACAAAACAAAACATAAACTTACAAACCACTTATACCAAATGTTTTTAATCTTAATCTATTCTACAATTAGATTTTAAGTGCTTCCCACCACCGGCGCCATTAGAGATATGACCATATCCATTCACTTCAAATAGCTCCTTTCCCCTTCCAAAATTGTAATGATTCTTCAGTTGGTTTGTTTCCTTATAAAGAAACTTTAACCTAGGTAGCAAAATTCCTTTAAAAGTTTTATAGTACTCTGGACCTAATCCAGCCAATCCTGGAGTTCTATCCACTTTTAGTTTATCAGTAACTTCTTCAATTTCTTCTTCTTTTATGGATTCCTTCATTAAGTTCCTGTCATCCGCTTGAATTTTCTTTCCCACGTTTTCCTCAATATATTCACTCATCTTGTCTTCAGTGAGGTTACCCTCAGTATATAGTTTTTGATAGAACTCTTGGAATACAACCAATTTATCTTTAATCAAATTACAATGTTCCCCAAATTTATCTCTAATCACTACAAATTTATTCTTCACTTTCTTAACATGTGTGGACCCGGCTAGCATTTTTGAATTTTTATTACTAAACTCAAAAAATTCCCTCTTTAAATATAATAAATTCCTTTGAATTTTCTCCATTTTTATATTCTCTACTTCCTTCTTTTTTCCTTGCAATATCAATAATGTTTGCTTATCCCTGTTTCTTATTTATTCCCTTTCCAGCAAACTTATTTGTTCCTCCATCTCTCTCATTTTTTTCTCTTTGCCTTTTAAGTTTATATGCTTCCCTTATACTGATCCCTCTCATAACTGCCTTGATGGCATCCCATATTACTCCTATCTTACCTCCCCCTCTATCATTTATTGTCTATATACTCATCATTTCTTTTGTTATCTTCTCCACCATACTTTTCTGTTGAAGAATCCTAATTTTATATAATTATCTCCTTTCTTCTTTCTGGCCATCTTTTTTTTTTTTTTTTTTTTAAATTGTTTGTTTACTTTCTATTTGTTTACTTCAACTCATTTCTGACTTATAATGACCCTAAGGACAACCTATCATGAGGTTTTCTGGGTTGAGACTGTGTGGCATTCCCAAGGTCACCCAGTGGGTTTCCATGGCCAAGTGGGGAATCGAACTCTGGTCTCCAGGGTAGTAGTTCAACTCTCAAACCACTACACTATGCTAATTCCAATACCAATGCACAATATCAACAAAAATATAGATGTAAAATTCATTAATTATGATAAATGTAAATTCTCCACTGAATATATTCAAAAGAAATGTTCTCAAAGATAGAAATACTTTTCCAGCAAGATGTTTTCTTTTCTTCTTTTCTCATGAACAATTCTGAATCTTTCCTTTCCAAAATGTAACATAATAGGGATCCTGTAACAAATCCTTCCAGCATTTCTGCTGAAAACCCAGAGGTCTTGGGACATCAGATGCATTTTTACAAAAGCAAAAAATGGATGCCATATCTCAATAACCATAGTAGTCCCAGTCCAGTAGCCTAGTCTATGAATGTTACAATCGGTTGTTCATTTTTGATTTAATGCCAGTTCTCACACCTTCCTCCACCATTTAAAAATATCCACTTCTGCATCCCATTTCTATCCCTTGGCTATAACCATTCTTGTAAGTGATAATAAAATGGATATCACACCTTTATGATGCAAATGCTCATTATTATTTAGAAAGAAAGGTAGCAATAATAATCCACCACCATTGTCAGCATGCTGGAATGTGATTTTTTTTTCTTACTACAGTTGATGTCTGTTTCCAAATGTCTCTTGTCTTGGGGCAATATAGCCACATGTGAATTAAAATTTCTCTCTGTTCATATCCTCTCCAACAGGAAGAAGATACATGTTTATTAATTAATGTCAGCTGAGAAGGAGTAAAATGCTGTCTATAAACCGTTTCATGTATATTCTTATTTCCAAGCAGCTTTAAAAGAAGCATGAGACCAGATGCTATTCTAGTTTCTTTTGGTATGAAGGTATCTAAATATGCTCCCCCAAGCAGTTTGTACTCCTTGTAGTGTTTTGTATGGATCATTAAGAACTGCACAGTATATTTTGGATATTAACCCCCCTGTTGTATTTACCAAGACAACACTGTAATCCTAAAAATGTACTAGTCCTTGCAGGGCCTTCCATATTTACATTTTAAAAAAAAAAAAAAAAAAGTATGTGTAGGAAATATTCTAAACTGGAACTGTTCAGTTTCACCCAACAACACAATCCTGATCATTAATGGAATATTTCTTTTGCTCTCTCTCTCCCTTTCCCCCCCAAAAAAAAACCTTTTAAGTCAGAGCATTCCAAACTTTTCATGTTGGTGACACACTTTTTAGGCATGCATCATTTGAACACAGTAATTCAGTAAGTGGAAAGAACCAAGCTTGTCTACCTGGAGGTCCAGTTTATTGTTTTGGAAGGAGGAAATTGACGGGTTGGGGTGGTCAGAGGAGGGTAGCATTCTAACATTCTTTCTACACAAAATCAAAGTACATTTTAGGGAAAAGGCTGCCTGATTGAACAAATTAAAATGCAGTAGAATGAAAGTTCATGGGACTGAAGTGATAGGACTTCTTGGGGAACTGCCCTCTTACTTACTATGCAAAGTATTTTGGAATGGCTTAGTCTTGGAAGGGCACTTAGGACCCATTTATTTTATAACAGACCTGACAAAGATGAAATTTGCTAGAATCAATTTGTTGATATAAACTGCACATTCTCACCTCAGAATCTTTACATGCCAAGCCCAAATACCTCCATTTTCTTTGGCAACCACTCTCAAAATAGTGACAGGAAGAGACACAACTTTATTTCTTGTTGCCATTCTGAGAGGTAATGCAGAGAAAAATGAGATATTCCCTGTACAGAACTTCTCAAAATGGTGACAAGAAATGAAGGCACATTTTGAGAATGGCTTCAGAAGAAACAGGAGGTATTTGGGGGAGTATGGATTTCTACAGTGCTTGTGGAGGTGTTTTTGCATGTTTTCATGGATTTTGAGAGGGATCAGTATGATTTTATGGCAAAATGAGTGAAAAAAAATCTAACTTTTTTTTTAAAAAAATATGAGAGCTTGAAGGGCTTTCAAGGACTGCTATGGCTTTCAGGAGCTACAAAAGTGGGGCCCAGGGGCTGCATGCAGCCTGTGACCCACACTTCCTCACCCCTGATATAAATCCAGATAGTGGCCTGCATTTTCAGTCTATGTGGAAAAAGGACTTTGCTGTGAAATTGTCACAATTAACATCTGAATAGCTACCACCATAAAAGCTCTACTTTGCCTGTTGCATTCACATTAGTAAATGGAAAATGCCTTGCCTAAGAGCTCCTCTTCAGGCAGAATCAGTATTTCATAATTGGGCAAGTGTTGATGCAAATTAGACAGTGAGCTGAACAAGAACATGTCGAGAAAATTGGGTGCCCAGGGATACATTTTTCAAAGGCTTGCAGCATCGCTGCACAAAATATGTGGCTAGGAGGGCTAGGTGAACTTGGAGAGGTTTACATCTTATGGGAATCAGTTCCGGGTGCCCCTTGATGTACTATCAAACCTGGCTTTAAAACAGCTGGAGTCTCTAAAGACTGGGACTTGAAGTATAATGAATTAGGCAAGGAGCAGCATCCCAACATCAAGCAGTTCCATTTCTCTGGCTCGGTGCATAAATACAAATTACCGCTGATAGGTAAACCCTATACAGTGCAGAGGCCATTCATTTTAAGTGCTACATTTAAAAGACCACTGTGGTCTAATAATGTGAAGGCAGGAACAAAGCATCTGAAAGCATTTCACTGACTGCCTTGGTGCTATTGCATAGCATGGAGTGCTTATTTACAGAATGCTTATACACTAGGTGGTCAATCAGGGCTCAGCCTTTTCATTATAAATATTAGGCCAAAAGACCACAGGCACTGATTTCAGTGAGCCAGCTCTAGTTTTTTGGCCTTATGAGTGCATAATGCTTACATACCTATGGAGAAGAGTTACCATTAGCAGTCAAGAAGTCAGTGGTTCATTCATATCTTGCAATGAAGTTTCATTTGTAAATGACAGTTGCTGTGTTGTTTTAGAGTGTATGCCTCATCACTAGTTGCTTCCTGTGTATAACAGGACACACATAAGACTAGTTTTTTTTTTTAAAGTACTGGAATAATTTCCATAGATTAATACAGGCAAATATTTTTGGAAAGTAGCTTTGGCAACTATTCTTTTGAATGAAATATTCTCTGATAGTTTTGGGAATAGAACCTCATCGTTAACAGTAAGTGGTACAGTTTCTTATTTTTCTAATAATGCAAGTTTAGACATGGGTCTGCAGAAGTAAGCCTCATGGAGGGCTTGATCTTTTATATAGGATTGCCCCCTAAGGTTGTTTGATTTTGTCTACTGTCACTGTTGCCACCAGTAGAACTCCTATATAGCTTGGCTGCCATTCTGTTTTCCTCTCAGCTACTATGGGCTTTTCCATGCTATATCTAAAGTCTAAATTCATTGGCTGTCAGCAGGAAAGGCCTTTCCCGGGCTGTGTGAGGCTGCGCAACCCCAGAAATGGCAATCCCCCAGCCATGAGCGCTGAAAGAGGCTGCCAGCCCATTGCTTGTGCTGAATTCCACAATGATCCCATGCAGTAAATCAAGCAGCCCACTTTCCCATAATCTCTTCTATGGGTTTCGTTTCCCTCCCCAATTCCCAGAAAGAGGTCAAAGAGCTCTCTGGCTGATAATTCTAAATGCCACTCCCTAAACTACAAATCCCAGGATTGCATAGGATGTCGAAAATTGAATCATAGCCCTATAATAGTGCAGGGCAGAAAGGCCTCAAGAGCTCAAAATGTGGTCAGGCTGGGCACAAATTGGTTTTATCATTACAGATTGTAGCAGGATTGTACTCTTGTTGGTACAGTTATTAGGAGACTCTTCGTTTAAATAGCCTTAGCTATTTTTTTGAAAGCATGGAGAAATATATTTGAGTGTCATTGGCATCTGATAGCACCCTTCTGGATGATCCCAATGGTTTCACGCAGATATTAGAAAGCACTGGGATAGAATGGTATCATGCGGTTTTCCATATAACAGCTCCTTTTTTAAGGAGCAACTATCCCCAAGCATCAGCATCTGGAGTCTATCTGAAAAGTAGAAACACTGAAGAACAGTGCCCCAATTCCCCAAGAAGGATATCATTGTTGATAGTATTGAATGCCACTGAGAGTGCAAAAACACCATCAGCGACATGCTCATCCTGTCAATGCCTAAGCAAAGATCATCACTAAGGTGACCATAGCAGTCTCAACTTCATATTCTGATCTGCATCCTGTCTAAAATGGATCTAGAAAGCATAAAAATTTCCTTGATTGAGAAGGCAACTGCTGTCTTGATCACTTTACCCAGAAAAGGGAGATGTGGTCATGGTTTACAGTTGTTAAAGTCCAAGGGGTCCAAGGAGGGCCTTTTTTGGAAGTAGTCATACTACTTCTTTAAACAAGATTGAAAATTTCACTCCTTGACAGACTATTACTAATGTAGTGTAGTTGAGATCTAATTGCATTCCCTTCCCTGGACACCAAGCCAAGAAAGACAAGGATCAAGAGGACAAGTTGTATTTCTTATTAATTCTAGCAGCTTCTTCACTTATGGAGCACTTACCAACTGAAATCGACCCAGTGTTATCCTACTTAGAGATTGTTGGACACCTCATTGTCAGCTTCTGTTGTACCAATGGTGTCTAAGTCAGCTCTTATCTAATAAATTTTATCTGTAAAATGATAATTAAAGCCATCACAGTGAATCATTCAAGAATCTAGAATTGGATTCATGGAGGATGGTGCCTGAGTTAGATCTGTCACGACCCTCAATAATTCAGCTGGCTATAATTTGCAGATGAAATGCATGTCAAGAAGAAGACTTTCTTTGCTGCACAAGAATGAGGATGCATAGAAGTATAGCATGTATTGTTAGGTATAAGTTGAGTTTTCCACCATCTGCATTCTGGTTGTTATTCTTCCAGTTTCAATTCCCTGAGGTCTCCAGGGTGGCCAATTAGTAATAGGTCAGAGAGGAGTTCTGGAAGCAATTATGTCAATAGCCCTATTTAGCTCTTGATTCTGTCTGTTGGCCAGGACTTCAATGGGATCATTGGTGATACCAGCCATAACATTCTTGAAGGCTTTCTGGAATCCTGAAGGATCCATTAGTCATCAAGGGCAGAGGGTCATTAGTCTTCAAGGACAGATGACCCTACAGAGACAGATAGTAGCCACCATCACTAGTTAGATTCTACCTCTGACAAGAAAATAAGTTGCCCATGACACTGTTGAGGTATTAATCACCTCCACTCCATACCTAGATGCTCAGAAATAAAAACAGCATCAAGTGTGTGTTCTGCTAAATGTTGAAGGCTCTAAAAGCAGTTGGAATAGGTCCATGTTTGTCATGGATGCCATGAACTCCCAAGCGCCATCTGACAGATATGTCTCAAATGGGATGAAGCTATCCAAACCCAAAAGTCTGGGTGACTCCAACACCAGTTCCAAAATCTAAAACTCTCATGTCATTAGGAAGGAGGTGCACTCATCACCGTGACATCATCTTCAGATTGGATGTTTTGTACTGTCCAGGGGGCATATATGTGTCTGATTGGGGCCAGGATATTTGATTATTTACATTGTAATACAAACTAGGGTATTGGTTGCAGCTTTGGTGAGAGTTGACGTGTGACCCTAACCTCTTTTGGTGGTTTTAGCATAAGCCCTAGATCCAATTGGGAAAGAGATGGGTTGTAAATACTAGTCAGGATCAGTAAGGGACCTTGGGAGTGTGGAGAGTTTGGGAATTTGAAAAAAAGGGTCACTTTCAACTTGGTCGAGGTGGCTTTACCTCACCCCTTGCTGCAGGGGAATTCATAGAGGCTTTGTGGAATCCAATGTCCATGTCTTTCAAACAGCAGGTGAGTTGGCCAGCACTTTGATCACCACCCATGCTGGGGCTGAACCTTTTACAGCTGTAACCAATAAAATTGGCCTGTGTTGTCTGAACACGTTATTGCAAAGTGAACCAGCAGTAGCCACAAAAAGTAAGTGCAAATTACAGATGGATTGACTCAACAAATGAAGCCACAGGCTGTAGCTAACTGGAGCCCTTGAAGATTTCTCACTCCACAAGATTTCCATATGTCAAAGCTGAGTGGATGGCACATAGCAGGAGCAGCAACAGTGTAACCATTATCACTTATTCTCATGATGGGCTTATCTCTTTTTATCAAAATCTTCACTCCTTTGCGCCTTCAGTCTTACATTCAGGTTATGATGCAAATACTCATTACATTAAAGCTTTTTGAAAATTATTACTTCTGAAAACCAGTGGAGGAGAGACTGTTACAGAGCAAATTGATGCGACACATAGCAAGAAAACTCTTCCACAGTGTGAAATAGTAATGGGACACACGTTCAGACATCGTGTGTTGATATGTGAATAACAGTATTACAAGTCTACTAGACTGTCTCTGTTTTCATTTATGATCATACTGTAGCCTATGCCATCTTTTTACATTAAATTAGAGTTTGCACAAGGATATTACCAGTTTCCTAGAAGCTGATGTTGTCCTCTCTGTGTCTTTCTCCATTTGTTGAGTTGGTTCTAATTTCTTTTTTGAGACTTAAACATTAACATAAGCTACAAATGATACAAACATGAACGCAAACCATGAATGGGAGAAGAAACAATTCATGGAAGAGAAATAAAACAGAGGCATCTTTAGGATACATGATACATCCCAAAGAAGTAATTTTTATGTAGCCCCTGTTCTCAACTTTTGATAACTAACTATGGAATGATGAGACCAGACACAGAAATTGGGTTAAATAAGTGTTACTTTATTTGAGCTAACCTATTTAAGATGTGTTGTCCTGGAAAATAAGCAAGAAGGGAGAACAAACTGATGCCACTCTACCTGAGGCCTGGTGTCAAACCCTTGACAACCTCCTCAGCCTTCCACTGGGTGAAACTGTTTCTACACCCTACCCAATAACAGAATGTATTATTTTCATCATTTGACATATTTATGGCTCAAGCACATGTTTGAAAGAGCATTGGTGTGATAACGGAAGCCCCTGTCAGAGCTCCTGTCAGAGCTCCTTTAGGGCAACAGGGATCCAGCTGTGATCCCAAGGATGCCCTGGAGCCTGCGTCAATCAGCCCACAAACAAGGCGGAGACCAAGAGAGCTGGGCAAAGGGAGGCTTCCTTGATTAAGTTCAAGAAGCGGTGACCGGCCACACCTGTGCCTGGGCTATATAACTGCCTGCCTGGAAGCTTCCCTTTGTGTGTGGCATACTTTCTACAAGCCCTTTCCTTGCTTCCAGCACCTGGCTCCTGAAACCTTGGATTGATCTCTTGGCTCCTGACCCCTGGATTTTGGACTCTTGACAATGGCTTTCACTTGTTGCTCAGGCTTAGGTAAATGGACTGTCTATGAGTAATTGCTTGCTTTGACTCCTCCCAGTGGGACTCTGCTATCTCTCCCTCTCCCTTCTCCGGGCTGGCTCACTGCCCGAGTCTCTAACCCGGACAGTCGGCTTGTAAGCATATGTCAAGTCAGGATGGTCTTGTGATAACTGAAGCCCCTGTCAGAGCTGCTGATGACAAGCAGCAGCTGTTGGTCCCTGTGGCTCTGGCTGGAGATGAGTCCTGCAGCTCAAGAGCTCCCCGTGCTGCCATGGACCAAGAAAGTGTGGATGTCCCTCTGCCTATTCCTTTAGAGCAGTGGTTCTCAACCTGTGGGTCCCCAGATGTTTTTGGACTTCAGCTCCCAGAAGCCCTAAGCATTGACCATAGTGGCTGGGGCTTCTGGGAGCTGAAGTCCAAAAACATCTGGGGACCCACAGGTTGAGAACCACTGCTTAAGAGCAACAGGGATCAGATTCTGTGCCTGCTCCTTTGGAGCAACAGGGATGCAATTCTGAAGAGGTTCTGGAGGCTGGTTCAATAAGCCCCCAGTCAAGGCAGAGACTCAAGAGGGCTGTGCAAAGGGAGGCTTCCTTGGCTAAGTTTAAGAAGTGGTGACCAGACGCACTTGTGCCTGGGGCTACATAACTGCCTGCCTGGAAGCTTCCCTTTGCTTGTGGCAAACTTTTTACAAGCCCTCCTCTTGCCTGTACCTTGCTCCCAGCACCTGGTTCCTGATACCTTGAATTAATCTCTGGACTCTTGACCCTTGGCTTTGGAACTCTGACTATGGCTTTGCTTGGTGCCCTGGTAAATGAACTTCCTTGAGTAAGTGCTTGCTTGTCTCCACCCGGCTGGACTTTGCTGGCTCTCCCACTCTCTTCTCCAGATTCCTTTGTCAACCCTGTGAGAAAGCCATTACTGCTTTGTGCACACACTCTCATTCAGGGCAGGAAACAAGGTATAAAAAGTTCCAGTTCCAGTAAACTGTAGTACTTGGAAGTAGTATGCGGTGCCCATGCCTCTGGTTTTTCTTGCTATCCTCAGACGTGCTGCCTGAGCCACTCCACATCAATCTTCTGCTTCAGGATTGGCAACTATCACCTTTTCCACCCATTTCTTTTCATCTAACCCTTGCTTTGTAGCCTGCTAATTGTAGTAAGTAGAAGGTAGTCCCGTCTGTCACTCCTCTGTGCTACCCTTGGACACTGTCTGAGCCCCTCTACTGTGTTCTCCTTCTTCAAGATTGGTAACTATCACCCTTTCTACTCCTAAACTCTCTCTATCCAACCTTTCTCACCTCACTTTTTGATAGCACTGTATGGTTCTTGAGTGTCTGACTTCTTGTGTTTTTGCTAATTCCCAATAAAATACCCTGTTTAACTTTTTCTCTACAGTTAGTACTGGTACACACAGGTGAAAAGATCCTGCTGTCACCCTTTTCTTGCAGGCCTCCATTGAGCTATAATCCCAGAGATTCTAAGGAGATGTTAGAATTGTGGGTGGACCTCAAAGTCCCCCACCTCTTAGGGTAACAAATCAGCTCAGCCCCAAGCATAATCCAAATATTTGTTTTAATCCCTGACCAACCTCAAGGGTAAGCTCCTTCCACAACCCTCCAGGCCTCAGAAACCTAGAAGGGGAGGTTTCAGAGCTCTATGTTACACTAAAAGAGAGCCAAAAGTAATCCCAAGATTTATATTCTCCCCTTACTGTGAGTCAGATGAAAACATAATTAATAACACTACCCAAAGCCAAATCCCACAGATGCAATATGGGGTGGGGAAAAGCCAGGTAAAATAGGACAAATTCTTACCTGGCACCAAAGTCTCACACTGCACTGAGGGTGAAAGGGTGGGCCATGTGGTGAAGAACCAAAGACGCATGTGAGTGGACAATCAAATCTTAAGTACCCTCTGACTGTACCCCATCACATGCAGCTTTCTGGCCTGTGCCAGAGACAACACACCCTCCTCTCTCTCCCACAGCAATTTTTACTATGCAAGTCCAGGTAGCTTTTTTTTAAAAAAAGCAAATATTTTCCTCTCATTTGCAGTAGTGAAGGAGAAGACTGTGAGTTTCTCTCATTTCAGTTCCTGTGAGTAAAGTGCAATATTTTGACAGAGAAGGTTTCTGCACTCAGGCAGATTAGACTTCCTCCATAATTAGTCGATCCACTGAAGCTGAAGTGGCATCTCTGGGTATTTCACTGTACTTTTAGTGCAACACAGCACATTATGTTACCAGATTTGCTGGGATCATGCTAATATTTCAGAAAGGGTTTTCTCCTTGGCAATGTGGCTGTATCCATCAGAGGTGTAATGTGGAAAGTTTGGGAGACAAACACATCTTCCCATCATATCTCAGTAGGAGAAAGTTGCATTCTCCCAGAAATGATGTTGCTTCCTCCTGTGTTTCCCCCTTAATTCTTCTGTTAATCTATATCATTGTAGGAGTGTATATATCAGCCATTTTCCCGGTTTATTTCCCTGTTTATTTGCACACTCAATTTGGTTTAGTCGACAGTAATTCATTTTTTTCTCGGTATCGGCCATATTTTTTGCAGCAATTTGATCCTGTATTGACCTAATTTCCAGTTTTAATTTATGACTCGTGCTATTGTTACGGAACTCTTTTTCTTTCTCTTTTAATTTCTCCATCAGTTTTAATAATTGTTGATTTTCTATTTTCTTTTTATATGCACCCATACTTATCAGATGACCTCACATGACCGCTTTTGCGGCATCCCAAATTGTTTTCATAGTCATATTTGGATTTATGTTTTCTTCAAAGAATTTTTGCAAAATATGCAAGTCTCAATTGAGTTGAGTCAGTTTGTAATTTTTGCTGAGTCAAGTCCAAGTCAAGTCACTGAAGTTACCTTAAGTCTGACTTGAGTCCAAATCAATCAACTCAAGTCTACTTCACTGCTATGCAATACTTGTGTTGCATGTCAACACAAAGTGCCCAACCAAATTCACTACCAATTGGTCATCCATGTGCAAGATACACACACAGCCATACAAAATGCTCACCTATGCACAATGGACCGCCTGGGCAATTCCAATCCCACAACACTGAACTGAATAAGGCCATACCTCATCAGGCAAAAATATCAAACTGCTTTCGTAGGGGAGATTATTCAAGCTGTAATACATCAAAAGGATTCTGGACATTTTGAGTAAGCCTTTAAGAACATCTTGAGAAGAGGGACCACTCACTCATCCATAAAAATCTCATCTTTGTTGCTCACTGGAACCAATCTAACCTCAACAGAACCAGTCTGTTCCTGTGAAGATTGATCTTGTATCTTCTTGTCTTTCTTCCTCTGATGTTTATGACAGTTTATGACAAAGTGCCAAATAACACCTTTTACATTTTCCCTTCAGAGCTGCACAATTATTTCTGAATGGTATTTAATCATTCCCATACACAGTGCCAGAAGTGATTACAGGGTAAATTCATAAATGAGTCACACATCAATGTTTAATAAATTATATGTCTTTAGACAAACACCCTGCATTATTAGAGACATTCAACAAACCAATGCTTCCAAGAAATCTTCCTTGATTTTCCAGCCAACCCACCCGTTTCTTTCATATCCATTGTCCACCTCTCAGGCTTGTTCAGTGATGTTGGCCAAACAATTTATTCTATGAGTCCCAGAATTTATTATGTTAAAGATCAAATTAGTTATCAGATGCATTTTAAAAATTATGTCTCTTTCTCTAGTGACAGTTTTGATCACTTGCCACTGCATTGTACATTTCCGTAAAGTTAGCACATATAGAGAAGAATGAGAACTTGTGATGTGACAATGTGATTTGGCAGAAGGCTCATGTCCAGACAAAATTTCCAAAATACTAGATTAGATCAAAGCATTTTCCTGAATGATCTTTTTATCTCAGCCTGTGGCAGCTCAAAAATATGCTTAAAAGAGACAGGTGAACTTTATAGGCGAAAGTGAAATCTAGGAGGCTGCTGGATTAAAGCTGTGGAATACTGTAAATGAGAAGGTGTTGACTGTGTTTAGGAAATGATGAGAAGGGGGAAATAGAAGCAGTAAATTGCAAGGAATCATGAGACAGAGGGAGGCATAGAACACAAAAGTGAGAGTGGAAATCTCCCTCTTCTCTTTCTCTCTCCTCTGTCTTCTTTGTTTACATGTGTTACTGTTCCTGTTTTGCTTGCAGAAGAACAACATTCTATTCCTAGTATCTGAAAGCACAGCTGAAAAAAGAAAGAAATCTGCCTTAAACTCTAGAGAAATGACAACTCTAGGGCCATTTCCACATGACACTCTTATAGCACGATGATTCCACTTTCACCTCCTGTGGAATCCTGGGGTTTTCAGTTTCGGGAGGGGCCGGCTGGCCCCTCCCAAAACTGCAAACCCCAGGATTCCACAGGAGGTTGAAAGTGGAATCATTGCGCTATAAGAATGTCATGTTCTAGGACTGTGGCACTAATAGCCATTCAGGTACCAAGTTGTTATAAAACTGGAACCAGAGACAGAGAAGTGAAAAGGTAGTTTAAAGAATGCTGCTATGATGCATTTACATTATTATTTTTTTTAAAAAAACACCTTTGACTTCTTACGCTTGTGCTGAAAAGAGGACACTGATGTTAATAGTTACCATTAAAAACTGAGATGAGCCCTGAACACTCTCCGTCCTTAGCAGTAATGATTATGCAGAGAGGTGTTTGATTGTAGACATTTTGTGCTGGCTTCTTTATAGATACCTCATTTATTTTAACTTGTTAACATTATTTATCCATTGAGATAGCATTCTCAGAACAAAATCGCACAGCACAAAAAATAAAATAAAACAATCCCCTTTCTTGATATTATTAAGTTCATTGGATAGGCTGGAGGTCTTTCCGTACTACGCTGTTCTAGTGCTATTATTCCACTTTCAACATCTTGTGGAATCCTGGGGTTTGCAGTTTAGGGAGGGGCCTTTAGGATTCTCAGCCAGAGAGCTCTTTGGCCTCAGGAAACTACAAACCCCAGAATTCCACAGGACATTGAAAGTGGAATAATAGCACTATAACAGCTTAGGGCAGAAAGGCCCTGAGGCTTCTTTTATGTGTGTGTATGTGTGGTTTGCCTTGCCTTGCTTTCTGATAAATGGCTAGACCATGTCAACATACAAATGCTGTGTTTGCAAATGAGAATTTCTCTCTCATTCATATTTTATTTATGTGTCACTGTAATAGTATTTAAAACAATTTTGAAATGAATAAATGCTCAGAAAATTGAAAGTTAGTGTATAATTACTTCAGGTTTTTCTGATGACAATTTAATTTTCACTAAAAGCTATTTTTTTTGTATATTATTCTGTGAAATGATTACTATACATATGATTGCATAGAACATATCCTTACTATTAAACATTTATATGGTTCACAAGCCTATGGTAACACTTAAGGTGTATATACTGCAAATTTTCCCCTATTTTCAGACGGTCCACAATAATGTATGGAGCTGTGGCAAAGTCACAGTTCTTTGTACTGCTGATTTGATGTCACTAAACACATTAAAGTAGAAAACCGTTTCAAAATCCTGTTAAGTGGTTTATTTTTCTGTCTGAAGACGTTATTTAGTGAACTTGAATCTGAAAGATTTGTAATCCATAAATGACCCATAAATGATCCCAATATCATCCTGTTTAAAAGATCAAATGATTGGTGGTTACGATTCTTGTGTCAGAAGGAATGGTTTTTAAGGCTTATTGAGTTGGTTTCAGCCAGTTTTATTTATTTCTTTGAAGGATTTTTTGACTGCTTTTCATTTCACTTTCAAACAGTTAGACTGGACATTTTAGTCCCTCAAATTCACATTTTGTTGCTGAATTCAACCAGAAGTAGACCTAGAAGGTAGGCATTTTACAAGATTATTCCCTGCACAGTTATAAACAGTAGACCTAGTTTCATCCATCTGTGACATATAGTTTTGTTTTTGTTTTGTTTTTTCAAAAAAGATTGGTCAAAATAAATCTAACAGGTGATTTTTAGCAATTTAGTTCCTGTTGTGAGAAAGTATTTTAAAACCATGCAATTTGTGAAGACTGGACTTATTCAGTGCAAAATTCATATGTAAGTTTTCATAGAAAACAACATTTTCTATTCTACTTTTTCTGCTCTGCATCATTTCCTTCTTCAAAAATGGTGTTTCCTGTGCAGAAAATGCTGCTTTCTGTGCAAAACAACCATGTGCAAATTTTGTGAAGAAAACGTCTCAAGTTGTGAAGATTCAGAATTCTTCTAATCACGGTTTCTCAACACTTGAAGAATACCTTTTTAATAATTTTTGTGAATATTTTAAAATATTGCTTTCATACTTCCTCAGTTTTGTAAAAAAGTACCCATGGTTTTATAGTACTCAGACTTAGTCATTCTTAGTAATCTTTCTTTTTGTTGTGTGCCTTTAACTCATTCCTCACTTACTGCATACCTAAGGCAAACTTATCATAGAATCACAAAAACATAAAGCTGGAAGAGACCACAGGGGCCATCCAGTCCAATCCCCTGCTATGCAGGAATACAAATCAAAGCACTCCCAGCAGATGGCCACCCAGCCTCTGCTTAAAAGCCTCCAAGAAGAAGACTCTACCACACTCCCAGGCATCACATTCCACTGTCAAACAGCTCTGATCATCAGGAAGTTCTTCCTGAGGTTCAGGTGGAATCTTCTTTCCTGGAGCTTGAATCCATTGCTCCTTGTCCTAGTCTCTGGAGCAGTGGAAAACAAGTCCATTCCCTCTTCTCATTGTGCTATCCTGGCAGGATTTCTGCAGAGGTGGATTACTATCTCCTTCTTTTTTGGTTGAGAGAGTGTGATTTGCCCAAGATCATTCAGTGGGCTTCTATTTCTGAGTGGGGATTTGAGCAATGGTTTCAAGATGTTCTAGGCTGTCTCCACATCCTACCTTTTCACTTTGGTGTCAAGTGGGGATCCTGGCATTGGTGCTGCCAGGAGGGAAGCATGACAAGAGCAGTTTCCTCTTGCTCTGTGATGAATGAAACACAATGGCCATGCCTCTTCCTTCCACGGTGCATCTGGGTGCTTTCCCAGGTTGCACTGGGACAGGAAGCACAACCGTTGCACTTCTGGGCCTTCCGCAGACCAGGTAAGTCCAGGATGGCAGCGTGATTGTGGGTCATTGCTGGGAAAACCTATCAATGATTTAATCCATGATTCCACCCCATTGGGGATGGGAGAAGGATGGGACCATGATAGTGGCATGCAGAACGATATATTATAAGCGTGCATTTCACGTTTTCTACACAATTGGTTTCAAAGTGGTTCACAACACAAAAATAACAGTATATTGCAATATAGCAGTCTCAGTAACAATGAGAGTCATTCCAGTATAGTGATCTGAGTGTTGGATCCGACCCTGAAAACCTATTAGAATTGGCATAAGAACACTAACAATCCAAACATTTAATTAAGATGAACATCATAGCTTTCAAAATTTATCGGCAAACAATCAACATCAACCATTATTCAACTAATATTAATGATCAATAATGTATACAGTGAACCAAATATACCAAACCTTTCAAAGCCAGTAATCACAGGCTAACAAACATGATAAACAATGAATTTTCTAAATGTGCTAAATGCAGGAGACAATAACCACTGCTTTTACAGTTTTCAGCTGGTTGTATCCCCTATATTTCACTCTGTTACTCTGGGTCAGTATTTATTGCTTGCATGCAAGACGGATGATGTTAAGTCACGTTTGTTGTGCTCTGAATGTTCCTACAGATTTTAAAAAAGGAAATTGTACTTTTGACTCAATTTAATAAATATATTCCTAAAGAATTTCAAATCAAAGATTTTGAATAGAAAACCAAGAGCACAGTGGTGAGATTTGCCTTTTGAAAGAAGTAGATGTCCTCATTTTATGATATTTTGTCTTCTAGTCCACCCCAACCTCAACTACAGTCTCAATCCCAACATCATATATTTTCTAATCTTCATCTTATTAGGGAAGGTGAGGACTTCTTAGATAGGGCAGAGAGGACCTTCCTGAAGACCGGATATGCGGAGGAGCTGCCTGATGAGGAAATCAGTTCCGTGAGCCAGGAAAGCGATGCTTGGAGGAATGTCACACGGAGAAGTAGAAGGGCCAGGAAGGAAACAGAGACTCTCAAACTGCAGAATCGCTTCAACGTTCTTGGTGCTGTGAATGATGAGGAACACCAGAAGGAGGGAACACAACATCAGCAAGAAGGAATCCAACTTCTGCAACTGGAACTTCAACACCAACAGGACAGCATCCAACCTCGGGAAGTCCAGCACTCCCAACCTCAACACAATGCCCAGGCAATCCTGGAAGAATCTGCTTGTCGAAGAACCCCGGACAGGCCTCAGAGGAGGCGAGTTCTGGTGGTTGGGGACTCCTTGCTCAGAGGAACTGAACCGGCAGTTTGCAAACCGGACAAGCTCAATCGAGAGGTCTGCTGTCTTCCTGGGGCCAGGATAAACCACGTAACAGAGAGGCTAGCCAGGCTGGTCAAGCCCACTGACCGTAAGCCCCTCGTTTTGGTTCACGTTGGAACCAATGACACGGTGAAGCGCAGCTTTCACCACATCACAAAGGACTACGAGCTTATGGGGAGAAAGCTTAAGGACCTTGGTGCGCAGGTGGTCGTTTCATCAATCCTCCCTGTTCAAGGATATGGTGCACGAAGGGAAAGGACAATAGTAGAGGTCAACAGCTGGCTCCGCACATTTTGCCACCGCCAACAGTTTGGCTTTTTGGATCATGGCTTGAAATTCCAGGAACATGGGCTTCTGGCAAGGGATGGGCTGCACCTCACGAAACTTGGCAGGAACGTTTTTGCAAACAGTCTCACACGGAGGATTAGGAGGGCTTTAAACTAAGTACAGCTGGGGAGGGAGACAAGATTATTCAGGACAAGAACTCAGCAAGTGCAGGGGAAAAAGGCCCAAATGATATTGGCCAAGTAGGAATAGCATCCAATCGTGGGAGGGGTGGAAACAATGCTATGGGACTTGCAGGAAGGGCACGGGGACTTAAGTGTCTCTACACTAATGCACGGAGTATGGGAAACAAACAAGACGAATTTGAACTCCTAGTACAGCAAAATAAATATGATTTGATAGGCATCACTGAGACCTGGTGGGATGAGTCTCACGATTGGAATGTAGGAATAGAGGGGTATAGCCTATTTTGTAGAAATAGGCCAAATAAGAAAGGAGGAGGAGTAGCCTTATATGTCAAGGATGTTTTCACCTGTGAAGAGATCCATGACTTGAACACTGGAAACCAGGTCGAGAGCATCTGGGTAAGAATTAAGGGAGCGAGAAACAATAGGGATATTATAGTGGGGGTTTACTACAGACCTCCAGGCCAGACTGAGGACCTCGATGGCGCTTTCATAGACCAAATGACTGCACATTCAAAAAGGAGAGAGACAGTAATAATGGGAGATTTCAACTACCCGGATCTATGTTGGCAGTCAAACTCTGCAAAGGCGACAAGGTCCAGCAAGTTTCTTGCTTGTCTTGCAGACAATTTCATGGTCCAGAAGGTGGAAGAGGCGACAAGGGGATCAAATATTCTGGATCTGATCCTGACCAACAGGGAAGACCTTGTTAATGACGTAGAACTAGTTGGATCTTTAGGAGAGAGTGACCATGCCCTATTAGAATTTGGCATTCAGTGGGGAAGAGAAGGCAAGTGTAGCCAGGCATTCGTCTTAGATTTTAAAAAAGCAGACTTCTGTAAACTGAAGGAGCTGCTGGATGAAATCCCGTGGTCAAGAATAGTCAATGAGAAAGGAGTTCAGGAGGCATGGGAGTTCTTTAAAAGGGAGGTACTGAAGGCACAGGCTAAAACTGTGCCATTAAGGAGGAAAAATGGAAGGCGTCTGAACAAACCGGAATGGTTGACTAAAGAGATCTCAGCTGAGCTAAGTATTAAGAAAAACATGTACAGGAAATGGAAGAAGGGGGAAATCACCAAAGAAGATTATAAGCAAGTAGCCAGGAGATGAGGGAGAAGGTCAGAAAGGCTAAAGCACAGATCGAACTTAGGCTGGCCAGAGACATTAAAAACAATAAAAAGGGTTTTTTTAAAAATACGTCCGCAGCAAAAGGAAAAAGAAGGAGACGATAGGGTCACTGCGCAAGGAAGATGGTGAATTAATAACAGGAGGAAGAAAAAAGGCAGAACTCCTCAACACCTTCTTCGCCTCAGTTTTTTCCCAAAAGGATAAAAACACGCAACCTGGCAGTTGGGGAGCAGGTGAGGAAGTGGGGGAAATGCAGCACAGAATAGATAGAGAGGTAGTACAGGAATACCTGGCCACACTGGATGAATTCAAGTCTCCAGGGCCAGATGAATTGCATCCTAGGATTTTAAAAGAACTAGCAGAGGTCATTGCGGAACCTCTTGCTATAATCTTTGAAAACTCTTGGCGGACCGGAGAAGTTCCGGCAGACTGGAGGAGGGCAAATGTTGTCCCCATCTTCAAGAAGGGAAAAAAGAGGACCCAAATAATTATCGCCCAGTCAGCCTGACATCAGTACCTGGAAAGATCCTGGAGCGGATCATCAAACAGTCAGTTTCTAATTACTTAGAAAACAAAAGCCGTAATTACGAAAAGTCAACATGGGTTTCTCAAAAATAAGTCATGCCAGACTAATCTTATCTCTTTTTATGATAGAGTTACTTGCTTGATAGATGAAGGGAATGCTGTGGACATAGTATATCTTGACTTCAGTAAGGCCTTTGACAAAGTTCCCCATGACATTCTTGCAAAGAAGCTAGTAAGATGTGGGCTGGACAGGGCTACTGTCAGGTGGATTTGTAACTGGTTGACTGACCGTACCCAAAGGGTGGTCACCAATGGCAGATTCTCATCCTGGAGAGAAGTGACTAGTGGGGTGCCACAGGGTTCTGTCCTGGGCCCGGTGCTGTTCAATATCTTCATTAATGACTTGGATGAAGGAATAGAGGGCACGCTGATCAAATTTGCAGATGACACCAAATTGGGAGGGGTTGCTAATACGCCTGATGACAGGATCAAAATTCAAAAGGACCTGGACAGATTGGAGAGCTGGGCCAAGGCTAACAAAATGAACTTCAACAGAGAGAAATGTAAGGTCCTACACTTAGGCAGAAAAAATGGTATGCAGAAATATAGGATGGGGGACACGTGGCTGGCTAACAGTACGTGTGAAAGGGATCTAGGAGTCTTCATAGACCACAAGCTGAACATGAGTCAGCAGTGTGATGCGGCAGCCAAGAAGGCCAACGCAATTCTTGGTTGCATCAATAGGAGTATGGTGTCTAGATCGAGGGAGGTATTGGTACCACTCTATTCTGCATTGGTTAGACCTCATCTTGAATACTGTGTTCAGTTCTGGGCACCCCAATTCAAGAAGGATATGGATAAGCTGGAGCAGGTCCAGAGGAGGGCAACCAAAATGGTGAGGGGCCTGGAAGCCATGCCCTATGAGGACAGACTTAGAGAGCTGGGTATGTTTAGTCTGCAGAAGAGAAGGTTGAGAGGGGACATGATAGCCATGTTTAAATATCTGAAGGGATGTCATGTCGAGGAGGGAGTGGGCTTGTTTTCTCCTGCTCTTGAGACCAGGACAAGGAGTAATGGATGCAAGCTGCAGGAGGGGAGATTCCGCCTGAACCTCAGGAGGAATTTCCTGACAGTCAGGGCTGTCCGGCAGTGGAATGTGCTGCCACAGAGTGTGGTGGAGTCTCCTTCTTTGGAGGTTTTTAAGCGGAGGCTGGATGGCCACTTGTCGGGAGTGCTTTGAGGGTTTTCCTGCATGGCAGGGGGTTGGACTGGATGGCCCTTGTGGTCTCTTCCAACTCTACATTTCTATGATTCTATGATTCTATGATTCTATTTATTTCCTTTTTTTTCTTCGAGCTTGGGACCCAAGGTGGCTTAATACAATATTATAAAGTCACTATAATGATCACAGTTATACAGGATTTAACAAAATCAGTGCACACACACACACACACAAAGGAATAAGCTTCATGTCCCACATAAATCTTTCCATTTAAGTCTGTCTATGTGAGCTTTTCATGTATCTGATCCTAAATTCATTCTGTCTAATTTCTGCATTAGTTTAGAGCTAGACTGCCATGCAGAAAAGTTACACTAATTTTTGTTATGTCATTTTTCCTTGCATATTTATTTTGTTTGCATCTTTCCCTAATGTATTTATTTATATTTTTTTCCAATTAATTTTTTGTCCTTCTTGTCTCTCTGCATAGGATCCAAGGCAGTGTACAACCTTGTAAAAATACAATACAACTAAATTTTTTTAGTACAAACATTAAAACAATTAAATTCGTTTAAAAGACACTAATTAAAAATGCAGAATAAAAAGCAGTTTTCAGAAACATAAAGCATAATAAAACAGATGTGTATGATTTTTCCCCTTAAGTTATGCATTGTTGTGCATAGGTTTTGAACGTATAACCTCATCATGAAATTTGGAGAAACATGGCAACTGAGGCAGATATTAGGCACAGAAATATGAATTAGATTGGTTCACTTAAAAATACACACTAAATACAAATCTTCCCTATATATATATATATATATCAACATCAAAGAAATTTGTGAACAAATAGATACAGCTGAAATCAATACTAGATGCAACTTTATTAAAGGGAAAAAGACAACATGGAAAAATGCGAACATACACAGCTGTTTTCTTTGGTGGTGAAAATAGCATATCATCTGATTCCATTTCCAATACAGCAACCAGAAAGAATGCTCCTCTCTTATTTAGCATTCATCACACTGCTCTGTTGCCTTATTCATATGAAATTCAGAATCTCTTTTGAAAACAACAAAACAATGACTTTGTCTCCCTCTTAATTTGGATAGAGTCCAAATTAAGCTATTATGAAAGATAAATGATATAATGAGAGCAGCACAGAATTTACAGTAAAGAAGGAAAAAAAGCAGAAACGACCTCTGGTTTAGCAATTTTCTTTCTTTTCTTTCTAACTCATTGAAATTTTTATGTTGCAGGTAGTAAAGCAAAATTCATATTCAGCTCCTCTGTTCAACATACATGTGACAGATTCCAGCTAAGCTGAAAAACAGGGCATTAGAATGCCAACTAAGCATTTGGTTATTATCAAGGATAAATGAACTTGACTTCTGTGGAATTTCTGTGTTAATGCTTGAAAGAATATGCTCACCCCACACAGAATGTGTTGAGGTGGCTTCAGTTATTATATTTACTCTTTGCCAAAATGGTGGCAATGATTGTTGTGTTTCAGTGATGTTATCCTTTGGAGGGACTGGAGGTGCAGATGTTCTTTTAATCTGCTGCAATAATTAAGCTATTTCCTTCAGAGGACACTGCTGCTTATGAAATAATTCCTGGATAACATCCTAGGATGTAATCCCCAATATTTCCTGGGCTGCTATACTGAAAATAAAAAACACCCTGAGAATTGCTGCTTGTCTAGTCAAAACTATTTTGCCCTCCCACAAGTTCCTATGAATGTTTATTTTTAAAGAAGAAACAAAGGAAATTATCTTATAGAGGGTTACAACATTTTGGAAAGAAAAAAAGAGAGGGACATATTTACTATGGCCATTTCCACACGGGCATATTGCCCATGCTAGAACGACCTCTCCTGGAGGTCTTCTTCACCGGGGTCTGTGCTAGAGCAGTTAAAAAAAGTGAGGTTCTAGACCTCAAACTGCTCTAGCGCAGCCCCGGGGGTGGCACTGTGAGTTTTATAAAAGCCACCTTCAAAAGTGGTTTTTATAAAACTTACCCACGCTGCCCCGTAGCAGCCCCCGGTGAAGAACTACAGAGATGCGATAGCACATCCCTGCAGATCTGCCCGGGGGTGGGCTTCCGGCTGGCGCACTGTCCTAATTGGTGGAGCAACGCCGGAAGCCGCCGGCCGCCATTTTGGGCGCCGCCGAACGCCGCCGAAATTCGGCGGCATTTGGAATGGCGGATCCGCGCTCTCCGCAGGGATGGAGCAACCCGCTCGTGGGTAAGTTCTGCTCCTGCATGTGCGGCCCTGTTTCTCCCCCCTGTGAGGAAAGGGCCTATATTAAGTAACTGATTGCTATGGCAACTATCACTTTAAAATGTTCTTTGTTGTGTGCCTTTAAATTGTTTTCCAACTTATGGTGACCCTAAGGTAAACCTATCACAAGGTTTTCTGGGTGCTGAGAGTGTGTGATGCACCCAAGGTCACCCAGTGGGTTTCCATAACTGAGCAGGGAATGGTTACTAGGCCGTATATCCCCACTCCATGGTATAGCATAATTGGCAAATATCATTTAATTGGCATGATATATAAATTACACACTGACATGGCTATAAAGCTATATGGTAAAAGAGGACTGGCTGAACACTTGTGATGCAAAAGTCGGTCAGATGGGATCACAAGGCATGGCCAGGTCAAAGTCAGGAAAGCTCCAGAGACAATGGACTTGCAAATATATCTCAATGACTCAACCTTTGCAAACAATAGTTCTCGAACATGACCCTCATTGTCTTCAACACTCTCCCTCTTCCCACCAAATTTCTCCTTTGTTTCCTTACCTGCCCCAATTAGGGGAGGGGGATGCAAAACACAAAAATGACTGTCAAAAATACAACTACACATGAGGAAAAAAAATCTTTATTTTAACTGTTATATGTGAAAATCTGTATTTTGGGGTGACATGTGAGTAGTTCCTTCACCTGGATATTTTAATTTTTTTAAATTAAAAATACAAAAGTAATTATTACATAAATGAAAAATTGTTGAAAAAGATAATCACTAAATTTAACAAACATGATTAATTTAAAGAAAAAAAGTGTATTGAACTAATTATTACAATGCTTCCTCATTGTATATACAATCTACAATTACAATAAAATTAGTAAGAATTTACCATAACTAGTTACATTTATTCCTTCCTAACAACCCTTCCTTTCTCCTGACTTCTTTCCCTCAAGGCATTGTATATTTATCTGTATATATTTTAGAAATTTGAAGTTTAGAAGTGTCTTTACCTTAATTCTGTCCGTCTTAGTTTGTTCAGATCTCCTAGAATTTGCCATATTGGCTTCCACCCAAGCTTCCAAAGTGGAAAAACCCAGTCCTATCAAATAGTCAGATCAACATCTGTAAGCCCCCTAAGTGTTCTTAAGCCTGAGTGTAGCAGAAATTAGCAAAACAAGTTGCAGATTTATACCAATATTTATTCTTATAATATAGGTTACAGAGATAAATACACAGTCCTCCATGGCACAACTTACAAAGACCTTGAAAAAGTCTAGGCACACTTTTATAACAAAATTTTCGCCTTTGTTAGAATTATAGAGCAAAGTATTGCGACCCTTCTCCTACCATGTCTGTTTACAATTATTTCAATATTGGCATTTTGTTGGGTATTAAGCAATAGGTTTCATCAGATAAAGAATAGCTTACTACTTGTAGGAATACAAATTCTCAGTGATTGCTTGGTGGCAGCAACAGCAATCTAAAAGTGAGCCAGATTTTCTGAGAGCAAAATCTGGTTCTTCACTGCTCAAAAGCATATTTCTATAAATGTTCTATGCTCTCTCCAGCCATGGTACATCCAATCAGCTAAAAGATCTCAAATAAACTCCAGTTATCCTATCCAATCAGAACAGAGATCTTAGATATGATGTCACTCCATGTCTAGTTGGAGTCTTGGTCGCTTCCCACTCTCATTGCATCAGCCAGTATACCTGTTGGGAGAGGGTCATTAGGAGTTAAAATCTGGTCATATGTGAGGCCCAGAGCAATTGTTAATTTAAAATATAAATGTAGCTGTTCTTCTGTGGCATTAGGTTGTTGCTGGAACAGTAACCAATACTGTTGGTTTCATTATTTCATTTTCGTTCAAGTTTTCAAACTTATCTCTATTTATAATTAGGCTGACTTTAGGCATGGAACTAGTACAAGTCTATTCTCATAATATACTATGAACTAATGCATCTTTGTTACAGCTTCAAGAACTTAAATTAGGGAAACAGAACTCTGAAGATCAGTGCAGCCTCTCACAGGGGAAGTACAAAACTGTGTACTGTGAGAAAAGTACAAATGCTCACTTTAAACTTAAACATATTTTGGACACCAGCCATCTGCATTGTTGGACAGCAATTTGTTCTCTGGTGCTGCAATGACTGCTGTTTTGCCTCCATCCCCTCAGAAAAGTGCAAGACACAATAGTCCCATGAAGCCTGAATTTTTGAAGGTGGGCTTGTCTCAAATGGCCTGCTGATGTGTACTATATTATATTTACGAAGTATTTCATTGCTCTCCAAGCAATATATCAGAAGACATTGTCAAGCCTTCATTAGAAAAGGGTGGGCAGAATTATGGCTGAACACTGTAATGATTCTAGAGTCCTGATCCATTCAGTTCCTTGACCAACTCAGGCTTAGGGGGCTGTAAAAATGAAATATAGTCACAGATGCAGAAAAAACAATGTTTTATTAATTGCATGAGATATTAAGCAGGATGCAAGAACAAAACTTAACTCAAAGGCAAAATTAGAACACATTCCTTAGCTGATTGAAACAGTCTTTTGTCACAGCTGCTATCCACTTGAGTGCCCATGATGGTCAAGACATTGTCCTCAATGGATCACTTTCCTAGGCTAGATTATGCTGGTACACCCTCCAAAAGGAGACCGATTATCTGGTATTTCCTGATCACTATATTCTCCTCCCCCACCCCGTTCTAGGTGTTGCTGTCACTTTCACAGATGGTGGTAGGGGGAGAAGAGTATCCCATCCTAACTAACCCAAGAACAGCAGTTTTCCAGGCATTCTAAGATGGAAATATTCTTGTCTATTCCTTCAGCATGAGCTGGCCTTGCACAGCCTGCAAGATGATGATGATGATGATGATGATGATGATGATGATGATGATGATAATAATAATAATAATAATAATAATAATAATAATAATAATAATAATAATATAATAATATTTATTTCTATCCCACCTCTCCCCATGGATCGAGGTGGCGAACAACAATAATACATTAATTACATTAAAAACATTAAAAAACATACCCAATCCTCCCCACCCATCAACCCAGCTAAAACCAACCCCCTAAAACACATAACAATTAACAATTGTTAAGCTGCCACTATGGGAAGCAGGAGGGGGAGGAGGGGGGAGAAGATGATGATGATCTTCCTAGAAGCCTACCTGATTAAATATATAAAATATACATGTGGTGTGAATGTATGACCTAAACATAATCCTCGCCAGTTCTTCCAGAAATTCCAAACTATTACAAATTCCTGTGAAACTGATATAGGCTAGAAGATCTATCCTCAAACATAAGGAGGGATAAAAGCCAAGCTACTTTACAAAAATAAGTTGCTGATGTTCAGCTGAGACGACTATTTATCCTGAATATAAAGGGTCCAAAGAGCTGCAGTCAGATTGTTAGCAGGGGCTGGCTACAGGAATCACGTAACTCCCCAGTTGCAACAGGTCCACTGGTTGCCAGTCCGTTTCCGGAAAAAGTTCAAAGTGCTGGTGATTATTTTTAAAGCCCTACACAGCTCAGCTACAGGTTGCTTGAAGGACTGTATTCTCCATTATGAACCAGCCCACATTTTGTGATGTGCTGAGGAGGCTCTTCTCTCCCACCACCCTTACAGGTACACCTGGTGGAAACACAGGAGAAGGCCTTCTCAGTGGCTGTTCCAAGACTCTGGAACTCCCTTCCCAGAAAAGGGACTGGCACGCTTCCTACTTTCTTTCAGTAGTGAAGACATTTTTACTCTGACAGACATTCAATGCCTGTTTATAGCCTGACTGCTAAATGTCTGATTTAGCCTGACTGCTAAAAGGTGCTGGATATTGTTTATTGTGCTGAAGTTTTTGAATTTGTGGATGTGTGAATTTTTAATTATGCATTTTAACTTTGTTTTAATTCTTGATTGTTTAACTTAGTTTTAACGTTTGTATTCTGTAGTATTTAACAATGGCCATTTACACACCTTACCCATCTCCATCATCATCCTGTCGTGATCCCGGCGGTACCACTGGTGAGATGGGAGCACACCATGAATGCTCCCATCCATGCCCGGCCAGCTGCCTGCAGAAGGGCAGTGCAAGTGACACACATCTTTCCTCCACTGTGCAGCTGGGCACTACGCCTGCTGCATGGAGGAAGGAAGTGCCTAGATTGTGCTTCCTCCCTTTCTGCATGGTCGTCTCCAATGGGAGCTTCATGCAATTGGGGGCCATTACTGGATTTTTTCTGGTAATGGAATATCCTGTGATTGCAATAGGTGGGGACACGTTGGCAGAAGGACCATGATGACGTTGTGCAAAATCATGACTTATGGCAGCAACACACACCCCCATCATGGGACAGTGATGCTGTGTGAAAATGGCCCATGCTTTTTTAATTGTTGTAATCCACTTTGAGTCCCAACCTGGGAAAAAAGTGGGAAAATAATAATAATTGTAACAACAACAATAACAACAACAACAACAACATGAACTGGATGGGTGTCTCTGTTTAACAGTGTAGAAAATGGGATTTGAGTTTGCTTTAAACAAGGTCAGCAGGACCTTTTGTCCTCTCTTTTTATTGCTCCATCCCTTAAATATATTCAGTCCTGCAACACTGTGCCACAGACTATCTACATGCTCCTCATAATGAAACAGTGCCATTACTTTATCTTGACAAAGTCCCAGTGTAATTGTAACCCAAATAAATGATACCTTTGGCTAGTAAGAAGTGTCAACAAAGGAAATGAAATAGAGGAGACCCGCAGTATTTTCGATCTGCAGGACTTCAAGTGAGTGTCTCTTTTTATAATCCAGGCCATCAATTGAAAGTCATAATTTGATGATGGACATGAAAGTGTGTATTAGTTTTTATTTTGACAAAATCATTAAACATCACAGTACTAGAAAAATGAACCAAGAGGCACAGAGCCAGCTTGGGAAGATTGCACTTCATAAACTGGATTGCTCACAAGGGCCACATTTGGGTGGAAGTTATAGATTTTCTAGCATATCCCTGATAGATAGCACTAATATAACTTCAATAAAAACTCCAGATCTGTCAATATAACCAGGTTGTTTCCCCTCTAGCACTGAAAGATATAGGAGTCTTGAGCTAATACACTGGAAGTCTATCCATTCCTTAAGGCATGCTAACTTACACATTGGATTACAAGAAGTAACAAAACTATGTAAGTTAGGAGAGGCAGCAGCAGAAATGTGGTTTGTCTAAAGCTTCAAAATATGTTGGTTCAATGTATAGAAACATCAAGTAATGTGGGAAAACTATTTCAGTTAGAGCTGAGCCAGACTTTCTCAGAAGACTTTACCCACCTCAACCCCCTAGGAAAAGAAGCCTCCTTTGAAGAATATTTTCAGAATATTTCATGGGAGAGAGGAAAAAGAGAGATGGAGATCATTTCCCAGTACAGTGATCTACAACGAAGCAAACCCTAGAGCATTGTAGAAGATTCAAAATGGTAAAAAAAAAAAGTTCTGCTAAATTATTCAGATTGAAAATGATGAAAAAGTTACTGCTTATGTTTGATTCACTTCATCACTGAATGGCAATGATACTGTGACTTCCATCCCTTTGGTTTCTGGCAACAAAATGCTGTCCCAGAGGTTTCCCAGCTTTCTAGTGTTAGGCTTGAAATTTGATGCTATGTAACTTGCTATAGAATTAACACTTGATAATCATTTTCTATGGTATTGATTAGCATTTTGGACACTCAGAGCTCAGTCTGTTGCTTTGTGGTAGTGAGCGTTTCTCACAACGTTTGCATTAGAATTTCTTGTTCTGCTTTGTTCATGTTTGTTCAAAAGAGAGGATACTGCTATTGTAAAAGATGTCTTTGGGAACGATCCAGGATATTGACCGGAGAATGCAGACTTGAGAATATTCAGGGTCAGATAAAAAGTAATATGTGCCCAAGCTGTGACTCTGCTGATGCATGAATCTTTTCTTTTATGTAAGCATGGAAATGGTACAAGAAGGGAAGCCTGAAAGAATAAAATCATTCCTGCTTATCACTATTATTAGTAGGATATACCAAACACAGTTTTGATACTTGGAGGGATCCTTTGGCCAAAGTTGCTTTGTGCGTGTGTGTGTTTTCTTTGCTTTTCTTTCCTTTTTTTCTTCCTACCTTGTATTTGGGGGTTCATTTCAGCTCTGTGTCCACCTGGGGATACAATAAAGTGTGGTTTGTTTACTTACCTTAATACTAGTACACGTTTCTTTGGTGCATGGAAGCTGAAGGAAGAAGGACTGCTCCACAATGCAGCCCTTTTGTTTCTCCCTCTGACAGAAGCAGCAGGATTTCCTTGAAGTTAGTGTCAAAATAGTCAAAATCTTTATTGAATCAGTCTACAGACTATATCAATCAATTAAAATGAGGGAACAAAACCCGAAACATAAAAAAACAACAACAAAAGCAGCAGCAGCAGGAACAAGGAAACACATCAACAAGTAATATAAATATAAAATATAAGATACAAGACAATATATCCAATATATACAGATAAAATAGTGATTTTCAAATTAAATAAACCAACCCCCTCTGAATCACTAAAACACCCCTAAAGTGATTAAAAATGGTTGAAAAGAAATTACCCAACAGCCAGCAAAGCAGACCCGTTATCTAGTACTTTCTTCCTCAATTTAGCTGCATAATACGCAAAGAGGGCCACTCTTTGCGTCACAAAAAGATTAACCTCTTTCAAAAGGAAAGTCAGCTTGGACTCGTCATCCCACTCCCTCCAACTAACTAGAAATGGCTTAAAGTAGTGGTCTCTAATATTATCGTATAACTGACAGTGCAGTAAGTAGTGGGCAAGATCTTCAATGGCAGATGCCCCACATATGCAAATTCTATCATGCACAGGAATACCCTGATAACGACCTTGCAACATCCTAGTTTCCATTTGCTCAAATCGGAGCTGTATAAAGGCGATGCGCAAGTCCCTTTTCATTGCAAAGGACAAATATTTTTCTTCCTGAAAAAGAGATTTGACCTTTGCTAACCATTTCAAGGATTTTACAGAGGACAATGCAGCTGGATCTGATTGCATTCTAATGTCCATCACTCTTTGTTTAAACATGTTTCTGGTATTGGACTTGCACAAACTAACAGCCTCAATGCTCCAACCCTGCTTTGAAAGCATTTTTGAGAAACTAGAAAGCCAGGAGTTACTTATTGGCTTAAGTGCTTGTTCATTTAAACAGATCTTGGGCAATCTGTCATCATTCATTTGGGATAGTTTAATCCAGAAATTAAATAACCTAAGTAGACATAGATCTGAAATGACTGCCATACCCAATTCAGCTCTAACTGCCTGGGCTGGGGAAGTTTTTCGCACTCCCAATATCAATCTTAAAAATTTGTTCTGGATTCTCTCAAGATTCTTGATTGAAGCAAATCCCCAAATTTCTGCTCCAAAGGTTAACACCAGCAACACCTTGGATTTGTACACTTTTATAATCGGGAGAAGTGAGCCAGGGTATTTATAATTAAATAATTTATTCAATGTAAGGACACTGGCTGAAGCTTTTAATGCATTCCTCTTTATCTGCAGAGACCAGGAACCTGAGACTGAGAAGACAATACCTAAATAATTATAGGATATTACCTGTTCTATTTCTTTAGAATCGATAAACCATTTATGACAGGTCCTCTTTTTGCCAAAAATTACAATTTTAGATTTGCTGTTATTAATTACCAGATCATTTTGCTGACAGTAAACACTGAGTTTTCTCAACTGTCTGCGGAGGCCTACCAGAGTTGTAGAAAGTAGAATCATATCATCTGCATACAGGAGCACGTTAACTGGTCTATCCAGAATCTTGGGCATATGAAAATCAGAATTGTACATGGTAGAAACTGCATCATTGATATAAAAATTAAAAAGAAATGGAGCCAAGATGCAGCCTTGACGCACCCCTCTGAATGTAGGAATTTTGTTTGTTAAGGCTTGGTTTACACCTGATCTAATCTGTAAACTTGTATCCCTATGGAGAGCCATTATTAGGTGAAGAACTCCCCCATCAATATTTGTCTTCATCAATTTTTTCCAAAGGAGCGTCCTATTAATTGAGTCAAAGGCTGCACTTAGATCCATAAACGCAGTATAAAGTTGTCCACCTCTAGCTATATATTTTGAAATCAAGTGCAGGAGAGTGAAGCAATTATCAATAGTGCTCCTTCCCTGTCTAAAACCTGCCTGCTCTTCCATTAGTATGGAACTTTGTTCATCTAGTTTCTGCAAGATAGACTTAGCATAGATTTTGGCTGCAATATCTATTAAACTGATCAGCCTATAATTTTTAGGGTCCCTTCATCCCCTTTTTTATAAAGAGGAATAACTATGCCAAGCTTCCATTCATTGGGCATATCTCCCGTGTCATTTATATGAGTGAATAGGCCAGCCAAAAGGGTAGCCCACCAATCTATATTGCTCTTAAACAGTTCCGGTGGCATGAAATCCTCTCCTGGGGCTTTATTGTTCTTCAAAGACTGAATGAGGGCTTTGACTTCCTGCCTGGTAACTGCTGGCCATTTAGGGAAGTCATTTATGTTCCCAAAAGTCTCTTGAAGTTAGTGATGGAAAGATTATCTGTAAATATTTGAGAAATGGTACGAAAAGATATTTCTCATGAGTCAACAAAACCTATTGAGAAAAAAAAAACCTGGACTGGCAAGAATCTCTGCAGTTCAGGACATATACCGTATAAAACTTCCACTGGGTAATTTGTGCAGAAGATAGTGTTGTTCACACATGAAATAACATTACTTTGCAGAAATATTACTGTGCAAAAGATACTGTTCATAAATTAATATTTCTGCAAGGTAATAATATTTCTGGATAGAAAATGCTGTAGCTGGGGTGCTATTCTGCCCAAAATTTAAACATGCTTGGAAAACATCATTTTCTAAGTAGGAAACATGATTTTTCTGTGCAGAAAATGAAGTTTTCTGTGCAAAAAAAAGTAAATTTTGTTGACAATAAGTCATGCAGTTTTTGAAGAGTTTATCACAATTGGGCAAAATTGCAAAAATTACTTCCTGTGAGAAGAAAATTAGTAAAGAATTATTCCCTAGTGAAAGTATACTATTGGGCTATGAGTGTTTTGTTGATGATGAAAAGGTTTAAAACAAGCCTTGTGGGGATGGGGAAGAGTGTAAAATTTACTCCTTTAATACTTCCTTCCTGTTGACAAAAGTACACCAGAGTTTGGGAGGAAATCATCATGCTATCATACTCTTTGCCCTTAGTTTTGGGGGGAAAATGTAAAAAGTAAACTAAGCCCATATTGGCAGTCTGGTCCATCTCTACTTGGGTGATCTGTGTGGGGTTGCTATTCCAAAGATTTCAGAAAGATTGTCAGCATTTTTTTCCGTGTGTATTCCCCCCCTCAGAACCGGAAGCAGCATTTTCTTAAGATTAAAATAGTTGTATTTTCCCCAAAGTTGACAACCCATTTCACTTTCAATTAAACATCAGAGAAATGGAAAAAAAAATATTCTCTTCAGGCCCAAAGGTTAATTTCCTCTCTTCTGCACCAATATGGAACACTGAGGGATATTTTAAAGCCCTACTGAGAATAGCAGTAAATATTTAAAGAAGACCTTTCATATTAAAGAAAGCTCAGTACTTAGAATTAGGGCTGTACTTTCTCAGTATTTCTTACTTTAGAAAAAAAATATGTAAAATTGATTGCTGATGTGCTTTTGAATCTCACAGACTTCTCTAGCTTGTTCAAGAAGCCCATTATGTGACGTACCAAGGAGCACCATTCATGGTGAGGGAGAATGAGGAAGGCATCACTTTTTCCAGCCCCATAAGCTTCCCATGCGTTCAATTCCAGGGTTCAATTCCCCATTCAGTCACAGAAAGCAAATGCATGAGAGGTGACTCGAATATTGGTCTCCAGGGTTGTAGTCCAATACATTATATATTCTCACTTAAAAAAACATGATAAGGTTGCCAGAAGTGAGAAATGACTTGAAGTCACACAACAACAGCAGCAACAACAACTTTCAACTTTCTCCCTGCTCAATATCTCTTTCTGCTTCCTTCCTCAAAATCAATTTCCCTCAAACTGCTGTCAGCTCTTGAGGATGGTGCACATTTGACATTCAAAGACCCTACCCAAGTAAACCATCTGCTGGATTTTTGAGAAAAGTGAAGGGAATTCTGACATGGTTATCAAAATATAGGAGTTGAATTTTGTGAGTGACTCTGGGAGAACTGATGTCAAAATATATTTGGTAGCAAAATATTGCAGGTGGCTGGCATTCACACATCTCTGATAAAAGAAGAAAAACAAGACTATTATCTCTTCAGATCTGAAGAGGAAGAATGTGCTTATGGGGGTGTACAGTATGTAAAATATAAATATCCCTCAAGATGTGAAATGGGTTCCTTATTTTTTATCTCTTGAACAACCAGGTTATCTTTATGTCTGATCTACATTTCTTTCCAGGATGATTATGTCTGTTCCAATAAGCATACCCCTAGAGAATCATACCATATGATATTAATATCTTGGTAACCTTGATATTCTGGAGTGGTGGTACCAAAAAAAAAAAAAAACCCTATATAAATAACTGGTCATTAGGGACTATTTTCTAAACTGAGCATCAAGAACAAATCTTTAGTTGAGTTAGAGAATTATTTTTGCATGAAGTCTCCAAAAGAGAGTGAAATAACAGAAGCGTACATATGTCAAGTAGATTTTCACATATGGCCTTTTTGCCTACTTCCAAATCCATTTTATGCTGTGTTCATATGGGGGCAATGCTGTCCATGTGTTTTGCATTTTGTAAAAATGCAAGCATTTTCCTTTTTGTAACCATTGCTCACTCTATGTGTAAAATGTCCAATGTGTTTGAGATGTGTGAATCACTTTATGTGCTTCTTTTCAAATATTTGTGTTTCACTGAACACATATTCCTGATTTATGGCAAATTCATGTGCAAATTTCCCTATATAAAGTGTGTGTGATCTGTAGCTACTTTTGGTGATATAAATGGGGGAAATCAAATTGCTCGTACATCTTTAGCTCAGGAAGAGTGTTTTGAGGAGCCTATGTTATTCTGGGCTGTGATTTTAGTGAGCTTTTTTTCAAAATAAAACACATGAAGGCTAGCAGGACTGAAAATATCACTTTCTCCTCACAAGTCTACATACATACATACATACATATATATATATATAAACTAGAGAATGACAGTTTGCTAGTATGTGCTTTTTAAATATTCTTTTCCAAGCAGAAAATATTAGGGTTTGTCATCAGTGGAGTGTGTCTACTTCATGAAAGCAGTTCTGTCCAGATTCATGAAAGGTGGAAGGAGAGGGGACTTCTTAAACATTAAAACAGGGCTTACAATTTCAACTCTAATCTCTCCCTCCCCACACACACACATTATCTCTACTTCTTATTTTGCCTTTACCTTCTATATCCCTAAGTCTTCGGGCCTCATTTTCCTTCCAACAATTCTGAAGGAGGTGCTTATTGAAACAGTACAAAATGCTAGGCATGCATCAAAATGTCTCAGAAATTTCTGTTTTCTTTAGCTTTTTTCCACTACATCTAGAAATCTTCAGATTTCTCATTCCTGGGCCTTGCCTGTAGGATCTCAAGCTGCTACACAAGGGAACACAGTTTTTTTTTTAATGTGTCCATTTGTCTATTTCTTTCTGTCTCAGTTGCCACTTTGTCTTTCGCCCACTGAAGTCTTTCTAGCTTACACTCATTTCCCTTTTGAAAAATAAAGCTGGATAAACTGTTGCTGAAGCCCAATTTATGTTGGCATATCTGAGGGAGTATCCAGCTAGAAGTCCTTTCTTTCCTTTCTTCCTGCAACACAGATTTCTATGCCTAGCGGGATGACCATCAACTTTGTCACCAACTTTGTCATGGATATTTATTCATAATTCTTTGTCCTGCTATTCTTTCTAAGAACTTATGCGGGTTTCTCTCTAGTAGAAGAAAGAGACAAACATGTATGGAATCTTTAGTTGCAACAAATACTGACAATCTAGGATGCCTGGAGTAAGACAACCTGACAACTATCATCATAATAAAATCCTTTCATTTCAAACTAAATAACACCTACTGAAATGTGAACTGCAGCTATGAAAAATCTTCACCTATTGTGTTGGTTAATGCATGCTCTGAATGAATGCATTGCCAAGCCTGAAAATGTATACAGATTATTTTGGACACTACAACTGTTAAAAAATTTATGCAAACACAGAAAAGGAATCGTGGTTCTGAATGTTTAATACCATTCATTTTCCAGCAATACCTCTGAATAAATGGAAATGACACATTCTCTTCTGATTATGGACTGTGAGTAAGAACAGCCGGTTTCTTCTTGCTAATTCATCCATTCTATGTGATTTTGTCATACAATAACACATCTGCCCTAGTCCTGCTTCCAGACTAGCATATGGCTCATTTTTGTGTAAAAGTTCCCAAGTCAAAGAAAGTTTAAAAGCTTTTTGCTTTTCATTTATTTTGTTTCCACATGCTTTTCATTGTAAGTTCGACTAGCAAATGTTAACTCTCTAATTGTTCTGCTGTTGCCACCTCTCACTTAGCAGCCCTTTACATTTTGATTTATTTAGGATATTGTACTTTGTGAACTTGCCTTATGCACTTTGCTACAGTATTTCAGAGCAAATCTCATCAAACACAACTTGTTGTTATGTGACTTTGAGTCGAGAGACTGGCTCGGAGGTCTCTGTCCTTCAAGTGAAACATGAATTTGCAGTAGGGGAAGAAGTTGTCTTGGTGGCAGCAAGATGGTGAGGAGTGCAAAGAGAGGGGAAGAGAAATAATTCAGGACTGGCTGAGCACAATGGTGATGACAGGACAGTTGGTGAATAATTCACAGAATCAACAGTCAGAGCCAACAGCTTTCCATCTCCCTTCTCCTCTCACTCCAACTCACTTCACTTCTGCAAGAAACCTCTTCTGCAGATATAGCAAAAAAAAAGAAAAGAAAAAAGATTCAGCACAGCAATGATGACCATTGGGCAGTGCAGGTCCCTGCCTAGTCTGGAGACAATATCAGGGCAGCTTGTGAGCAGTTGGACCGATGCTGCTAAATTTCTTGGGAATGATGGAGCTGTCACGGAAGAAAGTTGGAAGCAATATGGGAAAAACCAAGAAGCAACTGAACTCTGAAGAGAAGAGAGAAGGGGGAAGGAAATTATTACAGAGCTGAAGGCAGAAGTCAGAGGCAAGGAGTGTCCTAGGGAAAAAAAAAAAGGAAGGTGGCATAAAACAAAGTCAGCTACCAGGAAAGTATTGAAAAAATATTGTCAGGATAGCTGATGTCAGAGGGGAGCAATGCAGAGTGGCAGTAGTGGGGTATGGCAGGCAGCAGTAGTGGCAAAAATAGCCCAGCAGCAGCAGAGGAGGTGGCAATGCAAGTGGCAGAGGAAGAAGAAGTGGAGGCAAGAGCAGCCTTGGCTCTGGCCCCACCACCACGACAATCTCCACGAGTGCAATCACTGCAAGTATGGCAATGGAGAACAACAGAGAGTACAGGTCCCTGCCTAGCCCAGAGGCAATGCTGGGACAGCCCTGGACCAATTGTGTTGATACTCTGAACTTAACAGCAACAGTGGAGCTGCCTCAGAAGATGGTTTCAGGGAATACAGAAAAAGAAAAAGAAAACAAATAAACAAGAAGCAATACAACTCTATAAGGAAGGGAGAAAGGGGAGAGAAATGATTGCAGAGATGGAGGCAGAATGGTCCATAACTTTCTGCTGCAGTGTATGTGCAATGATTGTCTTCTTGCCAGAAAACATCACCAGTAAGTGCAAACTTGTAGCTGTCTTGGTAGAGAAGATCAGCACACTACAGCTACTTGTTGTGTCTCTTCAATGCACCAGAGGACAGCAGGACTTACTTGATAGAACACAGGGAGAATTGATCATAAAAAAATGAGCAGGAGGAAACTACCAAGGGAAATGAAGAAGCATGTAACAGTGAGTAAACTCCCAAGAGGAAAGTCACTGTCAGGAGCAGACCATACAGAAGGGATTCAGAACTGTTCCAACTTATCAATTGTTTCCCACATCTTCAGGAGGACAGTAGCAGTGAAGATCCCCAAACAGGAAACCAGCATCAGGGGATACTATACAGGGGATACAAAGAAGGAGTCAAGGTAACTACCAATGAAAACAAGAATAGAAAAAAGGTGCCAAAGTTTGGGGACTCATTGCTCATAGAGGCACCTGTGTGGCAGCCTGACAAGATGAATTGGGAAGTACACTGTCTTCCTGGTACATGCATCTGGGATATTATTGACAGCTTGCCAAAAGAACACAGATCAGTACCCCTTTCTTCTTATTCATGTGGGTACCAACAACATGGACAAGAGGTCCTTTAAGCAGATAACCTTTGACTTTGAAGCTTTGGGCAGAAAGCTGGAAGAGTCTGAGGCACAGGGAGTGTTCTTGTGAATTCTAACAGAGCACTACACAGGGAAAGGTAGTTTTAAAACTGAATGATGATTTCTGGGACTGTGGACCTCACTTCTTAGACAGAGGACTTGAGGCTATAGGTGGACTGCACCTCATGAAGGCTGGTAGTAGCATGGCAAGTCTGATCAAGAAGGCTTTAAACTAAATCCTTGGGGAGGATGGAGATGATAGCTCAAACGCCAGTCCAAAAGCAAGATATAAACACAAGGATGTGAATTCTAGAGACGAAACCGAGGTAGAGAATGGAAGCCACAGAAAAACTGGCAGTGAATTAATAGGTGAGAACAAATAAAGCTTCAAATGTCTATACACCAATGAAGACAGTTTGGGAAACAAACAAACTTGGAGTTTTAGTGCAGGAAGGTAGATATGATTTTATGTATATAACAGTGACTTGGTGGGGTGATTCCCATGATTGGAATATTACAATATAAGGATATAGCATATTAAAGAAAACAGAAAAGGAAGAAAAGGATGGGGAGTAGCACTGCATGTTAGACAACTTCAGTTGTACAGAAATCCATGAGAATGATCAGAGTGGACCAGCTGAGAGCTTTTGGGTAAAAATAAACACAGAAATAAATAAATTCAACATTATGGTAGGAGTTTCTACAGGCCATCTAAACAATAAGAGGTGGCAGATAATGCTTTTCAGAAACTTATCTCAAAGATGTAAGAGTTAGTAGATATGGAGGACTTCAATTATCCTGATATTTGTTGGTAGACTAACTCTGCTAAGTATAGGTTCTCCAACAAATCCTGATGTGCTTTGCAGATAATTGTTTATTTCAAAAGGTAAAGGAAGGAACAGAAGATCGTCAATCATGGACAATAGAGAGGAGCTTGGTCATTGAAATCAAAGTACTCCTTGGTCTTATTAAGCTACTACTAGGAATAGTTGAACCTGCTCATTTTGGTTTCACTCACTTTATGATTTCTCTGATGATTTTTGTGCACATTTCTCCAAATATGCATTTGTGAGCATGATTCCTACTGTAATAAAAACTTTTTGCAAATAAGGCCCTTTCCACACGGGGTAAAAAAAACGGCTTAGGGCGACCTCATCCGGAGGTCGTCCACACCGTGGGATGCGCTAGGGCGGTTTGAAAAGTGGAGGTTCCACACCTCAAACCGCCCTAGCGCGACCGCAAGGGGTGGTGCGGCGCGTTTTTTAAAAACCACATTTCATGTGGTTTTTAAAAAATGCGAGCACGCTAACCCATTGCAGCACCCCGTTTGAAACTGCAGGGACGTGCTAGCGCATCCTTGCAGAGCTGCCTGGGGGCGGGCTTCCGGCTGGCGCGCTGCCCTGATTGGTGGAGCACCACCGGAAGTCGCCGGCTGCCATTTTGGGTGCCGCCGAACGCCACCGAAATTCACCAGTGTGTGGAGCGGCGAACGCACGCTCCCCGCAGGGATGGAGCAACCCGTTTTCAGGTAAGATACGTCCCTGCGTGCGCTGCCCCATTTCCCCATCCCCCGTGTGGAAAGGGCCTTTGTCTTCCCTAAATACATACTGTTACTAATGTAAGTTGAACTGTGCAATGCCCTTTAAGAAAGTCAGCAAATATCTAAGATAGTGAGGTGTTGTAGAATCGTTAGTTAAATCATAATCATAAATTAAAGGTAGGCCATACCCATACTCATAAGATCATTATCTGAGAAATATTTACATCTTCAGTTTTTTTACTGAGAAACTGTTCGATGTCTACAAAAAAATGTGAGTGAAACATTTTGGCTTGTATTAAATAACGTCCAAAGGCAATCTCTGTAAGGTCTTTTGATAGAACATGGTTGTAAATCTTGGTGGATCATCTCAGCATGTACACCTGTTTTGTTGTCCAGTTTGCAATCTGTATGTATTTATGCAAACATGAGTGGTGTAGAGGAAAACCTGCATTTTCTTTTCCTGAGAAGCACCTGCTGATCAAGTGAGCAATAAATTGTTCTTAATATAACCAGTAGTCAAACTATATGCCAGAAAGAAGAAGTGGTTTGGCTGAGAGAAAAATAGATGTCTTTGAACACAGGCAGCTTGTTTGTTGGTTTGTTTAATACACTGCAAATACAAGTATTGCATACTCCAGATATCTGAGAATATACTGAATAAACTATTTCTTTATTTTGGTTGCCAACTGCCAAAATTTTGTGGGATCTATGTTAAACACTTTCAGAACTACTCCTTTGATTAGTATACACTAATATCATCCCATTTCTTTCTGCAGTGATCCATTATAGAAACTATTTTTTAAAACAAAATAGGTACTAAAATGTCTAATGTTGTATTAAGTGTTCCTCTCCTGTTCTTGAGTAGGAGAGGGGGACTCCCCAAATTCCATTAGCTGAGATCAGTCACTAATATTTGCTTCCCAACATTCAGTGACCCAGTGAAAAGTCACTGAGGGGTTTAGCTTGTCCCCTTTCCATTTCTGACTCTTCAGAAATTTCCCCTCCTTTTCCCATGGGACATGGGGAATCCTACAAACACACACACATCTCACATTAGGAAAAAGTATTTTGTACATGAAGGTATCTTCTTTCAGTCATTACCTAGGATTAGCTAGGTCAACAGTCTTAAGCCTCAGAAAACTCTGGGATAGGTTCACCTTAGGGTTTCCATAAGTTGGAAATGACTTGAAGTCACATGATACCACAACAACAGAATTTACAAAATTACCAAAAGAAAAAAAAAGAAAAGAAAAAAGTTAAAACGGAAATTTAACGCTTAATGTTTAATGCTAAACATTCCTGTTTTTCCCTAGTGCAGATATTACTCTGGATTGTTGGATACTCACGGGAATCTGAGAGCTAGGGGCCTTTCCACATTACACTGTTATGCTATTATTCCGCATTCAACATCCGGTGGAATTCTGGGGTTTATAATTTACTGAGGCTAAAGAGCTCTCTGGCTGAGAATTCTAAATATCCCTGCAAATTTCAAACCCTAGGATTCCATAGGATGTTAAAAATAGAATAATAGCACTATAAGAGTGTAGGGTGGATAGGCTCTAGATCCCCTTGTTCAGCCTTTCATCATCGTCTAGTGGTAATCCCAGCAGTGGGTCTGTTGGGAAGGAAGTGCACTCCCCTCTGCACTAGCTAGCTGCCTGCTGAAGGAAGTGCAATGGACACACCTCTTCCTTCCACAGCACAGCCAGTCACTTTTCCAAGATATACTGGGAGAAGAAGCACTTCCATTGTGCTTCCAGTGCTTCTGCAGGCCAGATAAGTGTGGGATAGTCACGCAATTGCAGTTCATTGACATGGAAAATGCATCAATGATTTAATCAGTTGCACCAACTGGTGATGGGAGAAGGGCAAGACCACATGATGTCATGCAGAAACATTGTCACAGTGCTAATCCTCTCCCATCCCCATGTGGCGATGGAAGGCTCCTGAAGAAAGGGCACAAGTTTCCCTAGAGATAGTGAGGCAGGGAGCACATCTCTTATTCTTCTACCAGTCTCTTAAGTCTCATTAAGTCTCTTAATGTCTCTCTCATACCTTATGCAAATGTACCCGGCAGAAGACCATAAACTGTGCACAACACAAGTAGTTGTTAGAAACTACAAATAGCAAACATCATCTTAAAAGAAGCTTACCTTCCTTTGTGATGGTAACTTGAGAAAAACTTCCATGAATCCTTCCATGAAACATGAAGATGCTTCCATGAAGCATCACTTAAAAGCAAAAGAACGTGCTTCTTGCATCAGACTTTTACCTATCTGCAGAGTCATGTCATATAAATGATTCACCAACAGAAACTCACATGGTTAATCAACTAAATAGTTAGGGTCACTATGAACACAACTAAGCAAAAAAATAAAGGGAGGAATTCACGGCATGGCAAGGCCCTCCAGTACCATTAAACCATTGCACCGCAGCATATTCTTGAAAGTATTTTGTACAGAGTCAAAAACTTCTTTTGTAATAAGTTTGTCTCACTTTTTTGAAATGATCCCAATCTATTGAACAGTTCTTACATCCTTCACAGTGCTCTGTCAGGTACTGCTGAACGCACTTTGTGCACTAAAGCCAAAGCCTTTGGAAATGAAGAGTTCCTTTTGTAGTGGAAACATTTGTCTCTTTCTATATAGTCTAACTAATGCTGATAATTCCTGCTTGTAAGCCAAGTCTTTTCCCCCCTTCCTTTCTTCCTTTTTCGCTTTTCGTATGATCATTGTTAATAACAGCCATGCTTTTACCTTGTGTTGGACATCTTTCATATTTTGCTTTGAGAACCGCAAAAGGATATGTAGGTTTGTCATTTCTAAAAAAAGAGCATTAGTGACACAGACCAGAGATGAGAAATATGTTCTTATGGCAATAAAAAGAATATTTGCAACCATTTTTTTCTAATATTTGCAAAGATCTATTATCATCAAATTAACCATGACCTTCAGGTGTGCCTCGAAGGGTAATTAAGCATAGATCAGAGACTTATTTTTTGTGAGCCTCTTGTTGAATTTTTTTTTCAAGAGTCAGGTATTCATTACGTGCCCAACATTGTATTTGTGGCTGCTATAGCACTGAAGATACTTAATGCTCCAGCTCTTGAAGCATATGCATATATAATATGCAGCTCATGCAATTTTCATAAACTCTTCTCTGCTGACTCCCTTCTAATACCTCTCTAAAGAAATGTGTGGTATCATTCTTCATTTATTTTACATGTTGCTTTCACCCACTGTGGGTAAACAGGAATATAAAATTTTAGAGGTAAGAACAGTTGTCCCTGGTGAGCCTTGCTTGGCATAGAATAAAACATATGTAACACAAGCTATCAAAAATAGATTTCTGGATTACTTGGAGTCAAAAAAGATCATTATTGAGTAAAACAGTAATTATTGTTACACGAAGAAGTGCATGGGGCAATTTCAATCCATTCTTAAATAGTAAATCTGTACCTTTTTCAAATGAAAGTAGCATAAAATGAGAACCAGAGTGGTGTAATGATTTGAGTGATGCTCTACAACTCTGGACACCAGGGTTCTAATCCACACTTCGCCATGCAAACCCATTGAGTGACCGTGGACAAGTCACACTGTCTCAGCCTCAGGGGATGGCAAAGGCAAACCCCTTTGAACAAACCATGCCAAAAAAACTCCATGGTAGTTTCCTCTTAGAGTTTCCATAACTCAGGTCCTTTCCACACATGGAGGGAGAAACAGGGTAAAATGCGCAGAAATGGAGCTTACCAGAAGCCGGGTAAGTCCGTCACCACGAGGAGCAGCACAAGTTCACTGCTCCACACTCCTGCGGCATCCGGCGGCATCCGGTGGCATCCAAAATGGCGGCTTACGACTGGCGGAGGCTCTCCACCAACCGAAGAAGCTCGCCAGCCGGAAGCCCGCCCCCTGGCAGATCTGCAGGCACGCACTTGCGCGCGCTTGCAAATCTACACCGGGGTGCTGCAACGGGGTGGTATGGGGCTGCACGCTCGTGTTTTATAAAAACCACTTGAAAAGTGGTTTTTGAAAAACACATGGTGCCACCACTTCCGGTCGCTTCAGGGTGGTTTGAGGTGTAGAACTTCAAAATTATAAATGCCCCAGCGCACCCCACGGTGTAGACGACCTCTGTTAGAGGTCGCTCTACGCCGTTTTAATTACCCTGTGTGAAAAGGGCCTTAGAAACGACTTGAAGGGACAACATTTTTAAAAGAAACTTAGATCTAGATGCTTAGCAATACTTTACAAGTGGCTTCTCCTTTCTTAGGACATGCTTCTTTACATTTAACAATTCTTTGTCTTGGACAAATACATTAAATGCTACCTTCCCCTCTCATTGAATTTCATGCTGGAAAGAATTGGGGATCTTGGATTTCTCACTGATGTTCAATTACTATAGCACACATGTTTTTATTAGGAATGTGATTCTTCACTAAGTTGCTTCTCAAAAGCACCAACAAGTGATTGCAGCAATTTTCTTCCTGCTACTAGAAAGTCTTTGGAGATTACACAGTTTTTGAAGGCTATTCATATTTTGGGACTTAATCTGCACAAAATTTGCATGCAGTTGTTTTGCACAGAAAACAATACTTTGCTTGCGGAAAGTAATATTTCTATTCAGAAATGTTAATTCCAGCACAGAACTGTTGTTTTCTCAGTAAATCAACCATGTTTGAATTTTATGCAGAACTACTCCTATTTACAGTTTCTGCACAGGGATTAATATTTCCATATTAGAATGTTCTTTTCCATGCATAAACATTTTTCTTCCTGTGCAGAAAATGTTGTTTTCTGTACAAAACCAGCACATGTGAATTTTGTGCAGAGTAAGTCTTGAACTGCAAAGTTTCTCATCAGTCCAGGATTATTCTTGTCAGGGTTTCTTGGTGTTTAAGAAACATATATTGGACCATTTTTTTAAAAAAATATTTTCAAATATTCTTTCCATCCCTATTCCCCCCCACCCAAGAATGCATATATACCGTATTTTCCGGCGTATAAGACGACTGGGCGTATAAGACGACCCCCAACTTTTCCAGTTAAAATATAGAGTTTGGGATATACTCGCCGTATAAGACTACCCCTCTTCCAACGCCCTCCTTGGCTCTCGCCCGCTTTCCCCTCGTTGGCCTCCTCCGCTGGGGCTGGGAAGGAAACAAAATGTTTGCCCGAGCCACCGCAGCTGCTTCCACCAAGGGAAGCAGAGGAGAAGAGGGAAGAGGGCAGCACCCCGCGCCCGGCTCTTTGGGGCTGGGGGGGCCTGGGGGGTGGGTGCCCAGAGGGGAGGAGAGCAGGGGAGGCCAGCGCTGGCCCTTGCCCTTCACCTGACCCACCGGCCTGGAGGGAAGCCCTCCTTTCCCCCCTCTCTACCAACTTGGCCGGACTCTTCCCCACCTCCGTCCTCGCCCAAAACGCCGCCGCTCCCCCCGCCTCAGCGCTCCCTGGCCTGGGAGCTGTAGGCGGGGGTGGGGGTGGAAGCGGGGAGGCAGCGCGACCGGCGCTCGCGCGAGGGGGAAGAGCGGCGAGCGCGAGGAGCCTCGCCTCGCCCAAAACACCGCCGCTTCCCCCCGCCTCAGCGCTCCCTGGCCTGGGAGCTGTAGACGGGGGTGGGGGTGGAAGCGGGGAGGCAGCGCGACCGGCGCTCGCGCGAGGAGCCTCGCCTCGCCCAAAACGCCACCGCTCCCCCCGCCTCAGCACTCCCTGGCCTGGGAGCTGTAGGCGGGGGTGGGGGTGGAAGCGGGGAGGCAGCGCGACCGGCGCTCGCGCGAGGAGCCTCCCCCCCCGCATCTTCAGGTAAGTGCACAGCACCACCCTGGGTGGTTTCATACGGTGGCCGCATATGGTGGGGATGCGGCCGCGGCCATTTTTGAGCTGCCCCCACCGTATGCGGCGACCGCAAAGATGACACCCGGCGTATAAGACGACCCCCAACTTTTGAGAAGTTTTTCTTGGGTTAAAAAGTCGTCTTATACGCTGGAAAATATGGTACATGAAATCACTCGGAGAAGTTATCTGAAGTGTAGAGGCTTGTTCAACTTTCTCCTTTCCATTTAATGCCAAGGAATCTATCTCAGTGTTTGATATCAGTAATGGACTGAATGAGGGCAAACAAACTGGAGATTATTCCAGAAAACAAAGTCAATAGTGATTTAGCCAGTGCTTGATGGGATTACACTCAGCCACTAAACCTGGTGACCAAGATTTCAGTGGTGTCCAGGAATGTACTTTTACAATTATTCAGATCTCTCATAGTGATATGCAGTGTTGCGGTGCAGGGACACATATTTACTGACCTCCAATGAAAGGAGGCTACAATGACTCACACTGTGGTGTTGTGTACCATGATGAAGAGTCCAAGGGTGAAGATGGAGCTTTTAAAAGCTCTCATCACCTCACCTCTTCCTCCTTTTTGTTCTGCATGTAACCAACACTCCTGCATCTAACACAGTGGTTCTCAACCTGTGGGTCCCCAAATGTTCGTGGACTTCAGCTCCCAGAAGCCCTGAGCATTGACCATAGTGGCTAGGGCTTCTGGGAGCTGAAGTTCATGAACATCTGGGGACCCACAGGTTGAGAACCACTGATCTAACACAACAGTGTACTTGCTGGTCACTTCTAGCCTGGGGAGGAATTTTCTTTTCTTGTCCATATTTTTTCCCTTCCTACCCTATAGTGCTAACTGGGAAGTTGATAATCCAGCCTGGTTGCATATTGTAGCAAAGTAGTTCCATGATAGAGCTGGATGCAGGATCCTGGACAGCATTTTCTGCAAAGGAAAACAAGCAAACTTATGTGCCACATTTTCTGCTTAGGCCCACACAAAAGGAAAAACCATGTATCTCTGTAACAGCCTACCTGGATTTTGAGATCCTTGGAGAAGTCTTTCTCTCAGTCCCACCACCTTCAAAGGCATATTCATTGAGTATACAGGAGAGAGTCCTCTACCAGGTTGCGGAGATCTCTGCCAGGGGAAACTAGGCTATCTGCTTCCTTCCTTTTCCTTCACTGGCAAATAAAGAGCTTTTTAATTGAACAATTGACTAAGTGGTATGTAGAAAGTTTCTTAATGGTGTGTGTGTGTGTGTGAGTGTACATGTGCATGCATGCTCCACTTTTATTTCTCTTGTCAAAACATGGTTTTATACTTACAGTAAATATATTAAAATTATTGATGTTTTGTATGGTGGTTAGATTTTTTCTTTTTTTTATTAGGTTTTAATTCATGCATTTTGATTTAATTCATGCTTTGAGTCACTTTGAATTTTATTGTGGAGAAAGGTAGAATAAAAAAATCAAATAAATACATAAACACTAGCATATTTGAACAAAAGCTAGTCATACATGCATACCAATTCAATCACTCAGCTATCATCAGGTGATTAATCACTGTATATCAAGCTTTAAAAACAACAACACTATATTTGTCAGCTCAGAAACTTGGTGCTTATTTATTACTCATAAGTAAGTTGGGTTCCATGTTTGTATAAGTGATATTGCCAAATGCAGGTTCACTCTTTGCTAGTCTTTTATCTAAAATGGTGGCATTTCAGAAAAATAAGCTATCCTGGTGGCAGGACTTCCTGATTTAATTAGGACATCTGATGTTCTGCTTGTGTCTTAACTTGTTACCGCTATGCTCCTAGCCTGATGTTCTTTGTGCATAATGATTATCTGATTATCAGGCTGATATTGGCTGGAGAAGGAATTAAAGTGCTCCAAAAAATATTGAATAGCATCAAAAAACAAACAAACAAACAAACAAACAAAAAAAGAGAGGTGAGCAAAGAGGACACAGCTGTCAGCAAATAGTTCTCTGAAGCATACATCATCTTCTAAGAATCAAATTGACCTCCACCTAAGATGTATATAGGCATTGACAATTAATATCAACATTTGAAGGAAGGGAATGTACTAGCCTCATCCCTCCACTATCAGTTTTCTGATGTGAAGACTAACAGTCTAAAGAAATATATAGAGAAAACTGCCTCCTGTAGAGTATCACTCTTCACACATGGGGATAGAAGATAGAAGTGGAAAGGCTACTGCATTCCCTTCCTTGTGTGCCCTTTAACCCCTTTTCTTCTTTGCATGTTGACTTTAGATCAGAAAAAGGCCCCATTGAGAGCTAAATGTGTATTGAAAAGAACTACAACACTTGTCAAGCTTCACACAACTTCTTCAATTACTTAAGGTCCACATTATGATCCTGAGATGGACACAGAATAGTGGTTGAGAAGCCTATGACAAAGAGAACAAGGAGCACTGTCTTGCTTAATATCATGGTTGGTAAAAACATGTAGTGTGACAAACCCTAGATGTGTGTGGCCAGCAGAGCATCCCTAGCAACAGAGGGTGATTTAATTTGATTGCTTCTCTTACTAAAGAATCCACTTTAGTCAGAGGGAGGGGCTATGTGGGTGCATCAGCAGAACAGATAAATACCAGAAACAGGGTCTAGAGAAGGAGTTCCTTTAGTGAGAGGAGAGAGAGAGAGAATTGAGAAAAAGCTTCAGTCAACCAGAAAGAAAGAGGTTGTATGAAATTTAATATTGGTCTGCTAAAAAGTCTAAAAAGAAAAGACAGAGGAGAGACCAAACTAATATTGAGTTAGGTCGTAAGGGTTGACTTGTACTTGATAAAAGAAGTCTAAGAGTGAAAGAAAAGCTGAGGGCTTGTTAATCGAGGGAAGTGTTTGCCTGTTAAGAGCTTGAAGTTCATTCCTATTTGATAACATTGAATTGCCCAATACCTTTCCCCTTGTTAGTTTTTGTAATAAAGATTGTATTCTATTTTTCCCCTAAAAACAGCCTTAATACAGTGTTTCTTCAATTTTAGCTCATTTACACATGCTATCACACTTGACATGTTCAGCTGAGGTAAACCTGAAAATGCTTTGCCCTATATCCACAAGGGTTGTGGGATTAGGGAAAGCAGAAGGGTGATTAAGTGTGGAGACGGAGTGCTGCTTCTCCAAGGAGCGAGAATAAGAGCAGGCCTGGTCTGTCACTGACCTCGCTGGTCCGGATCTTTACATGATATGTAGGAATCACCTCCAGAGTCTGGGAGTAATGGGTTACAAGTAATCACATTATATGTAGTGGAGGAGAGGGAGGCTAGGCAAAATAGACTTAATGGCATCGCTTCTGCAAAATAATGTAATATTGTTAAGAGACAATGGGATAAATCTATTTGCCCTTCATTATTGAATCGATTATTGACTAAGGAGTTGACATGTGTAAATCTCATTGGTTGACTGGATCTACTCTACTTGGAACTAACAATAGAATTTAGGTAATTGTTTACTAATTGTTCTTCTTCTACAATATTGCTTTTGAGCATCACCTGGGAGGATCTGAGGCCACTTTTATGTTCTTCGAGTGCCTTTCCAACAAACCATAATGTGTTTTTAATATGTTATTAAATGTGCCACTCTTTAAAGAATAAACATGTTTTTAAATGTGCCACTTCTCCTGGCCACCACAGAATGAATGGTCTCATCCTTCCACATGCAAACAATAAGCTTTTCTGGGCAAACAGCAGTATGCACCTCTTTTGACTGATCCAATCATCCGCCATTGTCTCATGCTGTCTGGAGTTGGATATGTTTTCTGGTTTTGCTATTTTATTCGGCCTGCAGAAAGTGATCTGCTGTGACCTCATTATGTGGGTGGAAAGCTGCTTTTGTCTTGGAAGGTCACAAGCTGTGCAGGCTTGACATATATTCAGAACAGAGTTTTCATTTCTCACTGGCACGAATTGAGTGTGTCAAGCTATATACCTAAACCAGTGGGCTCCTTTCTTTTTTCCTTTGCCACATTCATAACACAAGCATCTGCTACCCACCAGTAATGCTCATCACCAGTGGTGCTGTCAGCTATGCTGGTAAAGATGGTACCCCCAGGCACTCAGTTTGATATTATAGATAACTACTTTATGTTACAAGTAGAAACAGCTACTGACATAAAATGCACTGCAAAGTGTTTGTTCTTCAGCCAGCTCTAGCATGCCTTATTATTATTATTATTTAAAAAAAGGCTGTACATGTCCATGGCCCATTTTTTTCCAGTCAATTGTTCAGAACCTTTTGCAGAGAAGAGATTAGGAAACTATACTCCTTTGAATGCAAAACTCCCACAGTCCTAGGGAGTTGGAATCACTTTCCCCCCACCGTTTTTTTTTCCTTGAACAGAAATAAGTTTCGTTTAGATAATTTTTCTCTCTTTCTCCTTCCTTTATACTATACAAGATGATGCAAAGAAAGAGAACAGGGGGAAGGAGGGTAGCCTTTGATCAGTAGCACCTGTTCTCCACACAGAAGCTTAGTTAAGAATTTTCTAAAAGTTGCAAAGCTTGTTGGAGTCTAACGTAGCCTCAGTATTTATGCGATAACTACTGTTTTGTAACATTTTCACTTTCCTCTTAATGGTATGTGTGCTGAGAACCACATGCTGGAACAGTATATACACCTGAAAATTCTATTGCTCTGGGAAATCCAGCACTTCGAATATTAGAAGCAACTGTTCATCCATTCCTACTGAAAATGGGGCAGGTAAATTTTCAGAAAAGGAAGTGCATTTTCCTCCTATAGAGAAGGGGAGGAAGCACTATGAAAATATATGCAAAATGAATAAAAGTCTTATTTTAAGATAACCTATTTTTATCTTTGTTCTCTTCCTCATCCTTGCATTCTTTTCTTCCTGTTTTTACTCCCCTTTCTTTCCAATTTGTATATTTCACCAACTGTGGAGGTTTTGAATTAGGCTCAAACTACATGTGGGTAATTGCATTACTTGCTGATCTTTCTTATTTTTGTTTCTTCAAAGCTAGCAGGAAGGGCCCTAATTTGAAATAAGAAAACCAGACACACAAATATAGTGATGTAATCCTTCCTTTCTAACCCCCTTTTTCCCATAAAGATATATGAAAAACCCTATCTTGAGTTTGAAATGCCATTTTTTAAAAGGAACCAGTTACTTTACACGTTAGTCACTATATTCATTAGTGTTCTCATTAATTTTCAATTCATTAGTTTTCAACTTGTCACTGAAAAATACTAGAACATTATCTCTGGTTATAACACTTCTGATTATCGTAATTCTGAGTGGATGACTCTACTTTCCTCATCTGCACAGCCACACCTGCCCCATACCATACCCACAGATACTTGGATGGGCAGATAAAAGCAGCCATTTACTCAATCACTCTTCCTTTTCCATCTCTCAATCTTTTTAATTTAGGCAATCTTTTTAATTTAGGTAGAACGGAAGAGCAAAAAGGAAAAAAGGAATAGTTTCTTAAAAGATTTTTAAAGAAAACACACTAATCAGAGTCTAATGGGTCCATGTATTTGTTTGTCTCCTCTTCTCTTTCTCTCTCTGTGTTGCACAACAACATACAAATCCATGTGACACATTCTTCTTCCTTCTCAATGCTAAAAGTAGGACAGAGGCTATTTCTGCACTAGACTGTTATAGCACTATTATTCCACTTTCAATATCCAATAGAATCCTAGGGTTTGCAGTTTAGAGAGGGGCTGGCTGGCATAATATGTGTGTTCCTGTTGGTTCTCCTGGACATCTCAGTGGCTTTTTAAGTTGGCCATGGGATATTTCTGGACTGCCTCTCTTTGGTGGGAATTGGGGACACAGTTTTACAGTGGCCTAAATTCTTCTTAGAGGGTCTTACTTAGAAGGTGGTTCTGGGGAACTCCTGTTTGACACCCTAGCTGTGTCAAACCTGGCCGTTGGTCTCTTGTGTTCTTCAGAGTGCAGTTCTGTCCCCCATGCTGCTTATCATCTTACATGAAGATTGTCCGGAGGTGAGGTTGTCCAGAGATTTGGAGTTTGTGTCCCCAGTATTCTGATGAAGCCCAACTTGATATTTCCTTTCCATCTAACTTCGAGGAAGCTGTTTCAGTACGAGATCAGTATCTGTTGCCAGTAACAGATTGGATGCGGACAAACAAATCAAAGCTTAATCCAGCATGACTGAGGTGCTACTGGTCAGTTAGAAGGTAGATTAGGGAACAGGGGATCAATCTAGGCTGCATGAGGTTACACATATCCCAAAATCTCTGGTTCATAGTCTGAGTATACTCTTGGAGTCAACCCTGAACCTAAAAGTGTAGGTTTAGGTGGTAGCCAGGAATGAATATGCATAATTAAAACTAGTGCACTAGCTAAGCCTGTTCTTTGAGATGTCAGGTCCGGCCACAGTAACACATCCCTTTTTTACATTGCTTCTGGATTACTGTAATGCACTCTACATTGAACTGACCTTGGAGGCTGTTTGGAAACTTCAACAGGTTCAAAACTTTATGGCTAGACTGCTGACTGTAGCTCATTATAGGTATCATATAACTCTCTTGCTGAGAGAAGCTTCACTGGCCACTGGACCATTTCTGGGTAGAATTCAAAGTGCTAGTTAGGACCTATGAAGCTCTATGTGCTTTAGATCCAGACTATCTGCAAGGCTATTTCCCTATATTAGCCTGCCTGAGTTTTAAGGTCTTTGGGGTAGGCTGTTCCTTGTGGTAGCACTACCATCACTGGTACAGTTGGTGAGGACCTCCTCAGTTACTGAGGAAGGAAACAGTCCTCATTTTCAGAAATGTCCAGTTTATGGAACTCTCTGACAAAGGAGGCTTGGTTGGTTCCCTCCCTTATCTCTTTTTTGTTGGCAGGAAAACTCTTTGTTTAAACAGGCCTTCAAGTTTTAATTGGTTGGCATATTGAGAACGCTAGCTCTTAATGTGTAAGAGGCTTTAATCTGTTTTTAACTGTTTCAAGTTAATATTTTAAGTGGATTGTGTTTAATGATTTTTTTTTAAAAAAAAGATTGTGTTTCAGAGTGTTTCAACTATATTGTTTTAATATATGCTGCATGACACTTTGGGTCCGATATGGGAGAAAAGTAACTTATTAAATAAATAAAAAAATCAGAGAGACCATTTCTGCACTATACTGTTATAATGCTATTATTCCACTTTCAACATCCTGTGGTATTTTGGGGTTTGTAGTTTCCTAAGGTCAAAGAGCTTTCTGGCTGAGAATCCTAAATGCTCCCTCCCCCAAACTGAAAACCCCAGGTTTCCATAGGAGGTGGAGAGTAGAATAATAGCACTATAACAGTGTAGGGCGGAAATGGCCTGACTCAGAACACACTCCAAACCTCAGTAGTAAACCACAGCCCTAGCTAAAAAAAAATTAAAAATTAAAAAATTAAATTAATCCATAAATCTAAAGCATTTAATAAATAGTCCATTAGAAGAATTTCCAGGAGAAATCCTAGTCCTGGTTTTTGAGCTAATTGCTCAAATGCAAGTTCTTAAATGGAGGATTTTAGCTTCTGATATTAGTAGTATTCCACATGCTTCTTCATATGGATTCAGCATGCTAATGACAATCCTACTACATTTTTTTCCGGGAATAAGATAGATATAAAAATATTTGATGTTTTATCAGTGCTTTCTACTCCCTCCCCAAAAAATCTAAAATTAAAATGAAGACTGGGGAAACGACTTTCTAGTTTTCTGCTGTTCACCCCAGGTTAAAAGAATATGCTATTTCTGGAGGACAAGGACTTTTTGCACTGTTGTATTGACATAACATTGATTCTCTTACTTTAGCCATGGGAGGTCTACTGGCAACTAGTCACTGAATTTCATGCTGCTAAACAACTAACATTGTGATAGGAAAAAAATGTCCCAGGAAAAGCCATTATAGTTTGAGAATTTCTCTCCATGGATGTGATCCAAGAAAGTACATATTAGTCTATTGATTTGTAAAAAATCGAGCTCAAACATCTCATAATTCATTTAAGTAAGAATTATTCCCCCTAAGCTCTGTGCAGAGATTTTGCATCCATATACTACGGAGCTGAAGCAGCTAGAAGAAGGTTTTGTATAGTCATGCTACAAGTGTGGACAGGAGCTGAGCCTTTCCTCATGCTTCTCAGTGTCAGAGACACATTCAGAGGGTCAGGTACAGAAAAAGGCCTTATGAGTAGCAAAACCTACAGGATCTGTTGAGGCAAGTTTGCCTTAGCAAGCCCTGGTCAGTAAAGTATGCCAACCATGCTGAATACTTAGAAGACTGGCAAGCCACAGATATGAAGGTTAAGAGGGGACATGATACCCATGTTTAAATATTTGAAGGGATGCTATGTAGAGGAAGGAGAAGGCTTGTTTTCCGCTGCTCCAGAGACCAGGACAAGGAGCAATGGATTCAAGCTGCAGGAAAGGACATTCCACCTGAACCTCAGGAAGAACTTCCTGACAGTCAGGGCTGTCCGGCAGTGGAACATGCTGCCTCGGAGTTTGGTGGAGTCTCCTTCCTTGGAGGTTTTTAAGCAGAGGCTGGTTGGCCATCTGTCGGCAGTGCTTTGAGGGTGTTCCTGCATAGCAGGGGGTTGGACTGGATGGCCCGTGTGGTCTCTTCCAACTCTACATTTCTATGATTCTATGATTCTATGACTGCCAGTTTGGGGAGGCTAGCCAGAAACACAGCATATAGTTGGGTAGTGGTAGTGTTTTTTTGGGAGGGGGTGTGTCCCTGGATGATATAGGGCTTCTGAAAGGCCCTGACTAACTGTTGCTATGTGATGTGGCCATGCCCTAATGACCATTTTGTGTACAACAGTAACTTGGGATGAGTGGTTGGCCATTTTATAGAGTTACAGTGAAGGTTGGAGCTAGGTATTTCAGGGTGCTCACTCCTTGATGCACTAAGAAAATCCCCACTGTCTCTCTTAGAAGGTCCCTAGCAGCTACTACTTATACACAGTGGGGTAACTCTCATGTGGTAATTTTGAGAGGGTAGTCTAAGGATCAGGCACTTCCAATGAGATGTTCTCTATCAGTGGGATGTTCTGTATCATATTTGGTGATTGAGAGATTTGACACTTTTCTTGAATGGGTCCTGTGAAAGAAGATGGGTTTAGCTACTACAGCTCATTACGTAAATGATGTGTGTGTGTGTGACTGAAATTAGGTCAGGCAATGTAGGCTATTGTTAAAAGTATTTTGCAACTTAGCAGAAGAAATTAGAATATCATTGACTGAAATAAAATAAAATTAAAAAAAAAAACACAGAGAAGGCCTGGCTGCTCCTGGGCATTAATCTTGATATACTACAGCAGCATGTTTGGATAGCTATAGATATAGTTCAGATACCTCTTTCTATAGTTGGATCCTTTGGATAACTGGGTGAAGTCACACTGAAGCACCTTCAAGAACTTAGTAAGAAATCTTAGTTTTGCTTGCCAGCTGATTGTGTGAAATAGGTTTTATTATTATTATTATTTTTCTGTAGAGGCTTTGTAATGGTCTGAAAGGTTTTTGGTTAGGACATCATAAGCGAAGGATCACCGCTCCAGACGCAAACTCAGCAGAACTGGAACCCAAATCCTCATGGGACGTAGGACATTTGCCAGGATGAGCCTTGGAGAGATTTGGAGAGACATAAATATCTCTTTAGTGCCTGTACGACAGTGTGGGAAAGGTATGTAAGCATTTGAAACAGAAAGTTGGGTTACTTTTCCCCTTATCTACTTATCTTACATTCCAAGTTCTTTCCAACAGAATTTTGAAGAAATGTGCACATTTTGGAAAGTTCTAATGTTTGGAAAAAGAAATAAAGTTTTCACTCCTGACACAGGAATTCCATGTCATGTTTAACCAACCACAGACCTCTGTGTCAAGTGACATATTTCAATTGCGTAAGTGTTTCTAGACAGCTTTTGGATGATTCATTCTCAGTAGTGGACAACATATGACCCGATGTGTTGAATGGAAGTTCCAAAAGGATAACCATCTGTTATAGCAAAACAACTGCAGCAGATCCTTGTGATAACATAAAGGCATTTATTACCTTTCATGGACCAAAGTCCACTTCATCAGATGTCAGTCCACCAAAAAAAGTATAAAAGTCTAATGAGACTGTCTAACATGCTGAATTTTACTGCCAGTCCGGGACTGCAAAAATAGAAAAATGTCAAACATCCAGCAAGCCTTAATGCATAACTGGTAGGACACACTGGATGTAGAGAGAACAATCATAAGTTTTGTAGGCCTGTCTTTGTGAGGTATTGCCTTCTTAATGATGTGGGTAGTCTATAGCAGACAGGGAAATCAAAACTGTCTCATGCATATTATTATTATTATTATTATTATTATTATTATTATTTACAGTTACTAATCAACTGCTGTCTGTTGTACGTGGCATAAGCAACGGGCATTTCCGCACTGGGCTGTTATAGTGCTATTATTCTACTTTTAACATCTTATGGAATCCTGGGGTTTGCAGTTTAGGGAGGGGCCCTTGTAAATCTACCTAGAATTTTGATTCTTTATGTTCTTGACCAGTAGTCATAGATCAGCAGTGTACATAGTTAAGGATAATGGGAGCTGTAATTGAAAACATATGGAGAGACCTAAGTTGGGGATGGATGGTTTAGATCATCCAAATGGAACACACACATTAACACTGAAAAACAGGCATTTTAAAATCTTCAGTCAGAAATAAGGCTGGCAAGATAAAATGAAGATTTTTGTGCTGTCAAATTCCATTTTGACAAAATATTACAAAGCCATGTATCCTGAACTATATACTTAAAAAAAGAAACAAAGATTGTCCCAATGTATGAAATATTGGGAAAATAGCCAAACTCACTGACAGTTGCTCGGCACTTTAAACTGTTGATCTTCCGCCCAATCATATGTTACTTTTTTCAGCAGATACATATAGCAGCTCAATGCATCTAAGCCATCTCTGGGAGAACAATGTAGAGTCTTAAGTGATTGAGAATGACATATAGACTCTAGCATTCACTCAGTACATCACACACATGAAAAGATATGTAAGGATATTTGACAGTGAAATTACCTTGACGTCACCCATTCAGTGATTCTAGTTCTGTTGCTCCAGAAGCTACAAACTAGAAAAGTTTTATATGTGGGTGAAACAACCTATGAGAAATCCCAAGTTTATGGAGTCTAAGAGGAATCACATTAACAAATATTAGAAATCAGTACAGTTGTACCCAGGATAGGATACGCACACCAAGCTGGATAACAACTCATATCATCCCTGATCCTTCATCATCCTTGTGGTGGCCAGGCTTGTAGACTGGTTGTTCTGCTGACACTGGCAATGCCAGCTAAACTAAACAACTAAATGGAAATTTTCAAACAGATGAAGGAAATTATGCCACAACTTTTGCTCACGGTGAACCCGTTACCTGAGAAAATGGACAGCATCAATGGATTGTATCAGAGATGGGAAAAAATGGATTTCTCTTTTCTTTTCTTTTCTTTTCTTTTCTTTTCTTTTCTTTTCTTTTCTTTTCTTTCTTTCTTTCTTTCTTTCTTTCTTTCTTTCTTTCTTTCTTTCTTTCATTTTATTTTATTTTCTTTTTTCTTCTTTTTTTAAAAACAAACTCTGAAATTCTTTCAGTTCTGAAAAAGGAATTTGCAAATCTAGCAGAGATAGGACTACCTTCCTTTCTTCTATGGCATTTCATGGGAAAAAAATGATAGCAACTCTAATTCCACATGACAAACACAGCTGAATACAGAGGCGCCAAAGCTAGATATGTAAGAGTAAAGCATTCAAAGCCCTGGATAACACTGTCCATGTTGTTTTTTCTGACATTCAGTTTTTTAAAAAAAGAAAACAAGTTTTTTAATTCCAGGTGAGAAGAAATATTAAGACATTAGTGAATTTAAGTATTTTCTATCAAAAGCTAACAGAAACAAAATACTCCTCTCCCTCCTTAATTTTTGTGCAGCTTTTGTCCAGACTTCTAAAATGATAGACTAGGTCACAAGTACAGAAATTCCTGTATTCAATATACTATACAGTACAGATCTGCAGGAAAGCATGAATTTCCCAGTGAGTTTAAAAATGGTATCCATTATCCAGCATCTCATCCTACATGATTAAGTTATAATTATTTCAGCTATATCACTGGGTCCATAAAATATTTCCTGACACACGTTCCATTATATGAGCATCTGTTCTATAGCTGATCCTGGATGAACACAGTCAGATAAACCAATGGAGAGCTGATTGGATTGCAGCACCCACTGGTACCACTCCTGGCTTTCTATGTTTTACTATTTCTATGTATTAGGCATAATATCTAAAAGAGGCCTTTGGTATAAAAGTGGCTTTTGATCATCATAGTGGGAGCTCTGTGCTATCAATATGAAAACAAGGAAAGAGTCTGGGGGAAAAATAACAAACATTCTAACTGTTAAGATAGAAAGCTGGATGCACGCTGCCCCAAGATCACAAGTGTTCTGAGGAAGGCATGGACCAAGTGGGTGAGGAGCAAAATATATTCCCTCACTAGGAATGTAAGTATGAAGAAGTCTATGGAGTGAGTAATTAAGACAGGGGAAACCATAGTATGATGGTGCTGCAACATATGTAGTATGTACACAGTCCTTGTCCGGTTCATGACACCTCTAATGAGAATTGCTCAAGTAGCAGATACTGGGAGAGCACTTGCATGTGACATTTGAGCTCTGCAGCCAATCAGATTAGAAAACACTGAACATATTTAGAGCACTGATGTGCCTTATATACTAATTAAAGTTGCCCAATGTCCAAAGTGTTTGAAGACAAGAAGAATCAGGGAGTTAAACGAAAAAGGAATTATGATGAAATAGAAAAAGTCCTTGGTCATTTCTGTCCTTACACTGTTACAGTGCTATTATTCCACTTTCAACATCCTGTGGAATTCTGGGGTTTATAGTTCACTATAGTTCACTCACCCTCTGGCTGAGAATTCTAAAAGCCTCTCTTTAAACTGCAAGCCCAAAATTCCATGGGATGTTGAAAGTGGAATAATAGCACTACGACAGTGTAAGTGCAGAAAGGCCCTTAGACTGAAAGAAAAAAAAATCTACTTGTGAAAAAATGGTTCTTATTGATGATAAAGAGGTCAGAGGAGTAAATGAACAGCGAGAAGATGAGGAATGCTAATCTTCCATATGGTTTACTTCTCTGTGTAAAGATTCAATAAACGCTTTTTTAAAATGTAGTAGCAAAGTATATTTGAATTCAGAACAATTTAAACAGGGATGAAAAAGATGTGCATAGTGAAGGAAGAAGGGGAAATTAATTTAACATATAAAATAACCAGTCTAATCTTTTGGCTTCAGTTTAGGAGTTGTAAATGAATTCAGGGAAGGCAGTCCACAGATCTTCGACTTAAACACTGCATTGGGCTATGTTTGCTCTTCCTCCTCTGTAATCCCTTGGCTCATGTATCTCTTCAAAAATCATTTTGACACATTAATCTTTCCTCAGTGGACTGACCATTTTAAGTTTTGAGCTGCTAAAATTCAAATGAGCTTCATATTGATGATATCACTGGAAAGATTTCCAGGAAGGAGATACGTAAGAATTAGTCAGATGAGAAGTGACAACCTGTATCCTATGTTTCAGCAGGATACATTTTGTCTTACTTTTAAAGAAACCTACTGTCTACATAATATCAAAGGGCTGTAATAAAAATGTCAGTAAATGTTATGTTATGCTAACTCCTGAAGCTTGGATTCAGTGAATAAGCAAGACACCTCTTTACCAAAATTTTCATGAAGTCTCTATTTTCATTTAAAGATTTAATAGATGCTAATTTAAAAACCTAATTAAATGTTTTCAACTTTTGTTTTAAATGAGTCATTTTATGAAATACTAGCGTTTTCAACCCAACTTGGGCTTTCATCATGATTGAAATAATATCCCTAAAAATGAAACAAATTGGGGAGAAGCAATTTTAGGAATTGTTTAGATACCTAATTTATTTTTTACCTAATTTACCTTACCTTATTTTTTTTCCCTTTCATCAGAATCACTTTGGACAATTTTCGATATCAGCATTTTGACAGCACACAACAGCAGTAAATGAGTAATCCTTGCAGGGTTTGATATCACTTTGCAAGCTGCAAGGAGAGGAAAGACCAAAAAGGAGGAATGTGAAACTAGCATGAAGGTTATGGGAACAGTCATGGCAAAGATAAGAACCTGACCTGGCTCCCAGGATGAAAGATATGTAAACAATGAAAGGGTCAGGGGAAATCTGGTGCTGGTGGGGTGATGACATTTATGACTTTCACCAATCATTGCAATGCATGCCTAGACCATCCAACACATGATGATCCATGATCCAACATATTTCAGCAACTTTTTGGAAAATTGCTGTGCTGCTTGCTCCAAAGAAATGTTTCTGCTTTAACATTCAATGCTCCATGTAAGCACAAGTTATCCAGGACATAATGCTGATATATGCAGTTTCCAGGATGCCTGTTGCCCATGCAGCTTTCTCCAGAGTCTCTCATGCTGAATAATTATTATTATTATTATTATTATTATTATTATTATTATTATTATTATTATTATTATTATTCTTGCCAACAGCAAAAGGGAGGCATGCTAGATTAAAGTATAATCAAAGCTGGATTCAGGTACAAGGGAGTAGTCACATGTAATGTAATATGAATGAAGCAGAAAGCTAGAAATGCATATTTTTGCATACCTGTGAATTCTTCTTGGTTTGCCAGACAATGCGCTTGACATTAGGTGCTCTCTGCTAATGTTACCAATAGGAGGCAGGTCCTCTTAAAATAGAAAGTACTCTGACTTGCTGGTCTTGGGGCAGCTCCTTAAAACAAACAAACAAACAAACAAACAAACAAACAAACAAACAAACCAACCAACCAACCAACCAACCAACCTTAATATCAGTCATCCTGTGGACAGAGTTTCAGGTGCTATTGTTTCATAAGGTTGAGTTGTTAGGTGACATTTACAAGTCCATTATTGCCAGAGCTTCCCTGACTATGACCTAGCCATACTCTGAGGTCCTGATCTGATCTAGTTTTGTGATGCATGTGTGCAGCCAGTTTCTTTTTGCCAGCAGGCTTCCCAGCTATAGTAGGATATAATTTATATTTCATGCCAATTAATATTTGCCAATTAAACCATATTATGGAATTGGGGGTGTATGGCCTGGCAACAATATGTCACACACACAGGGCGGAAGGCAGCTGCCTTAGTAAAGAGGTGACAGTGCCTCTTCCTAGGATTTCCAGGGCTAGCCTTCTGTAATTTTTGGCTTCTACTACCAGCTGGTGGTCCAGAGAGCATCTAGTGTCTGGACTACAGGAGGATAAGAAGTGAGTGAATGACCCCGCTACACACACACACACAAACACACATCAAAATACAAAATACATGTCCTATGTGAGTACTGTTGCTTCACTTAATCACTGGTAAATTCACTTTTTTGGTCTTAAAGCAGGTTGGCTAGCTTCTGAATGTTGGTCTGCAACTCAACTCTCATTTAGGGGTGAAAGATGGGATACATACCATTTAAATGAATAAATTTACATCATCATTCACTATCACTCAAGCTGACTGGGACTGATAGGAGTTACAGTCTATCAACTTCTGAAGGGATACAAAATGTCTGCTTCAGCTTCAAAGGGAGGAACTGTGTACCACTGTATCAATTCAGCAAGTACAAATTCAGCAGTGTTTAGAAAGCTGGGAAATTTTATTTTAAAAGTTTACTGAGAAAGCAGATAATAAGCGTGTCCCAGGAAAAAAAGAAAATTGTTTTATTACAACAATATCTAAAGGAGAAACAAAAAACCAGGGATATGTTGAATTATTAAGAGATTTCTATTTTCTCTACAGTTGCTAATGGTTTGGCATGTCAGAAAACTTGGTGTAGCTGATCATAAATAGATGTTTCTGAAAGTCCCTCCAGGCTGACATGCACTTTGAGGGAATTAGATGCAGCTTTGTTTGAAAGTGTCCTAAATTCCTTTAATTTCAGCGACAGAAAAATTGTCAAGAAGATGTGAAGTCAATGCTGCCCTGATTACCTGTGATAGATTGTCAGTAATATCAGATTTTAATTCAAAGTAAGTTCATTTCTGCAGTTCCCATACTATTGTTCCCTTTTCATCACTTTCTCCTTCTTCCTCCCTCCCCTTCTCTTTAAATATAACACTGTTTCCTATATTACTCCAGATGATTATAGGAATAACAGCAAAAGCAATAAATATCTGCTGCTTTTGCACAGTCAGTCAGTACAGATAAATATGTAGTTGTAACAACCACTGCTATAAACCATAGTAAACCAATATCAATCTGAACTTGTAGGGTCAGATAGCTCTGTCTGAAATGTGACCAAACTACAAGGCAAGATGGGACTCCTGGGTCATGCAATGTATGTATGTGTATATGTGTGTGTGTGTGTGTGCATGCATATATATATATATATGTATATATTTATTATTTTGGATGGTTCAGCTTTCAAATGAGATTACCTTTGCCTCTTCAGGAACCTACCTTTATAAAATCATAGAATCATGAAGCTCTAAGTGTCTGCAAGGCACATCTGGTCCAACCCGCTGCCATATAAACATACACTAGCCACACATGAGAGACAACCATTTAACTTCTGCTTAAAAACCTCTAAAGAAAGAGAGTCCATCCACTCTCAGACAGCTCTTGTGATCAAGAAGTTCTTCCTCGTGTTTATATGGAATCTCTTTTCTTGTGATTTGAATCCATTGACTCATGCTTCACATTCTGAAACAGCAGAAAACAAGTTTCCTCTATTTTCTGCATGATATCCCTTCAGGTGCTTAAACATGATTCTTTTATCACCTCTCAGCCTTATCTTCTCCAAGCTAAAAATTCCCATTTCCTCAGGCTGCTCCTCACAGAGCTTGTTTTCTAGACCTTTCACCATCTTGTTCACCTTCTTCTAGACATATTCCAGCTTTTCAATATTTTCTTGAACTGTGGTGCTCAGAATTGTGTACCGATAGTATTATTACTACTTCTTTTGATCTGGATACTATATTTCTATTGATGAAACCAAGAATTACATTGACTTTTTGGCTGCCACACCATACTGTTGACTCATGTTAAACCTGTGATCTGCTAAGACTCATAGATCATTGTCACATGGGCTACATTCAGGCCATGTTTCACTGATATTATATTTGTGCCTTTCATTTTCCCTGGCTAAATGCATGCCTATATTTTATTTCTGTTGAAGATAGCTAGCTAGATAGATAGATAGATAAGAGAGAGAGAGAGTATTTTGGTCCAGCTTTTGAAAACTATCAAGGCCATTTTACATTCTGATTCTTTTTTTCTGAGGTATTAGTTACTTTTCCAAGTTCTATTGATAAGCTGAACAACAGAAACATATGGCACCTCACTAGTCACTTCTCTCCAAGATGAAAAGCAACCATTGGTGAGCATTCTTTGGGTTCAGTCATCAGTCAGTTATAAATCTACCTATTGGTAATATTGTTTAGCCCACATTTCACTAGTTTGTCTGGCAGAATTTAATGGGGAACCTTATGACTTTACTGACATCAAGGTATAATCCAGCAGCATTGCTCAGATTTACCAAGCTTGTAGCTCTATCAAAAAAAGATATGATTATTTTGGGATAGCTTGATTTTGAGGAAATAAATAATATTGGCTCTTGAAAATCATAGCATTTCTTTCTAAATACACACAGACAAAATTTGATGGTCTGTTCTAGAATCTTTGCAGATACTGAGTGGCTTGCCTGGAGGTCTAGGACAAAAGCAATCTGATTTTTTCAGGGAGTTCTATAAGTAAAGTCATGTTACCAAAAAAGCCCTGTCCTGCATTGTTGCCTGTCCTACCACCAGAAGAGATAAGGTTGCTGAATATGCAAGACAGGACTTTTTCTGTAGTATAGAACTATCTGTATAGAACTCTCCATGTCATGTGAATGAATGTAAAATATGCTGATATTGATTGATGTAACGGAAGGTTCGTATGGACATAATGTGTGACCAAATGGTTGATGTTGAACATTGTTTACTGCACTGTTTATTATCTGGAGTTGTAAATGGCCGTTTAACCAGCCTGGCCAGGAAAAGTATTGTTTACTTAGGAGTGATGGGGATCAAGGGGTGATTTACAATGCATGGGCTTTAGATTATTATGGTTAGGAATGCAGTTAACAATGGGGTAGCATATCAAAGGGAAAGGCTGAGAATCTCATCCCAGTGAAGAGGGATCGAAGAAACTAAGGATGGAGTGGGGAATAAAACGGCTCAAAACACCTGTACAATGTGAAGTAAGATACTTAGACAAAGGATAATAAAGATGACACAGGGGTTCAGAAATGTTCAACGCATATGTTGAGATTGCTTTGGGAAAAAACTGAAAGTTTAGGAGAGGCGTAAACCTGGAGAATCTACAAACGAGCATCATGCACGAGTGATAGTGGGCTTCCCTATGTAACCTAATGTGTGATGTAGATTATGTACCCCAGCAGCCATTATAAATCTAGCGTCCTGTGCCTCATAAAACACAATGAAAAGTACCTGTGTGTTTTCCTGAGAGCAACAGTGTAGTGCAATATGACAGTATGAACTAATCTTGTGGTTTATGCACTGCCCGTGTGAGAAGCTGAATGAGCAGTGGTAGGGAATACTTTACCTTCCTTCCTTCCTTCCTTCCTTCCTTCCTTCCTTCCTTCCTTCCTTCCTTCCTTCCTTCCTTTCTTCCTTTCTGTTGCTTAAAATGCATTCCTCAGTGGCTCCTTTTCCCTGTTGTGAAAGTTGCAAGGTATATAACTCACCTAGAACTCAGCTATAATTTACATAATGGATCTTCAAAGTAAGGCTGTAGGTCAAATTCAGATCAAGAAGAGCTGTACTGATATTCATAGAATTATGGATTTGCACCACCAGAGCTAAAACATCTTTGGCTCTACAGAAAGCTGACCCACTGGCAATGAGGTCAATGTGTTGAAGGTACTTTAAAAAGGAAAAAAAATGGAAAAAGCCCAGAAGACTCTTGAGGTAGATGTTCTTGCTCTGAACACAATGTGGAACAATAGACACATTTATTCACACTTGCAGTTACACATATAATTCCTCAGTGATTATTTGTCAAGGGTACCATTTCTTCAAATAAGATATCTATGTTAGAGAGTTCAAAAATATCTAATATTTTTATAAGTTAAGCATTAAGTCACATTAGAACATTTCTTGTTAGGGCTATCCTAGGCCAACATCATCATATGAGTTCAAACACAGATCTCTGATAAATAAATCTGATTACTAGTTATGAGTGTGTTGAAAAAGACCTATGGGGAATTCAAAAATATATGATCGGCCAGAATGGGAATTTGTATATATTTAGAGCCAATACAGTTTTGGTAGAAAGAATGAATTTGGAACTATAAATTGCAACCTATGAGTTTAAGTAATACTCTTGAGGGTCTGATCCAACTAGCCAAATTAGTTTCAGCTTTACACTGAAGTAAAATATGGCTATTGGTGATACAGGATCAGAATTCAAATTCATCTTATCAGATTAGAGAGCTGGGCCAAAACTTTCACACTACACTGTTATAGTGCTATTATTCCATTTTCAGCATCCTGTGGAACTCTGGGGTTTGTGGTTTACTGAGGCCAAAGCGCTCTTAGGCTAAGAATTCTAAATGTCCCTCCCAGAACTGCAAAACCCAGGATTCCACAGGATGTGGAAGGTGTCATGCCCTGCTTCCAGAGCATGGACTCTGACTCAGAGTCTGAAGCAGAGGGCACGCCAGGGCCTTCCATACAGAGAGAGGTTACAATGCTGGAAACAGAAAAGGGGATGGTGCCAGCTCCAACAAAGAGTCCTGCTTCTTCAGATACAGAACACTTACCTAGACCCAGCTTTTCACAGCACAGACAGCAAAGAGAGACCCAGTGTTGCACTCTTAGTATTTATAACCGGCAGCAATCAATCAAGGCACAACTGCACTAGGCATTGGTCCTATTTAGCTGGTGTCCTTCTCCTCCAGGAGTTGTCAGAGCTTATCTGACCTGCTACCTTGCTGAATGCCTTGACAAATGCTTGGATTGACCTTGGACAGTCCCTTGCCATGAAACCTTGCCGGACTTTGTTTATGTTGGACTTTATTTATGACTCCTTGCTTACTGCCTGAAATTAGTAACAAGCTGGGAGATATTCAGTTTGTTTAGTTTGATTTATCAGCTGTGGCAGGACTGAGATAGGACAGAAAGTAGCATAATAGCGCTATAATAATGTAGTGCAGAAAGGCCCAGAAAGACATACAGACATATACTTGGGCAGTCACTCAGTACATCACACAGCTGTAAAAATATGTGGGGACATTTGACAGTAAAATTACCTTGAATCAGTGATTCCAGTTCTGGTGTTCCAGGAGCTACAAACTAGAAAAGTTTTATATGTGGATGAAGAATCCTATGAGAAATCATGAGTTTGTGGAATTTAAGAGGAATCACATTAAGAAATATTAGAAATCAGTACAGTTGTACTCAAGATAGGTACCCACACCATGCAGTGCTACAACTCAGATAATGCCTGATCCTTCATCACCCTAGCTGGCAAGTTTGTGAATTGGGCCACCAGGCTTGTAGAGTGGTTGTTCTGTTGCCAGAAACAATAGTTACACCAAGCTCTTAGCTCTCTCACTCACACCCTCTTTCTAATCTCCCCCGTCCCATCCACACAACCGTTAGTGTCATTGCCACCCACCAATAAGCCCATCAGCCCATTCCAGACTACATTGGCTGTTTACAAAACTCTATTGTCTGAGTGGCTAGAGAAACATTAACACACAGTCCCTGAGGGTAGATTTTGAGTATAAATAGCCCCAATTTTGGGCTAATCAACACAATACATTATATGCAGAAACCCTCTCTGTCACCCAGATTCCCAATTGGCCCTGTCCTTGGGTACAAGCCCAAGCCATCTTGCTCTTCTCACTTTTCTCCAGACGGTGCATATCACCCATTCCCTACAATCTCCACTATTCATTTTCCCCCCTCTCTCTCTTTCATTTAGCCTTGTGTGATTAAGTGTGTGAGTGTTGGTCTAGCATGTGTGTATTTTCCCCCAATAAACACATTTTAGTTTAATTCTGAGTCTTCTGACAGGTTTCTCATTCTTTTTCTTCAGCACAGATATCAGGTGGTGAGCCTCGTAACCATGCACATCATTTCAGAAATTGAGGTTTCATGGTTTTCTAGCTGTGGCACAGACAGGGTGACAGACATACTACACTACACTACATTACACTACACACACTAAACTGATAAACAAATGGAATTTTGTAAACACAAATATTACAATTTTGCCCTTCATCTTTGGCTCAAAACAAAACAGATCTGCATCCAAGATGGCAGTTTAGAACACTCTATTGCCAACTTTCTTCAGTGACTGAAAATATTAAGTATTATCACCGAGGGAGAGATCCTGTAGTATCAAGTTCTTAAGTTTGTGAGTACGAATATATATGTACACACACACACATATATATATACACACACACATACAGGTATAGGTATAGATATGAACTGAAAACTAACAAACAACACTTGTGACATATTTGTTCCAGATCCCAGAAGCAAGCAATCAAGGGAAAAAATGTGAGTTTTGGAAAATTCACACACACACACACACACACAAATTGAACTGAACAATATCCTTGGCAGCTGCTTCCATGTCCACCCAGCCCCAAATCTGTCCCTGGAAATAAAAGAGCTAGGAAAACTTGCTACTGTATTAGAGGGATAGGAAAAGAAGAAAACTTCCTCTCACTCTTGCAGAAGCACAAAACTTTGTGAGCTACACATAGAAAATGAAAGTACCAAGGTGAGCTCTCCTCCAAGGCACCCTGACTGTTCCTTGAGAAATGTGAAGAAAAACACCTTTTATAAATACCAGGTGTGGTGACTTTTTGTAAATGTTTTCCACGCTGCATGTTGAATATTGAAATGTACACATTTCAACATTAAGCAGTGATAAGAGACGTAAGATTAGATATAACTGTGGGAAGAAATATCTTCTTAAATTCTTTAGTCAATCAAGTGTGAAACAGTATAATATCTTAAAAGGACACATTTGGTAGCATGAAAGACAAGTGCGATGAAGCCTGAACTTATGAATTTGCTGCTTTCAACAACCTTTAAAACTGTAAATAGATTCTCTCTCTACTTTTTAACCACTCTGTGACAATTTCAGAGTTGGCACGCAGTCAAACTTATTTTTATCATTACAAGATGGGCAAAGGGATTGCAAAAGGGAGCTCTTCACCTTGACCATTGACAACTTTTTTGTATTCTGCCTGGTTGATTTCACACTTAATTTGTTGCATTTCTTTGCACGATGCAAAGCAAAAACATCTCTTGATTGCAGATAGCACTGTACCCTTACAAAGGTATGATTTCTAGGATAAAACACCATCTACACAGTAAACTTCAAAAGGGTGGAAACAATAGTTTATCTCAATAAAGGTCTATGGAACAAGGCTACAGTTCCTGACTACAGAGTACTAACATTAAGAATGCTAGAAGAGGTTAAAAGCTAAGACTGTCTAATCCAGCATCCTGCCTCCCACAATGACTGACAAGCTGTGGAATAAAACCCAAGCAGGGCATGAATGCCCTTCCTAACTGCAACGTGTACTGAGATAACATGTGTTTAAGTGTGTGTGTGTGTGTGTATCTCTTATGACTGGCAGCACACACAGCCTTGTCTTTCATAGAGTTGTCCTAATTCCCTTTTAATGTCATCTCACGATGACTAAAGTAAATCAAATTTCCATCAGCCTTGGGGGTTGTACCAGCAGAAGCAGCCTTCTGTGGGCAGAATCTTCTTATGCTAGCTGATCATAATATCTGCTAACAGAGCAAACTGCTGGCAGAGCTGTTCTGCTGGCTGAAAAGAACTGCAGAGAAGGCCTGGTGGGAGGGAGGAGGAATGCTCGCCTAGAAAACAAGCCTCCTCTAGCCCAGGGATGCAGCCACATTGCTAAGTCCGAGTGAAGATAGTCCTATAGATATTCCAACACCCCTAAATTGGAACAGGCTTGGGAAGAATATTCAAAAATATTTTAAAAGTGTAGAAAATCATGCTTCTTCAGTTTTAGGAAACACTGAGAAGAATGGGTGATAAGGATCTCTGTATTTTTTGAATTATTCATAGTGAAATTGGTATGGCTTTTTGACACAGGGTGCATCATTTTCTGTGCAAGACAAAGGATGTTCTGTGCAGGAAATAATATTTTGGAACAGAAAATGTTTCCTGTATAGAAAATGCTGTATTCTGTGCCAGTTTTACACAGAACAAATCCCCAATTACGGATTTTCTTTTCCTGTGAGGAATAACAAAATTTTCTACATAGGAATTAATATTTCTACATTGAAATATTGTTTTCCATACAGAAAATGTTGGTTTGTGCACATAAAACATTGTTTTCTGTGTATAATGACCACATACAAACTTTAAACTAAATATGTCCAGAACAGGGAAGATTCTTATCAGTCCAGGATTTTTCTTGTCAAGGTTTTTTGACCGTTTTTGAATATTTTTGAACATTCTTTCCATCTTTATGCCACATTGGCTTGTCTATCATTCCTGCTATTTTTTCCCCCTAAACTAAGCAGCTCTGACTTTTATGGCACTCTCTCAGATAAAAATTGCTAAAACCACTTAATCATTTTGGTTGTCCTTTTCCACACATTTTTCAGAAACTCTTTGTGGTGCAAAAGGTCCCATTTTATTTCTTTCCTCTCCTTCTTTTTGTGGATTCAGTTGGTGTCCCTACTCAGAAAATGGCTATGAATTTTTACCTCCCATTTTCTCCCAGGACTGAGTTCCCTGTGGCATACGACACACCCTGCTTTCCTAGACAAACATTCCTTTCACAGGTGGACACTATAGAGGAATATTGGTAAATATAGATGAGGCTTTAGGGGATAGATTTTGTTACATTAATTGTCTTATTATTGCAGAGTTTCATGAGGGATAACCAAGTTTCTCTGGTCCACAACGGGGGGGGGGGAATGGAACAGAATGTGCAAGTGAGGTCTGAAGTTCTCTCTGGAAATTCTCCCAACCAGAGCTGGGAGAATAGACCACCCTGAATCTCTTGAGATATACCTATCCATGGGCAAATGAACCATTATCTGTTTTCCCAGAAGGAGAAGAAATCCTCTAAATGTTTCTTGGGATGGGCTAGGGCTCGCTGTGAGTAGCAGTGGTGATAGCACACCTTGTCTACTCTAAAGGGCTATTTCAATCACTTCAACCATTGTGTTGGGAGCTTGTTGAAACCTTTGTGTCTTCCAATTTGTGTTCTTTACAACTATTCTTGTGCATTTTATGTTTTATATGGGGGGAGGATAGTGGCCATCAACATAGACACACACAGACATACCGACACACACACATCAGAAATTTGTGTGGTGTAGCCTTCTTTGGGAAGAAGTAAGAAAAACAAAAACAGGCATTTCCTTTGGAAAAAAAAGGCCAAAGAAATGTTTTGCTCAGGTCTATAATCTATAATCCTCCTGGATAGCGACATGACATGTATATTCACCAACAAAACAAAACAAAACAAAACCAAAAACAACCACTTGTAAATCCAGGGAGAGACTGGGAAACATTTTGAGAAATTTTGCTCCATTTATAACCTCAGTCCCCAAAGTAATGGCTGTACCCACACTGGATAGGCTTTTGATCAAATGAAAAAGTACATTGCACATTTGGGTGATTGTGATTGTGATGTTCAAAACTATTTTGCAACTCAAAAGAGATGAGTCATCCTTAACACAGCACTTTGAATCACTGCGAGTGGAAGTATACATTCAAATTTAAGATAACGCTTCCTACCACTTTAAATGGAGAAGGAATAATCTTTTAAGATACTTCTAGTGTTGCACTCAGTACAACTCAGGATATTTTGAAAGGTGCCATCACAGCTCAGAATGTTTTGAAAGAGTCCATCACAGTTGTATGTGTAGAGAGAACTGAGAATTTAATGTCATGGTGGCCCAAAAATGTCTTGAGTATCTTCCCAGATGAATAATGAATAGTAATAGCGGATAATGCTGTGAACTACAGATTTTCCAACTTGGATAAAATGATTTCATTCGTCAGTGAACCATTATTTCTGTCATCCAAGGGGAGAAAAAACAACATAGAATAATGAGACACATTACTTCCCAGAGCACTTGAAAGGGGGAGGTTGAAGATGTTCATCAAAATTGGAATAATTTCATTAGATTGAGCTAAGTGGAAAGAAAAGGATCCATTGCCTGTGGCCAATCTCTTTGCAGTTAAATTAGTGTCCTCCATCACTGCAGTTTGGCTAGACACTTTCTAAGATCTTGAGTAATGGGAAATCTCTCAAACTTTTTTCTTGATTGTGGGTGTACATCACATAACAGCATCTTCTGAAACTCATGTTTAGCTCACAGACAGGTGGGTGCACCAAAGCGTGATATTAATCAAAAAGAGTTTCAAAGGTAGGCAGGAGCATAAGGGAATCCTGTAACTGAGTATAAATTTACAATCTGGTCTGAGAATTAAGAATCCTCTTTCTGTTGCCTGGAACATAATATGTAGCCTAACACTGTAATTTTATTAGCACTAATCAATCAATTCAGTGTAAGTAGTGGTTCACAAATATTGCTTTCAGGAATTCCTTGACAGGTTTCTTGCTGAACAGCCCACATCAGCAATTAGGGAACTCCTTGCAAATACCAATGTATTCTCTGAGTACATTTTGTGATGGACTAAATGTGTTGGCTACCGCACAGATTTTATTTCTGTGCTTGCCAGAACATCAAGGAGAGGAAAAAAAGTTAACATTGAACAAGATATTTGACCACCATCACTAAATTCTGCCTAGCTTCCCAAAATGTGACTTCTTACTTTACAGCTATTAGGAGTCACTGGTTGAAGAAATCTCCCAGATGACCATTATACAGATGCAAACATCAAGCTAGAGAAGTAGGTGTACTTTCCAACACATATACATTTCCTATTTATGTATACCGATCTATGTTCAGAGCCTGAGACAGAAAGAGCAGAAGGGGGAGAATCACTTATCAAACTTTTGACATTTTCTCAGTTCCGTACAGAGATTGAAAGATAAAGCTGTCTCTGCCCACAAGATTATACCTAATAAACACAATATAGATGAAAAAGGGAATGTGGGAGGTAAAAGGAAAGCAAGTGAACTTGGATACAAATTCTTTAAATTGCATATTCTCAACAGGTTATTGCAAGCAAGTATACATCCTACAAAGGCAGGAGCAAGCCTAAAGGTGGATGGTTTTAGTTTATAGCTACCAGAAGCAGTGCTTAAAAGTTCATATGGAGCATGAGCTTCTGATACTGCTACCATCTTACTTGGACCCAGGAACTGGACAAATATGGTCTACCAACCTTCACTCTGAATCAATGATGCAGCTTCTCCTCTTACTTCTGTCCTGATGATAAACTGAAGCATTTCCAATGACAGCAGATAAAGATCACTCTTGGCTCTGGCTTTTCAATTTGTACTCAGAGTTTCACTTATCTCTATCAAACCAAGGAATTTGCCTCTATCATCAGGCAAAGTGAGATGACTGCTGGTGGGGGAAATAAGGGTGCTGATTCCACCCCTACTGTTTGTCCTGAGTCCCAGCACCATTCAACCTTTCTGGAGAACAGAACTCTTGTGGAATCCAAACAGCTTGTCTTGGCCTTCCAAGTTAATCTGTTGTCTCAAGTGAAATGGAGAATGAAGTCTCATCAGCAGCCCTGATGTAAGAGTCAACTTCCAGTTTGTTCAGCTTATGTATAGGGAACAGAGTGGTTGTGGCACTGTGCCAATTTATTGTTGGCTTCTGGGCAGCAAAATTTCTGGGTTAGCAATAACTCCAGGAAATACCAGACTATAGATGAGTTTCATAGAAGAATTCCTACTCCCTTTATGAGTTTCATCTGATTTTCTAAAGTCTACCTACATACAAAAACGTTGTCACACAACCTGTAGGGAAACTATTATGTGAGGAGTGAAAAGATTCTTCTATTACCCTCCTCTCACAGGCCCCCTTTGAGCTATAATTCCCAAATTCTAAGGAGATGCTGGCATACTGGATGGACCTCAAAGTGTCTCACCTCTGAGGGTAACAACCATTTCAACCACTGAGCAATTACAGCCTGTAGCATGACTGTTACACAATGTGTCCTGATCGGTGATGTGCCATAACTCTCAGTGGGACCCCCTATTGTGCAATGGGCTGCTCCACCACACAACTGGACATCTTGCATGGCATCCCTTTGTGCATTGTCACAATTCACTAGCATGGTTACCTGTTGTGTTAGTGACAAGTTGACACATTGTAGTTGCCTATTGTAACCTCTGATGCAGGATCTTGAACTTTAGTAGTGTATACTATATCTCACTTTATGTGCATCTTACAAAATGGGTGTAAATTTTGTGTACCAAGTAAATGCAGATTAATTCAGTAGCAAGATGGAACAGACTTAATAATGGACATATGCAAACTGACATAGACTCAAAATAAGCTGATTTTTACCATTACTGATGGTTGTATTCAAGAGGCAGTACACTCTTGGCCTTTCCGGAAGATGATAGAAAGTCAATGAGACATCTGTAATCATTAATGTTTATTGTGCTTTTTCTAAATGGAGAACAAAGACTGTTCCCTTATATCCGTTTATCTGGATGTAAACCTCACTCAAGTCAAGAGCCTTTATACATATGCACTGAAATACTTGCTTTCAAAAAAATATATCTGCAAGAAATGCCTTTGAATTCCTAATATCTGCATTGTAAAGATCATTCCCCAAATAACCTAACTAAATAACTATCTCCCTTTTTTTTCCAAGAGTAAGAGACAAATTAATAAAAAGAGCGTGATGATGAATGCTTTGAAGCACAAAAAAAGGGAGCCATGGTTAAAATTTTAACAAGTTAGAATCATTAACTAAACAAATTCTGACAGCCCTGCATTGCATTTCAAGTCACACATGCTCAGAACAAAGGCTTGACTAGTGAGGCAGTTTTAATAGGTCCCTCTGCATATAACTAATTTTTCCCAAACAGACACTTCCCCACCACCACCATTCAGCACGGCTGAGCCTAAAATGCCACTTTCCATTAATCCCTGTCACTCCTATGAATTGTTGAAAGTTCTAGAGTAGAGAGAAGGAAATAAACTCCTGAGATTGTCTTCCAAAGTGTGGAAGGCTATGCCACCAAGAAATTTCACATTCTTAATCAAAACAGTTTGGGACAAGGGGTCGGGAGACCTCAGGATGAGAGCTACTTAATTTTTTCCCCTTTGGTTCTTTTCCTGTTCAAAATCATCTTCTTCAAGTTTATTTTTCCTTCATGTTCAGAGCTTTTCCATATATTTATCCCTACAAGTGAAAAAGCAGCTTGAGGAGGTTGATTTTGACCAGACCAGACAACCAAGTGTTGAGCACTCCCCGCCACAACCATCTCTGCACTACACTGTTATAGTGCTACTATTCCACTTTCAACATCCTGAGGAATTCTGGGGTTTGTAGTTTCCTGAGGCCTAAGAGCTCTCTCTGGCTGAGAATTCTAAAGGCCCCTCACTAACCTGCAAACCCCAGGATTCCACAAAATGACGAAAGTGGAACAACACCACTATAACAGTGTAGTGTGGAAATGGTCTCTCTCTCTCTCTCTCTCACTCTGTTGTCATATTGAATACTACCTACTTCTAGGCTGCTTTGGTTTAAAATAAGACAAAATGTCAAGGAAAGATTAATGAAAATTTAGAACATATTCTGGCACTGCAAGACAATTCCTTAAGAAGAAGGCTGAAAACATGAAACATATTCTGTACTGTTGTGTGTTCATACATGTGGATAATTATAAGTCTTGTTTCATTGCTACATATTTAGGCTAAACATCCTCCATCAGTTCAAACTATCAATACAATATTATCAATCATTAAATTCCCAATATGGTGCCAATTTGTAGTAACTGGTGATACAGCAAAAAGTTGTTGTGCCTTTAACACCTTGATAAGGGTCACTAGGAACTATTATATTTTCCCATCTTCTTTCATAATTTTAACTCTCTACTCAGAGAAACTAGGATCTGATAGTATACTTGAAAGTCTTCTACTTCCTACAAGAGCAAAACTGAGACTTTCTTCTGCTCCCTCACTGCTAAAGCCACGTGTGACACCAAAAACCAGCACCAAAAGGGCTCCCAACTCCTCTGGATTTTTTTGGTACACAGGGCTGTAGAATGGAGGGAGATTGCAGTTCCTGTAGAAGAAGCAGACTGAAGAAGTAGATAATTGAATCCTAGCCAGTAAGTCCAGATGCTTCTAGCTATCCACAGTTCAAAAGTGCTGCTTCTGTTTGTTTTCAGTTTTTTTGCATGTCACAGCTGCTGGCAGATTCTTGGTTCTGCAGCTGGAGAGAAAGTAGTTTCCTGCCATCTGTCTTTCACTTTTCACATTTTTTCAAATATGTAACAGGTCCATCCTTTTTCTTCACCTGTTTTCATTTTTAAAAAATAACAGACAAGACTCTAGATGTATTTTTGTATGCATTTTGCCCTAACATACACTTTTTTGCAAGCATTCCTCTAATAGGTGTGTTCTATAGGTTATCTTCAGTAATTTGTTCTTCTCTGGATATTCTGTAACATATGCATTTTGGTCACACTTCTGAATAAAAACATGACACGTGAGGAGCTTAGACAATGATACTTGTGTCCTGTTATACATATTGTTCGTCTAGTCAGAAATTATAAGGCTAGACACATGTGATGGGGTAAAACTCCTGCCATACTTCCCTGACTACTTTACTGAATCTTTCTCGTTCTTGTACCTTCAAAACAATAAATAAGTTAGGATTCCAGCATAAGTAAAGAGTTAAATGTTAAATAACTTTGGGTTACTTACTTTAAAGACTCTGATTGGACCATCTGGTTAATTAATTATTTTCCCTGCATATAAATAATTACATTCCTGCAGAAAAAGCTACCCAGTGTATAATGCAGTGAACATTCTGAGCTGGACAGATTCCAGTGCTTGGCAATCACAGACATTGGTGATATTGCAAATTCCAGAGGAATGGTTGTATAGAAGTGACCTCAGTGGAAATACCTAGAAAATTCTTGATCTCAACTGCCAACGGGTCCTTCCTCTGATGCATGGTCTCATTGCTCATCAAATCCCATATTAAAAGAAATAAAATCAGTATCTCACACTTTGGCACATATATATATATATATATATATAATTAAGAGCTTATAAGATGACAGCCTGCAAGGCTGAAATTAGGAACTGTAGTACTGGATATGCAAAAGTATGTTACTGGTTGTTCTAAAGAATATATTATATGAATTGTGTAACATTTTATTGTCCATGTCTCCTATCTGAATGAGGACTTCAGTAACCTTCCTTAGTACAAATAATCAGAAGGAACTTGTTTTATCATAAGAAAAGACTTGTCCTCTTTGGTGACACTATTTGCTTTAATTATTGAGCCACTGTAGTGCAGATTCACAAATTGAAACTAATTTGGCTGACAAAAAAAAAATAGGTCTGTTTATTGTAGAATAACATCTGCCCCATTAATGCTATTTATGGAAACATAGTTAATCAGATTGCATTAGAAAGAGAGAAACAATGTTAATGTGAATGAAAGGTAAACAGAAAGAAAAGTACTCATTCACATGATCCTACCAAACCATATGAATTAATGACATATATAATAGACTTAATTAAAAACTATGGAAAGAGTTATGCATCAATTATTTTGGTTGATGATCATCCACAAGCCATGCCATGAGAATCTATCGCTCATAATTTCAGCATTGCATCCCAGCATTTTTACTCTGTGAGCAATCGTCTTTTTCCAGAGAAGCTGGATTGGATTCGACAGGTACCTCCACCACTACCACAAAAGTCAAAATCAGAGAATGGAAAAAAAAAAAAAAAGACAAAAATTGATTTAAATCAGGAAGCTTTCTCTCTCTCTTTCTCTTTCTTTCTCTGTATCTTTAGGTAGGTAGATTGATTGATACAGATACAGATAGGGAGATGAGCATACACACACACACACACACACACACACACTGTGCTATTTAATTAAATAAAAATGCATGATAGCTTTTAACTCTAGGTGAATGAGAAGCTAAATATCTCATGTTACTAATGATGCAGAATACTATCTGGTTTCAAGGTTACGAAATGATGATAGGACTATCATATTTCAATAGTCGAGAAATGTATTAGTAATGAATATAGCAGATTAAAAAGAATGATATGCCTTCTTTTTCATTGATGGGTTCAGCTATTTCCCACGGAAAGTCTGTGACTTCAGATGCATGTATAAAATAAAGTATGAACCCATGAAAATTTTCAGCAACCCAGAGTTGATGTGCATAAAAAGGGTAGTTCTGTTGCACTAGGGCTACCAGGTGAAAAAACATTTACCTTCAGTGGTTGCGCAGAAGAGGGAATTTAAGCAGGTTGTTGTGGAAGTAACATCTGCTGAACTTTTCCCTTCTACACAAACATTAAAGGGCAAGAAATCTCTCAGCAGATTTTGCAAAACTAATAAGATATTAAAGGAATTTGGAATCCATCTTCCAAATGACCCCTCCAGGGTCATTTAGGGTAACCCTAAATGACACTCACATGAATTGTCATTTGCTTCTAATCATGAAGATGCATGGAACCATTTCCAATGGAGAAATCCCATCACAATCAAAAAGTCCGATTGTGTGCTGTAGTTTTCAAGATACAATGAAGTGAGGTAATGCTGTATTCTGAATGTAACTAACTTATAATGGACACAAAGTGTTTTTAGATGGTAGTGTGTGTTCCTTTACTTACTTTAAAATCTGTTAAGGTGCCTTAGCTGCATTTGTGGACATTCCTATTTATTCTGATCAGTTGACCTTGGACTACATGACTGGATCCTAACTTGATGGCACTATGAGTATCTGGAAGAAGAAGAAAAAAATCATCTATGGGGCCAGACCAGCCTTGCAGAAAGCTGAAACAATTTGTTTCAGATACCATTGGAACAGGAAATAGAAAAGACAGAAACTGGTTTATGAATGATGCAAAAAGATCTTGTAAAGTAGAACCTAATGGGGGAAGGCCACTTTGACTTGTGTTCAGGCAGTAGAATATATCAGATTGGTACCGTCCATTTGATTTTACAATTTAATGGACAAGATTGTTTAAAGGAAACAAATTAATAATTTATCCTGAAATCTCTAACACAAGATAATTTGTAGTTTAAGAGTCATAATAAACTGTATTATCAAAGGGTAGAATCCCATTAACACTTTACATTGGTGTAACCAGTCAATTGTGTGAGTATTTGTACAATTTACCTTTCTTTATCATTACTTTCCACAATTCCATGGAGCATTGCACTGGCTTACTCATGTTCATCTTTTGTTTTTTTTAAAGGATGAGTTCTAAACAATTTTAATTCTATGAGTAGTTTAGTTTCATTTTTTTTAAAAAAAATGTATGTTTTTTTAAAAAAATACATCTTTCTACGGGCTGTTACAGATATGTTATTATCAACTATTTACTTTTTGCAAGTGAGGTTGAGTAGGTTCTGTCTCTCTTCACAGAAATGCACATTAAGTCCTTTTTGTATGTGAATTATGGGGGTTTGCAAGCACACACACAAGATTGTTTCCAGCCAGGTAAGTATGGATTTCTATTTGAACAAGATTGCTACCTGATAAGTTAAAGAACAGCAACCTTACACAACAACAACAAAATTAAACTAGTTTTTGTTTGAGATTATTATTATTATTTTGCAAAGATTTTGTTTTTTTCCTGATATTTTTGTGTACAATTTTTGTTGTGTAAGATTGCTGTTTTTTTATGTGGAAAACATCATCTTGTTAAAAAAAAAAAAAAAGCAACAACGCATTATTGTCTGGAAGCTACAGTCTATATCATGTATTACTTCCTTAGTTAAAAATGCATAATTAAATAACATCTCCTGGCCTGACCCTGTAATCAGCCAGCAGCTACATTTCCAGCTGAACAGACCTCCATCGCTCAGTTGGGGTTTCCAACCTCTTCCTTCAGGTGAATTGAAGCAGTGACAATCGGGGCAGGAACCCATAGCAAGCCCTCATTGCAGCCTCACTCTCTGGCAGGAAAGGTCTGGAATATTCCTCCTGTCCCCAGTTATCAGCTGAACAAGTCTCCATTGCTTGACGTGGCCGCTGGCTGTTAAGGTAGGCTGGTGGGGAGCATTTACAATCGTGGCAATAGTGCCACAATTGTGAATATGTAGTTTTATTGAATACAATGAAGTTATGGATTCACTCTTCTGTATTACAACCTGTATCTGCAATACATGATATCAGCCAGCCAACCAGTATGTATGCATGTATGTATTTATTACAAAATGTGTCGTATGCAAAAAAACCCTGTGCACAGGATAATTTAACAAAACATTTCAGAATGTGCAGATGCTGAGGACAAACTGCACAAATTTCTCATCATTGTATTATTCTTCCCAATTGGATTTCCCAAGGGTGAACCATGAAATGAATAACAGCAGATATTTCTTTTTATCCCTAGCCTTCTATTTCTATTAGTTTTAATTTATGTAAGCTGCTCTGGGTCCCAGTTTTTGGGAAAAGGTAGGATATAAATGAAATACCAACAACAACAAGAAGAAAGTATACTGGTTCTCAATTTGTGCATCTAGTTATGCTTCCCTTTGAAAACAGTGAAAAAACAGAAATTATCTGCACGGGGACATGCATTTAGATTCATATCTGAATGCTCATTATTTATAATATTTGGATGTGCGTTAGAATGTGGAAAAGATTCATGTCCATAGTTCCCCAAAACATTTACTTTTTCTGCGGTACTCCACTAATATCTGACATTTTTAGGGGGAAAAAAGTGAAAACCTCTGAAAAGAAAAAAAAAGCAAGTCTAAACAACTTTAGAATTTAACATGGAAGAAATAGGGCATGGTGAACAATATGCTACTAATTGCTGTATGTTGAGTTGGTACAATCTTGTATTTTGTCTTGCCTTTTAGATTTACTGAATAAAGTTGATTGTGCATCACAATTATGCATCATCAAGTTTCCTCTCCATGATTTCATTTTCAATAGCTCTTCAACATATGTTAGGAGCTATTCAGCAGAAACACTTGGAGCTCCTTGGTGTACATTGGGAGACATTCCTGGGCATCTCAGATTTTAGCAGAGTACAAATTCCATGGTAGCAGAGATAGTAGGTTCTGGGAATTGTACTTCACAGCACAAGCATGGTCTTTAGAATTCCCCACGTCTTTCTTTAGTTATCTGTATTGCATTGCATGCTGACTGGTGAATTACTTTCATATGTACAGACTGTCTGAGCTCCTATAACAGTATTCATCATCATTCCAAATTCCCACAGAAGAAAGTAGTCAGAATTTTTCAATGAATCTCTTTCTACAATGTGTCAGTTTGAAATCTCACATAGGGCACACCTACTTTTTTGGTCCAAGCTGAGATTAGGAAAAGGTCACAGGAAGCAAACAGGTCAAGTGGTAGGAAGCATGGAAGAAAAGAAACATGCCTCATACTACCTGCTGTACATTTTATGGTTTTTGTATTTCATTATGCTTGTTAAACTGAAGTTCTGCAAAGTTGTGTCTTATGAATTCTACTTGAAGGGTTGCAGAACAGAAGGCAACACATATTGAGGACTGGCTGAACAGACATTTGAGATAAATTGCCAGTGTCTAGAGTAATCAGAAGCCAGCAGCTTGGAGCAGACAGTGGCTATGGGACCATTTAGGTAATGGAAGCATGGTAATGGAGGTTCTGCCCATGTAAACCTCAACTTAATGGAAACTTCAATTTAAAACAAACTATGTTAAACAATATATTCCTAACTCCATATGACAAGGCTTCTTTAGGAATTATTTCTCTGCATCTGTTTGCTAGTACATATTCAAATACCCTTGTGGTTACTTTCCAAAAGATTTTTGATTAAAGATGTATTGTCTGAAAGCTCATTGCACCCATAGTCTTCCAACGAATTGGTGCATCCCTGATGGAGGGAAGTGGATTTACAGCTTGTCATAGTTTTTTTTTCTAAAACATCATATTCTGTTCCTCCTTAGATTTCTTAAGATAGGAACAAGATTTATCTTTGCATTCTTTTGTTTAATATTTCTGTATTTTCTAGTCAATACTTGAGTATATACATTAATCAATAAATCTCTTGATATTTCTATAACCTTCCTTATAGAACCTATGGATCAATTTTTAATAATAATAATAATAGTAATAATGTACTACAAACCAGTTTCAGATAGAGACTTACAAATCTGCTAGTTTTGACTTTAACTATCCTCTTATTTTCCCTAAGTCAAATTAATTCTGTCCCATTTTCTTATCAGTTTTAGGAATTTTCAAAAAAAAAACTTCATGAAAATTCAAGCATCATAATATTAATATTAATGTTAATTTTCTGCCCTTTTCCAGTCAGGGATTGAAGACAGCTTACAAAGGTTAAAAGAAATAAGCTTTACATTTCATATCATATAATTTTTTTTTTATGAAATGTGATTACAGTGGCAATAGACTGAAAGCAGTTAAAAGCAAGACCATTAAAAGGAAAAAACAACTAGTTCAACACATTCTGAAAAGGCCTTTTCTATCTTTCACTAAAGACCTCCCAAAACAAAGCAGAAGATCATCACTTTCCTACAAAAGTATAGCAGGGAGGGTTCTAGTCCAACCTCTCCAGGAAGAGAAGCAGCCATAGGGAAGGCCCTCTCTCATGTTCTCAACATGTGCACCTGCGAAGATGGAGGAACAGAGAGTAAGGCTTCCCCAGAAGATTTCAAAATGTAGGTGGGTTCATATGGGACCATACAGTCTTTCTGATAATTTGGCCCCTGCCCATACAGAACAATCTAATATTTCTCAAATTCTATTCATTTTGTCCACAGTTTGTATGATTTTTTTTGTGTTTTTGGCTAAGTTGAAGTGTGCAGATCTATGATACCTACACACGCACATACACACCTTTGTGTATTTTGCTGTGCTATATACATTTTGTGACCTTTTTGGTATGCATATATTGGAAAGAAATTATCCACGTTTAAGCATGAGAACTAACAGAGTTTTTTTTTTTTTTATCCTCAATATGGCATAGCAGATTGTATCCCGACTTCTTAGTGTTCTTCTCCCCATCCCCATGTTTCCCTTTCTGTTGCTAGGCTTTTCTTTTCTTGGTCCTTTTCTTCTTCTTCTTCTTCCTTTTTTTTTTTTTTTTTTTTTTTTTCTACTATGACTTTTTATTTTCACTAACTTATTCAGCCTATTCCACTTTTTGTGCTGGACTTTTCCCTCCCATGCCCAGTTATTTCTTTTCTGTTGGCTTCTGTTTTTCCACATGTCCACTGGACCTCACTCTCTTCTAATGGTTTGCTGTTACTTTCTTTTCCTTTCTCTCCCGCCTCCCATTTTCTAACATGGCACTGTGTGGCAGCCATTTTGTTCTAGATCCAGAAGACTTGCTCATACAGTGAGCCCTCCACTCTTGTGAGGATTGGGGCCACAAGACCCCTGCAAAAGTGGCAAAACACAAATAAAATCACATGCACAATTTATTTCTTCAACCTCAGAACACTTTTCTTGGAATTCTAGATCCTCCAGCACTATTCTAAGGTCAACAACCGGTGGAAGTGGGCCATAGAGTTAAGGTGGAGGTCTTAGCAATACCTAGAGAAGAGTTCTCTCTAGGAATCTCTTGGTACTCCAGCACAACTGTATGGTCCACTTCCGGCAAAAATGGACCGTATAAGCACACTGGAAGAACTAGAGATTGCTTGAGGTAGTATATTTTTTTTCCATGCTGGGTCAGTTCAGATAAGGTAAGATTTAAAAAATAAATAAAAATAAATAAAATAAAATAACCTGTGAATAATCAAATCTGTGAGTGCTGAACCCACAAAAATGTCAGGCTGTACTTCCAAATGTCTGAAATTATACGCCAGGGCATGCCTCAAACTCTCAGAAGTGCTCTGTCAATGTTCCCTCCTCCATTCTGAGAAAGAGTCATGTTCCTAGAAGACTCCAGAAGATTATTTCTGGGCATGTCTAGTTTTGTTTTCGAGGGTGATGGATCCCAAGGAGGCAAATTGCCCCTTGGTCTCCTGCTATAAATGTCCAATAGCAATAGCAATAGCAGTTACATTTCTTTACTGCTCATCAGGGCTAAGCACTCCCTAAGTGGTTTACAATGTTGTAAGCTAATTGCCCCCAACAAGCTGGGTACTCATTTTGCCAAACTACAGAAGGATGGAAGGCTGAATCAACCTGGAGCCCTGCCGGATTGAACTCACAATGTTGTGGCTGCAGTAGTTGCATTTAACCACTGTGCCACCAGGACAGCATTAAACCTGTACTGAAGCTACTGTTCCCAACCTTTCTTTGAGGCCTATATCTGGCCTTATATTAGGGCAATGGTTCTCAACCTGTGGGTCACCAGATGTTCGTGGACTTCAGCTCCCAGAAGCCCCAGCCACTATGATCAATGCTCAGGGCTTCTGGGAGCTGAAGTTCACAAACATCTGGGGACCCACAGGTTGAGAACCACTGTGTTAGGGCCTTTCCACACTACACTGTTATAATGCTATTATTCGACTTTCAACGTCCTATGGAATCTTGGGGTTTGCAATTTAGGGAGGGACTTTTAGAATTTTCAGCCAGAGAGTTCTTTGGCCTCAGTAAACTACAGTCCCCAGAATTCCACAGGATGTTTAAAGTGGAATAATAGCGCTATAACAGCTGTCTGACCTCTGGGTTTATAATTCGTAATATACACTGACAGATTCCAGTTAGGACAGAACATCACTGTCCCTTTGTTTCCTGCTCATATTTCTCTTCTTATTCAGAGGGCATTTTGCTCTCTTCTCCATCTTAATAATTGAGACCATCCAGTATATTATTTTTTAAAAGAATTGATAAACATATTTTGAGATTGTTCTCAAAATTCATTCCATGACTTAATGGAACAGTATTTATTGTTTTCTTGTTTGAACTGAATTGTTTTTCTCCTGTTCCATCGAGAAAAATTATTCCAGTTTTAAATTTATTAAATTACATATTTCCCCATTAAAAAGAGGATTGAAATGGCACTTAAACATTTTCCTGATACCTTTTTATTTTCCCAGTTGTTAATGTCTGTGTACCAAAGAAGCTTGAAAGCATAATTGGAGAAACAAGACACACACATACACTACAGTCTTTATGACCAAACAATATCTTTGGCAAACACATAACACAGACATGAAGAGTCAGGATTTCAAAGACTCCCTGTGGAGTAGAGTAAACATATCTCAAGAAATTCAAAGAAGTGACATGAATCCTTTTCAGTGTGTCTTAGCCTTTCTTTGGGGGGAAAATAGTCTATTTGAAGTCAAAGAAAGAGTCAGGTGTTTATCCTAGAAGACATTTTCTAGGGAAATACTTAAGATTTGAAGAATAAAACAGGAATAAAAAAATAATGGTTAATTTCAGAATGTATATGCATTGTAAAACTGTATAAGCATTAATTAAAAATGTGAATTCATTAAATCTCCATGTATAGTCAAAGAAAACATTCCAGATTAACCCTTGCAAAAGTTACATGTCAAAGTAAAACCACTGGTAGCTCTCTTGGAGAGGTACCATCAATTACAAACATAATCCAAAAGGATGCCTTAGCCATTTGGGACATGTTCTGGTTTTAAAGTGAATTGCGACTAAATAAAACTGCTGACTAAAAATATGACTTCAGAAAAATTAACTGCTCTTTCAAATTTTAAAGTGAACAAAAGGAAATAAATATTAGGGACTTAACAAACATGAAGAACAACAGATTATTATTTCAAAACAACTGTGAAAAGGTCTGAAAGAAATTAAAAGAGTTTTGGAAAAACTGGGAAAGTTAAATTTATTCCTTTTGGAAAGAATTGCAGTAATACAAGCAAATGCTTTTCCAAGGCTTTGATTTCTCTTTCAAACAATCCCTGTCATGAGAAATGGAAGATCTTTTATGCAATGGCAGAAAGAGATTACCAGATTTGTCTGCAGGCAAATTTAAAACACTGCATGATGCTAAGGAAAGAGTGGCTTGGGAATCCCTAATATCAGATTGTAATATGAGGTCTCTTGTTTTGTATGGTTGAAGAAATGGATATTGTTTAGAGATGTGAGACTCTTGGAACTTGAAGTTCATAATTTAAGATTTGGTTGGCATGGTTATCTTTAGTATGATACAGTTAAGTCACATGCTGAAATTAGAAATCATTGTATTAGAATGGCTCTCCTATGTGTTTAGTACAAGTTTAAACAGAGACTTTTCCCCATCACACCGTAGGAAGCCTTTTCAACTGAAAGAATGGGTTAAAATTGCTGATGGTTGCTCTATGAGGATCGTTTGTATTTTGAACAAGATAGCTGGGAGTTTAAATCAAGAAAGATGATTTGGAAGGAATGCAAAGATCTTAATTAGTTTGCTTACATGCAGTTTAAAACAGATTTAATCAAGACAAGACAAATGCAGCCACAGAGGTTAGAGAAAATTAGTTTTATTAAGAGTTGTGTAAAGTTGATGACCATGTAATTTAAAAAGTGTGTAAATAGCTTTTGAAGGCAGAGACAGAAGATGAGCCCATAAAAGTGTACATGAGCTTAATGTACACATGGATGTATGGAAAAATGTGGCTTACACACACACACACACACACACACACACACACACACAAGTGTGCCCAAGTGGGTTTTCATGGCCAAGTGGGGAAATGAATCCTCGTCTTGTGGGTCATAGTCCAATGTTCAAACCACTATGCCAGGGCTTTCCAAATGGTGTGTTGTGACACATTAGTGTCGCCTGAAGTGTGTAGGTGTGTCACCTTCCTGGGCTGAGAGCGAGCCCCCCACCTGAGCCTTGGAAATGTATGTTACTATTTATAAATCATATATTTTTTAAAATATAAATGAAAGGTTTTCATGAGATATGTTGTGTCCCCATACATTTTGTTATTACAATTTATGTATGTCCCCATATCTCTTACAAGAGGTTAGTTTAACCTCCGCTTTCCTAGTAAAACTGAATTATTGTGTTGTAAAATGATGCTTGTCTAAAAAGTGTGTCACTAACATGGAAAGTTTGAAAAGCTCTGCACTATGCCATTTTGGCTCTCAAAATAATAGCCACTGTTTTATAACCTGTAACTTTCATTTACTGAATTGTATTTATAGCTGATCAATTGTTCAGTCGTTGAATTGTTCAATCCTACCAGTTCATCAACGTGCAGATCAATCCATGCATATTGACACAAAAATTAATCTTGCTGCAGTCAGTGGGCTCTGATTACAAGTGAAAATACATAGTCTTGCAGCCTAAACAAAGCTACGTCAAATAAAATATGAGCCAAAATCCTGGGTGAGGAATAAAGTACAGGTGCCCCCTTTTTTTTGACTGAAAAAAGCCAAGTTCTGAGCTTTCAGAGATATCTCAACCAAGCCATATACAGCAAAGGAAATCATCCTTCTCTTTGATGCAAGAGAGGAGGGAGCTACCATCATCTCATTTAGCAAGTGTAACTGCACAGCCTTAGATTTCTGTAATTATATGTCACTCAATGAACCTGTGAACATCCCAGCTTGTTCTGTGACAGCAGTAAACATGCTTCAATGAAAAGCACTAATTTAAAAATTAGACACCAAAAATAGAAGCTTAATCTGAAGTGCAAGACTATCACATACTCCAATCTCTAAGTTAAATAGATCAACATTTTCTTTTTAAGATGGAATCGTAAAATTGCATCTCTGGAAGGAATTTCATGGGTCATCTGGTTCAATTCCTTGCCATTGCAATAAATCCACAGCTAATGTATCCCTGACAGATGCCAAACCAATCCTCCAACAATGGAGAGTCCAATACTTTCCAATGAAGAATCCATTCCATTATTGAACTGCTGACAATGGATTTAATGTCACAAATCGTTCTCCATGCTAATTCAGTCCCCCTCACCACCATAAACCGAATGACGTGGAGGGGGAGGTGCATTTTCTGGCCTCCTCAGAAAGAGAGGCCACGTAAATGTGTCAGAGAGTGTAGAGGTGGAGCCAGAGACAATTTATGACCCTGACACCTACAACTCTCCCACTTGCATTTTTGGATCTTTGATCTAATCTGCCACCTCCAACACAGTGTAAGCTTTCCTGATAGCTTTGGACCAGGTACTTTTTCCCCTCCACATTTTTTTATTTTTTAATATTTTTTGTTTATTTATTATTTTTGTTGTCTATGCCACAATGTTGATTGAGGCAGTCACTTGGCGGGTAGTGGGGGGAGAAGTAGCATTATGGTGAACATCTATGGCACTCTTTTGGTGAAAGGGAGGGCTCTGAAACTGCCTCTTTAGGTCATGAGAGCTTGGGGGTGAGGAAGTCTCCAAGCCTTGGGACTTGGAGGAGGAAATATTGGGTTGCCATTCCAGTTGCTGGCTAGGGAGGGAGCAATCCAGCTTTTGGTTTCTCCTTTGGGCTCAGCTGTTTCATCTACAGGAAGCTGTGGAAGACGTCTGGGCAAAATCACCTGCCTCAGCTGTTTCTACATTAGGTTGCTCACCCCTTTCTCAGCTCTCAAGAGGGAAACAATAAATAGGTTAGAATTAAGTACAGTATCCCATTTAGAACCCATTCTTTGTATCTGGGCTTCTAATTTCCCTGATTAGTCAGCAAATATCTATCTGACAGAGAGCCAGCATAGCATATTGGTTTGATCATTGAACAACAGTTCTGAAGACCAGGGTTTGAATCCCTGCTTGGTCATGGAAACCCACTGGGTGACCTTGGGCAGGTCATGCTTCTCAGCTTCAGAGGAACACAAAAGCAACCTCTCTGAATGCATATTGCCAAGAAAATCCAGCGATAGGTTAATCTTAAGATCACCATAAATTGGAAATGACTTGAGACACACAACAACTGTACCTGACAACGCCCTCGACTGTTCTCACAAGATTAATTTTAAAAACTTCTAGTTATAGAGGGTCCTTCATAGGCATAGAAAAATGCTATTTTTATACAAATGAATCATGTGTAAATTTTCCACAAATTAAATCCCCATTTACAACATTGTCTGCATTGAACATTTACTTTACATGTAGAAAATGTTGTTTCTTTCACAGAAAATGCAGTTTTTGAACAAAACAACAAACAAATTTAGCACAGAATAAATCCCAAACTGTGAAGACTTTCATCAGTCCAGGACTCTTCTTAGCATAAACTTTGATTTTTAAAGACTTTCTTGCAGCAGGGAGAAAAATTGCTGAAATTACTCATTGCTACCTCCAAGAAAAAATCTTAATGTAGGACCTGCCACAGTTGCCCACTGTTTACATAGCAAATGACATTACAACATGTCACATAACCATTTAGATCTGGATCCCTGTTTTGGGAGGAGGGCAAATGAGTTTAATAGATAAAGTGAGTAGGTGTTACCCTGATTTCTGGGGTCCCTTGGGGGCACCTCAATGTGCTCCACATGATGGGGAATGGAAACTAGCCAGAGCATGAGCAAATAGCAATGCGAGAGGCAAGGTAATCTAGCAGGGTCTTTTTACCTAGTTTTTATGGGGTCAGGCCAAGCCAAAAACCAAACAAAAATGTCCAATAAATGATTTTATTGAATGAAAGTCTCACGCACCAACGCAATCACTTACACACTCACTCAAGACCTATTAAGAAGTAAAATAGAGGAAACTAGTTAGGGGAATATCGAAGAGGTTGTAGCTGGGGTAATACTGCACCCTTTCCTGAAGTCCTTGGTCCAGGAAAGACAGCAGAGAAGTGCTGAAGGGATAATTTAACGGACAGAGAAACGGTCAGCTGGGACAACCGGGAGTGATCCAAAGAAACTCTCAAAAACTGGGACTATTTGTAGGGGGAAAGGTACCTGGAGGGCTAATCCTTTCCCGGGGAGAACAATGATTTTTGCAACAAGAAAGTAGCTCCATAATGGTAGCTTCCTTTGCATGATGAGATTACAAGGCGTTGCCAAAGTCTCAGGATCTTTAGCTGTATTTGGTTGGTGGTGTGACTTCATTAAATGGTCCTTGCCTGATAGGATATTTGCTGAACTTGGGGCAAACACGCCAATCCCCTCAAGTCAGCTTCTCAGGGGCTGAGGACCCTTTGTTTATTGTGAGTTTGCACATCTTGAGGTCTCCTGGGGCTACGAGGCTGGGGATTTTACTGACCTGACCTGGTTTTCGATTATTTGACCATTGTTGCCTACATGCCCATCCGGGTGACCTCTCAGGCACATTGAATCATATTTTAATATCAAAATTGTAGACCCCGGGATAGGGTTTTTCCAGTGGAGTGACATAAGCAAATCCCTAAACAAAGTGCATAGCTTTGACAAATCCCTCTCTGTACCACCCAACTTATGTTTTGAGATCTTCTGAGAAGACGCTCTCTTTGTCCTGCCATCCTCACAGATACATTTGGTGGGAACATGGGAAAAGGCCTTCTCAATGGTTCTGGAATAGTTCCCAAAGAGCAAGGGTCGAACTCTCCTTCCTAGATGGCAAGCTTTTAAGACCTAATTTCTTAGGAGAAGCATCCTTTATATGGGCATTTATTTATTTATTTATTTATTTATTTATTTATTTATTTATTTATTTATTTATTTATTTATTTATTTGCTGCTGCTGCTGCTGCTTTTATTTGCTTCTGCTGCTGCTGTTTAATGGTTTATGTCTTTAATGGTTTTAATTTTATGATAATTTAACTGGTTTTTAACTGGTGCATGCTGAAAATTTTAAATGTGTTTTAACTGTTTTAAAATGTGTTGTGTCCTAAACTAAGAGAAAAAGCAGGGCACAAATAATAGTAGTAGCAACAGTTGGGCAGCTTTCAAATAACAACATTTTTTCTTTTTTCCTATCTTCTTCTTCTTCTTCTTCTTCTTCTTCTTCTTCTTCTTATTATTATTATTATTATTTTGAAAGTGTTATGGAACATGATAGAGAACTGAGGCAGAAAAAATTCTCTACAGTAAAGCAATCTGTCTGTCACAACACTACCATTTAGTTTTACTTAGACAGACTCTGGTGGTACTGGCAACAAATCATGGCTGCTTACCTGGATGATATGTTGGATTTCCTATGTCTTCTTTCTTGTCAATCGTGATCAAGCAGGTCCTTGAACTTTTAGCATTTGGTAGTTAGCATTTAGCTAATTATACCAATGTATTATTTTTTTCCCTTTACTTTCTTAGTACACATTTTAGCCAAAAGTCTAGTATCTTCTACTGAGAGTTACGTATTACTAAAATAAAGCTTCATTCAGCTACAGGTAACCTGTCTTTGAACATATGCTGTAGGCGGCAATCTAACAGAGAAATGGACAACAAGCTGTGAGACTAAACTTTTATCATCATCTCTATAAATCAAGATGAAAGCTAGAGACTTCCTCCTGTGGAACTCAAACTGCCTTCAGAAGAAAGTTAAAATATTTAGATTGGTTGGAAAATGGAAAGAGAGAGAGAGTGGCACAGGAAAGTAATAGAAGAAAGCATCTAAGAATAAGTGGTCAGAAATATTAATCAAATACAGATAAGGAGATCATCTTTTCTGCTACTGTATAGTTTCAAAGGAATGCAGTTTCCTCTGGCAAACATTACAGTTCATTAAGTTCATTAAATTTTTATAACTGGGCCTATCATGCAGAGTTGAGAAAGTGCTGAATGTAACATATAGTGGACTCCTATATATGTTTACTTAGAAATAGACCCCATTTGGCCCAATAAGCCCCATTATATTCAGCGCTGTACTCACAGAGGGCCTGACCAATGTCTTCAGCCTCCACCACAAATACTGATATGGAAGTAGCTATCTGATTTGCTGTCAGTAATGCTGCCAGCTGTGAGAAGCATCTGGGGCAATGTGGGGGCAGCTATCTATTCCGGTCAGAAAAAGCATATGAAGATGATGGGTGACAGCTCAATTTGTTTTATAAAGGGCAGAGGATCCAGCCAGAGAAGGAAGGGAGGAGAATGCGTCCTTGATGCTCAGTTGAGAAGATAGCAGAGTGAAGGAAAGGTAAAGAGTAATTCAGAAAGCAGAGGAGTAATCCCTAAGAACAAGCTTGTACAGAGCAACCCCAGATCACCCCCAGAGTGGGACAGTTTCAGGAGTTTCAGTCAGCATCTTTCTACTCTCCACTCACGGCAACCCCAGAAGATCCCCAACAGGAAGAGCCTGTTAGAGCTAAAGGAGGGAGGTGTGATCTCATTAAGGTTTTCTGACTGTGGAACTTCTGGGCTACTAATACCATTGGTGGAGATTACATCATGATAAGAATTACCATCCCTGGATAACAAGTCTTTCCAACAGTCACCATCAGTTGAAATTCAATCCAGTCAATATTCAATACCAGTTGATACCCTCTCCTGTCAAGTCTTCCATCTTGGTAGATCTGGCCTTGCCAACACTTACCACCAAATATATTATTGCACTTTTAATAAAGAACATGGCAGCATCAGTATGTTTGTAAGTTATCAATGAGATCGTTGTCTGGTCGGCTTGAAATTATCCTTTTTACGGAGAAGGAAGCCCTGCCTCAACCCAACAATATTCTGGTCCTATCCTTGCCCCATAACATATAACTTCTCTTCTCCAGCTCCATCATAGAAACACAATGCATATTCTATTACCTTTTATGTTGGACTAAATCATCTTTGTCAAAATGTTTTACAGTTGTATGTTTTTAAAATATTTTTCTTGTGTGTTTTCAAGGTGTTTCCAACTTAAGGTGATCCTGAGCTGAAACTATCAGAGGGTTTTCAGGGTCAGAGAGTGTGTGACATGCCCATTTGTCTCATTTTAAAATGTGCTCGTGATTTTTGTACTCTCTGTTCCAAAATACACAATGAATACACAAGAAATGGACACATTTTCGGGGATAGAGGTATGCTTTGTATCATAACAAATGCTGGAAAATGGGAGCTAGACATTTCAAGTGAGAATTTCAAACTGAATAAAATTTCCTCCATCGCTATTTCCAAACAAATATGCACACAATTGCAGTTTGATAGCATCTAACAGTAGAAAAGTAAGCTTTGTTGACAGAAATGTAGAATCACTGGCAACATGTATGTTCTCAGGATGTGCACACACAAATTGTGAGTGTTGTGGCATTGAAGTATTTTTCTTAGTACAATGGGAAAAGCATGCCCGGGTTAAGCAATAAGAGTTTCTAAAAATGCAATCCTATTAGCACCATCCTGGTTAACATTCTAGTTTTCATTTATATCTACCCTGAAGATGAAATAACTATCAAAAATGTTCAAACATGGTTAAATATATATATTTTTCCTATGTTGAGAAACCCCAATAATAAGAATCTTGGACCAAGAAAAATTTCTAGAGTTCAGAACACATTCTGTGCAAAAGTCATACATGCTTGTTTTTGTTTTGTTATTTCCCGGAAAATAGTCTTTTCTGAACAGGAAGTGATTTTGTTTTAAGCAGAAAAAGCTGTTCTCTGCACAGAAATTGCTGTAATTGGAGATTTATTCTCTGCCAAATTCACTTGTGGTTGATTTGCATAGAGAATAATAATGTTTTCTATATAAGAAACAGCTTTTTCTGCTCAGAAAATAAAATGCCCCTGCGCAAATATTATTTTCTGTGCGGAAAATGCTTCTTTCCTGTGGAAAACAACCGTGTGCAAAATTTATGCAGAATAAGTCCTAACCTGCTTCAAAAAGTCCATTGTTTTTGAAGAGTTTTTCATCGGGAAGAAAATTGTTTAATTATTTATTGCTTCCTTCAAAAAGAAACTTATGAAGAATTGCATCCCTGTCTTGAAGCTGTCCCCTAGATATAATTTATAAGAAGACCTTCTATATTGTGCAATTTTTGTTATAGCTTTCATAAATATATGATATTGAGGTTATGTTGATGGAAAAACTACTAAAAAATGGACATTGATATGATATGTTTTATGTGTGTTTGTGTGCATGTGTGCATGTGTGTGTGTGAGAGAGAAAGCAAATATGTTGACAGTGGACTTCTATGGGGTAAAGGCATTACAGTTACTGACAGCCAAGCTATTCCAATGCAGGAGTAGAAGTCAGCTTTTATGTATTTCATTAAATCAATAGATGAAAAACCTTTTACCAAACAAGTACAAGAGGGTATTGATTAGATAAAATATTCACATTTAATGGTGTGCATTTTTGGAACATATATATTTTTGTTCGCAGGCACCCATTGGTCTGAATCTTGTTTGTCTTAACTAGCAATATTTTTACACAGAAATCCATAGGTTTTCTTTCTTTTTTTCATAAAGATGTTGGCTGGCGTTGTGTATTGCAGTTAAGGATCTGTAACTTAGAGTTGTAGACCTGTAACTGCTCTGTTTTCAGTAATACTATGTATTCCTGATTGTGGCACTGTTACCCTGATTGTAAATTCCCTCACCCAAACCTAGCAGCCTCTCTGAGTGATGGAAGTCTGTTCAGCTGGTGGTCAGGTACAGGAGGAAGATACTTTCAGACTCCCCCCATCAGCAAGTGGGGCTGTCACCTCATCACAATTCCTCATCACAGAAAGCTGAAAATGGCATCTTCTTGTGCTTGATTGCCAGCTGAACAGACCTCCATCACTTGAGGTGACTGCTGGCTGTTAAAGTAAGTTTGGCAGATTGGGACAAGATATGTTACTTGGTTATACATTCATAACTAATACCATTTCCGCACTAGACTGTTACAGCCTAGCAAACCCCAGGATCCCATAGGATGTTGAAAGTGGAACAATAGCACTACTGCAGAAATGGCCTAAGTTGGGAACGCTGAATGCTGGAAATTGCTTTTAACTCAAAATGCAAATCCCCCCAAAGTCCCAAAGTGCAATTAGCACTCAAAAACTGTACAGCAATCCTGACAGAGCAAAGATAAAATAACTCACAAATAGTAATGAAACAAGCAAAGATTTGCATCCTCATTGGTGTTGTATGTCTTCAAGATGTTTCTGGCTTATGGTGACCCTAAAGTGAACCTATCATGGGGTTTTCTGGAGCTCAGAGTGCACCCCAGATCACCCAGTGGGTTGCCATGGCTGGATCTCCTACATCTTTACTGTTGGCATAGTGCAAGCAAATATAAGTAATTTGAAATTCTGGGAATTATTTCAACATTGGCCATTTCTTCATGGGGAGAGAGAATCGCCCTGTGCCAGTACTTACCAGACTTCTTGGCTCCACACTTTGGTGCAGGCTGGTCCGGAGCAGTGCGTGGCTGCTGCTTCACACTGCTCTGAGGAGGAAAATGGCAGCATCTGGTTGATTGAGGCTCTCCACCAACCGCTGAAGCTCACCAGCCTAAAGCCTACTCCCAACAGATCTCAGGCTCACACTGGTGCGAACCTGCAAATCTGCACCAGAGCACGAGCACGGAGTGGCGCACTCCATGCTTTTGAAAGACCTGTTTCAAGCGGTCTTTCAAAAGCATGCTGGATGACCACTTCGGGTCGTTCCGGAGTGGGCTGAGGTGCGGAACTACACTAAGTAGGTCCGACTCAGTCCGCTCCCAGGTGCAGACGTCCCCCCTGGATTATGCTCTGCACCATTTCTTTAAGCCCGTGTGGAAACGGATATTAACTTGATTGCCTTTGACCATGGGGTAAAACAGAATTCATGGTGCATTGAGCATATTGGTATCCAATAAAATGTTCACATGGATTTAAACAAAAAGTCTATATAGTATCAATTGTAAATCAACACTGATGTATTTTTGGATTCATTGCCATCATTTACAGAGAAATAGCAACAGAGGTATTTTTTTTTAACAATATTTGTTGTATTCTTACATTCTCTTTCTGGATGTCTCTTTGTATAAATTGTTTCCCTCTCTCTCTCTCTCTCTCTCTCCCTTTTTACTGATCATTTACCATCCAACAATTATGTATTTGTAGTTATCACATATCATTAGAAATACCACTCTTCGTGAAGATGTTTGTAAAGCTTCTCTGTGTGTGTGTTTTGTTTTGTTTTTTTTAAAAAAATATTTTCATTGTTATATACACTTCTCAGAGAGGCTGAAGTTTAGTGCTAATATAAAGAAACCCGTTCTTTCAATGTCTGTAGTGGATTCAGAGGACTAGTGTTCACTAAATCACAGGCCCCCCACAAATTTCTTTTATACTTTAAAGTGGTACTGGTGGTGTTCTTTTTTAAAATAGGCTTTGACAACCACAGCAGCCTAGCACAAAACCTGTTTGTTGCTCATACAGGTTAAAAACAAGAGCTTTTACACAGAGATGAGCTTCCTAATTTGGATGCAGTATGAGTGACATCTTTGAGACAGAGAGCACAAAGGTATCCACATGGTTGCTGTGATCTATTACCCAATTAAAATCAAAAAGATATCTTTAGAACTATGGCTCAGATTCAACTGTGGAAACTTGAAAATGGAAGACCGCCTTCCATCCACAAAGACTTTTGATCTGCTGAAGGATTCCTAATGACTGGAGGAGACCACCTTCCTTGATTTCTTGTTCCCTCTATGCCCATTTAGAACCAAGATGGTTCTGAGACTGAAGGGGATGAGGAGGATGAGGATGAGGATGATGATATAAATTTCTCTCACTCCACTCTACTGGCAGGAACAACTTGAGCAGAACACCATGGGTAAGAGAGACCAAATATTATTTCTACCCTCTGTGGATGAAAAGACTCTGCTTCCATGTAGTGATTCTTTTCAAGCATTCCTGTGTCTCTCCCACTCTGCTTGACACTACAACTCACTCCTGTAGAGTTCCCTGGCCTCTATGTGGCATTTTTAAGTGGGAGAGTAAGAAAGTGAGAAAGAAGATTGGGAAGCCCATGTCCTCCAGCCCAAGTTAACATGGCTAAATCTGGATCCAACCCAAGTCTGTGTTAATATGCATATCTTGAACAAGGAGGAATTTACAACTAATACATAATCATCCAAAGCAAACAAAACAGAATTCCTACACATGCATAGCATGCAGTAATCCATACAACTAGCACAGGCACAGTAAACACTCATGTGAGTAACTCCTTGATCAAAACTCTGGATTTTCTGAAGATGTATCACACATGCATACTTTGACTATGAAGATGTGTATATAGTTGGGGAGTACAGCAATTAATTGATAAATTCTACCTTTTGTAGATGGAAGGACAAACACAAGACAAACACAAATAATACAATCCTAATACTTTAAATGACATCCACATCAATCCCTACCAATGCAGGAAACTCACTATTAAAAAATTCCTGATAGAGAGAGACATCCAGCCTCTACTTAAGAACCTGCCGCAAAGTAGAGTATGCCATCTTGCAATGTAGTTTGCTCCACTGTAGAAGAGTTGGATCTATCAGAAATTTATTTCCCACAGTCATTTAAAAAATCCTCTAGAGCGTAATTTGAACCCACTCATTTGTGTTGTATTTTTCTGAGCACCCCATCATCTCTGTGCTGTTGTTGTATACCTTCAGGCCTATCAGCCTATCACAGGGCTTTCTTGGCAAGATTCATTCAGAGGAGGCTTACCATTGTCTGTCAATCTGAGAAAGTGGATCTCTCCCGGCGTCATCCAGTACGTTTCCACAGCTGAATGGAGATTTGAACTCTGATCTCCAGGAGTTCTATTCCAGTATTCAAACTACTCAGCCATGCTGGGTCTCCATCTGTGTGACAGATCTTGTAATATTTTGAACCTTTGTCATGTCCATATCCTTTGTCAGCCAGCTCCAAAGGGTAAGAAATAAAGTAACACATGAAGAAATGTGAAGTCACTATAATCAGTCATTGTACTATCAGTCATTTCAAATCAGTTGCATTTACTTTGCAGTGCTAGCTGAACTGTGAGAGCAGAAGTCCATTACACAGTATTACTGAAACATTTAACAATGCAGTGAGTGAATATGTTTGTATGCACATGCATGTATGTCAGAGAAATGTGATTGTATTCTTTTCTAATAGAAGGTTTTCCCCACACTCATACACGTTTGGGAAAAAGAAGTCCTCAGTGTATCAGGATTTAAAAATAAACCCAAGTAAAGATGTGATGGTTCATTGAAAATCTCTACAGAGACAAGCTTCAGTCAAATACCACACAATGAATCATTTTAGTGAGAAGAAATATTTGGGGAGATAAGTGGAGTTATCTTCCAGTCTGCAGTTTTCTGAGATTATAAAACCTCAGGTGGTCCTTTGTGATTTGTAGGACGTGAAGGGCAAAATAGAAACAGGATTTGGCTGCACTTAAAGTGATGGAAACTGCTGCCATTAGTGGGTTTAGTTATTTCCCTTTTCCTCCTGATGGGGAGAAAAAGATGATATTAACATTCAAGGCAATGAATGAGTTATTGCCCATCTCCCATGATCCCACCTGTCAAGAAACATTGTGTTATATTACATAAAGATAATAGTAATAAACAGAGTCATTTTGATCATTGATGGAGTATTGATAAGCACAGAATTTCCAGAAGAACAGCAAAATATTTTTATAGGTTTTTGTTTTGCTTTGTTTTTTTTCTTTTTTGCCTCTTCTTTAAAATGTTTTTACTTGGTTTAGGTTAGTCCTGTGTAAATAGAAAAGTACGTTGTTGCTGTGTAATACAGCACCATACAAACTTTCTTTGAAAGACCAAAACATTTTCCTCCAAAGAAGTACTTTAAAAAACAGCACATTGCTTGCAGGGAAAAACATAGCTGGAAGCATTTCAGTTTTGAAAAGTAATTGATAGTGCAAGGGGAGCCTGAAATGGAAGAGAGGGAAATTATGGGGCAGCTGTGAAATGCAGGATGGGCCAGTGAAAACTCAGACTATCTGTCATATGTATGAAGATTTGCAAAAGCAAGATGTCTGGATAACTTCTAAGGGGTCAACTTCCATCAAGTTATGTATCTCATTGTATCAGAAAATCTGAAATCGAGCTTTTCTTCTGTGACTATATATGAAATATATAGTACTCAGTAAAGTACTCATACTTCAGAAGTGGATTCTTGTACATGCAGGGAACTCAGACGTTTCCAGGTTTATTTATTAGAAAAAAAGAAGAAGAAGAAGAAGAAGAAGAAGAAGAAGAAGAAGAAGAAGAAGAAGAAGAAGAAGCCGCCGCCGCCGCCGCCGCCGCCGCCGCCGCCACCTATGGGAAAAAAATCCCCAAAACTGTTCAGTAAGAATAGTTCTTGCCCAGGTGACTTATGACTGTTGCAGGAGGGATAGAAAAAATACAGAGCAGAATAGCCCCCTGGATAATAAGAAGTCTAGCTGAGAAAAAAATGTATTTAACTATCTGCTTCCCTGCACGAAAAATACAGAAATAGCAACAAAAAAACTTCACCGAACAAATGGAATCATAGAGTTAAAAGGAATCACCAGGCCATCTAATTCAACCTTCTCCCATTCAGGAATGCACAACTAAAGCACTCCTGAGGCATGGCTATCCAACTTCTATCCAAAGACCTCCAAAAACAATAGTACACTACCCTTTGAAATAGATCATTCCACTGCTGAACAGCTCATTTAGGGCTTTTTCACACTTTGGGAAGAAAACGGGGCATTCTGTTACTCACTGGACTGACGCGCTCCCTCCGATGATCCACGCTGATCCAGAGCAGTGTGTGGCCACGCTACGCACTGCTCCAGTGATGAAAATGGTGGCTTCTGGTTGGTGGAGGCTCTCCACCATTTTCTCCCAACCGGAGAAGCTGGCCAGCCGGAAGCCCACCCCCAGAAGATCTGCAGCCTTGCACTGGTGCGAGCCTGCAGATCTACACAGGAGCACAGCGATGGAGTGGGGCACGCCGGGCTATTGAAATACCTGTTTTAAGCGGTCTTTCAATAGCACAGCGAACCACCAGTTCTGGTTGTTCCAGAGCGGGATGAAGTCCGAAACTACAGAAACTAGTCCGGACCCAGTCCGCCCCCAAGTGCAAACGTCCTCGCTGGAGGACGCGCTGTCCTGTTGTAAAAACAAAATACGGAAAAGACCTTAGTCATGAAGTTCTTCCTATTGTGATGGTAGAGTCTTTTTTTTCTTGCAATTTCAATCTGTTGTTTCATGTTCTAGTCTCTCAAACAGTAGAAAACAAACCTGCTCCATCTTAGTCCTTCAGAAATTTACATATGGCTATCATATCACCTTTCTATCTTCTTTTCAAGTTAAACATACCCAGCTCCTTTTTCAGTTGCTCATACAGCTTAGTTTATAGACTATTTACCATCTTAGTTGTCCACTTCTGGACACATTCCAGATGGTCAATATCCTTCTTGACCTTTGGTGCCTTGAACTGGAGACAGTATTCCATGTGACGTCTGACCAAAGTGACTTGAATGACACTATTGCTTCCCTTGAGCTGGCCACTATATTCCTATTCATGCAGTATAGAATTGCATTGGCTTTTTGGATTTCCACATTACACTGTTGACTTTAAGTTGTGGTTTACTAAGACCTCTATATTTTTTTCACATGTATTGCTCTCAAGCCAGTTTCACCCATCCTATATATGTTTGTGTATTTTCGTTCTTCTAAATAAATTTAGCCTTGGCCAATCTCCAGCAAACAGCAGTGCCCAGAACTTGACACAACATTCCAGTTTAGGTTTGATTGAATAGAGCGGGATTGTTGCTTCTACTGATCTGCATGTTATACTCCTGCTGGTGAAGTCTAGAATTACATTGTCCTTATGATCACCACATCACACTATCGACTTGCTTAGCTTCTAGTCTAGTCAGACACTTACATCCTTTTGACATATACTTTTATCAAGCCAGGCGATACCCAGCGCTCCCCCCATTTCATTTCTTCTGCCCTGTTGAAATACGTTTTGTTAATTTTGGTCCAGCTCTCTAATCTGCCAAAGTCATTTTGAATACCAGTTCTGTCTTAATTGCCCCTCTTTATTTGGTGTTATCTGAATATTTGGTAAGCATGCCCTCTATTTCATCATTCAGCTCCTTTAGAAAGCAGTTCAACAATGCTGGGCCCACTCAATGTGAGTATTTCTCCCACTTTCACACACAGTTTTGTCCCCAAATTGATTGCAACATGATGGTTGTTGGCTAGGAACAATGTTGTGTGATAGCACTGATCCTGAACCAGCAATAATGTGTTGCTTTGGCAGCATGACACCTTCATTCAGTAAGGCTCTTATTGTGTTTAATGTGTTTCACAAAGGATTGTGTGTGTATGTCTTTCAATTTACAGGTGCTTGCAATATGTAATAAATGAGAAATACTGCATCCATGCATTTTTCAGATTTTTTTTTTCTCTGAGAAAGAGGAAGGCACAAGTGTCTCAAATACTTCTTACAGAGAAGAATTCTTGTCCAGGTTGCTGCCAGGTAGGCAAAGTTTTCCTATGAGTGGATGGCAGAGAGAAGAGACGGTGTGGCCAGACAGCCAGGTGCAAGGCCAGAAGGAGTGTTATGGTTATGTCTTGTGTATTAAGGAAGGCCACCCGTCAGAGCACTGATTGGGTCACCCCACATGTTCCAGGGTGACAAGGTAGCATAAAAAGGCTGGTGTTTGCCTTGACCAGCTGCCAGTTAGCTGCCCTAGCTGGACCTGCCACGCCGTTGGCAGTATACCGTTTGTGAAGGGAGATGCTGCCCGATTTTCCTCCGTTATCTTCTGTTTTTTCTTCTTGTCTAATTGCTGGCAAGCTGGCATGTTTTTGCTAAGTCTTATCCTAGAGTGTGGCAATAAATCAGTACTCTAAGCCTAATTAATGAGCCTCTGGAATTTGTCTGCTTCACTGGGACTCTTTGCTGCAGCAAAGCCTTGCTTCATAGATAGCACTCTGCTCATGCTCAGAGGAGAAAAATCCTGCCAACCTGACAATTCCCCCAAAAGGCATTCTTATTTCTAGTAGCTAGATATGGTGGGAAAATTTGTGAGAGTACAATACAGAGTGAGAAATTGGTTCTTTCTATACCAGCATCAGCTCTGATGGTGCTAAGACTGGTAATTCCTACTTTTTCCTATCCCAATGGGAAAAGTCTAATTTTTTTCCCCTTGCTCTCTCAAGAGGTGAGGGATTTCTCTCTCTCTTTCTCAATGGCAAGAGATGTGAAACTTTCTCTGGAAGCATCACAGCTTTCATTGAAAACTGCACAGCTTTTCCAGATGACATGTACTGGGGACTGGGGACAATTTTCCTTCCCTTTTCCCCCATCCCCAAAGTTGTGCAGAAATTGTCTGCTGTGAAAAGACATTACAGCTGAGGGCTAAGGGGTAAGAGACAAGTTGCTGGAAAGCTGACAGTTCTTGTTCGAGAGCTGCAGCCTGTAGCCAGATTTCTGAACAAGCCTTATGAGGGGATAGTTGTGGAGGGAAGGTGTGGATGTTTGGTAACTGAAGATCTAGTTTCAGTTTTTTCTGCAAATTCCCTCCCTTCAAACCCTAGTCTTGGGGGGAAAAAAGTCTGCAGAAAAAGATATCTAAGCTATCAACGCAGCTGAAGGAAAGCAGCTGAGATGTTTTTTCACAGCCTCTAGTCAGGATTTCTTTGAAAGACTGGGGCTTAGAGGGAGAGAAGTTACAGGAAAAACAGAAACTAGATTGCCAAACATCAGCAACATCCTTCCCTCCCCCAATTTTTCACAGAAATCTTGACTAGAGGCTTTGAAAGGATATTTCAGCTATGAAACCAGCCGAGGAGAGGAGGAAACTGAAATATCTTTTCACAATCTCCAGTCAAGACTGAGACCTGAGGGACTTGTGGGAAAAGCAGAAATTAGATCATCAGCTGCCAAACATTTGCAGCTTCTCCCCTTTGCAACTTCCCTCTGCAACTTTCCACTCAACCTTTCACGGAAATTCTGGCTAAATGCTGCAATTTGAAAATCACAACTGATAATTTCTGCACAGCTTTAGGGCTATGGGGAAAGAAGAGAGGGAAAGTTGTGCCCTGGATCCAGTATATGTCAGCTGGAAAAGCTGAACACTTTTTCAATGAAGGCACCATAGCTGTGGGCAAGGAAGGGGAAAAAAGTCATTGCAAAGCTGTGAGGACTTTGGGTTATTTTAATTCTTCCCACACCAATTTTGGAAGGGATTTTGAACTCCAGTTTCAACCCCATTCAGGAAATTGGCAATTTCCCATACCATCCCTGGATGATGGGACACCAACAAATGCCTCTAGAATTGGTCTAATTACAAGCATGCTCACTGCAGCCGCAAATCCATCAGACATCCAAGAGCAAAACCATGCTGGAATTCTAAGTTAAGTACCAGCAATCTGAATTTTGCCAGGAAATGAATAGGCATGGGCATATCTCTCAAGTTTATAATAAGAATAAGAATATTTATTTATAATGCCCTTTACATCAAAAGGGTGGAACATCAATATATACAATCAGGGAGAAAGGCGATAAAACAGAATACCACAACAATACATGGCATGAAATTCCCAACACCCGACCAGTCACTACCCATATCAGCACCTTAAACACTACTCAGTGGCTTAAGATTGTGAGTCAAAGAAGAAGGTCTTAAATTATTTACAAAAATGAGTGAGATCCTCCTCAAGTCTTGTCAGTTTTTCAGTTTTGCAGCATTTGTTCCAGTCTATTCTTGCATGTGTTTATTTATTTATTGTTTTTAAAAAGTATTTCATTGTATTTTTGTGTGCATTTTTTTCCTAATGCACTCTCATGTTTGTGTGTGAGAGAGGGAGAGGGAGAAAGGGAGAGAGCTTTGGATTCCCCCCCCCCCATATTGTTCTACTATTGTATATTACTGTTTGGAATATCCAGAAAATTGGAAATATCACTACACAACTGTTTTTTGGTTCATGAGTAGGTTCAGTCAAGGCAAACTGATAAGCTCACATTGAAATATAAAACTGCACAAATTCCTCACCCATCCCTAGAAAAGACCTTGGAAACAACTATTTAATTGCTTCAGTGGAGTTTTAATTCATTAGATTTTTGTAAAGATCTGGCCTGACACACTAGGATTGTCTGATTAATGTTGAAGTCAATCCTATGCCTTAAAAATCTGAGTAATTTTTTAGAATGCTAGAATTCATTTTAGTGGATGCCTCTTACTTTTGCAGATTAAATAAGGGAGAAAGACCTACAGAGAAGAAGGATCTGGAGTGGAGGAAATGCTAGGAAGCAGAACGAAGCACAAGAATAGCAGGGAGACAATTGAAGGGATGGAATTTGGCAGAAATTTAGCAAGAATGCAGAGGAATTACAAATGAGTTCTGGTGAAGAGTTGGTAGAGACTGATTTATTGTTTTAGTTCTCTCTGCCTGTACAGAATGTTAGGTCTTTGAGGCCTGAGGCTGATGTCACCCCCAAACCTACTGAATTGTGGGCATATGTTTTGTTGGTGGGGTGGGTAGGATTTTGGCTATCTTCAATTCTTCCTTGTTGTCTCTATGCAGGATTCTGTTGTATAATATTATTTGAAGTGAATCCTTTTATAAACACATTAAGGTGTTTATTGTTGCTTACACAGTGCTACGTAGCTGAACCACTGGATGCACATTTTCCTCAACATCACCCCCATTTCTTCCTGTCTAGGCTTCTTCCTGTTTCTTTCTATTCTGCTTTCAGTGCTTGAAGTGACTTTGCTGGATTTAATGAGGCTGTAGTTATTAGTTTGGAGCCAAGTTATTTAGTTAGCTAAACTGATGTCATATCGTTTCTGTTATTCACCATCAAAATAGCTTTGACTTATGCAGACACTATTAATGAGAAACTGCCAAGAGCCTTGGTCATCCATATCCCTAGCCAGGCTTTGTAAAATTCTTTGTAAATTTCTTCTCTCTCCCTCCTTCCCACTCTTCCCATTTTTCTTCTTCGGTGGATCACATACTTAGTGATTTGGCAGCACTGGAACGCAGAACCAAGAAAAAAATAGATAGGTAAACTCCCATCTCTCATGTTTTTCTTTGAAAAAGATCAACTCAGAAGTAGGTCTCAATGAATTAAATGATAAAAACATTTCTTCTACCACTTACCTTCATAGATTACTCTTCTTGATAAGGACTGAAGAGGCTGAGAGAATGCAATGACTCAGTTGTACAAAAAAAACACAAATGTTCTGTATATCCTAAGAAAATTAAAAAGAAACTTTCTTTATATGCTAAGAGGCCTTCAAAACACTTTTGGATTAACTTTGTGAGCTTTTAGCCAGCCACTTACAATGGTTATAATCTCCATGCCATTCTCTGTAAATTCACTTCCAATGTAACACTTTAAATAAGAAATTTACTAACAAGAACTCACACTAACTAAACGATCCATTTATAATAAATTAATACGTTTATAACTAAACTAAATGTGCTAACAATTATTAGAACTGGATTAGTATTAGTAGAATTAGAATTAATTACCCAATTTCTAATATTTAGCATTGACGAAATATTTTCAAGCCCTGCCCTAGCAAAAGATTGGAATTCAGTGCTGCTTTTTAATGTCTGGCAAGATATGTTCCTATCAACCAGTTCCATGCATCAACCTTACTGTGAAGTGACTGCAGTTTTTAAAGAAAAAAAAAACAAGCATGTAATGCTTTACAGGACAGGAAGTATGACTGCTTTGCTACACTTATCATATGCCTGTATAAAACATAGGCATTTGTTCTCTCATGCCTCATAATCTGTCTTCATTTTCATGAAATCTATGCATTGCTCACGATATAAAATACCTGGTGAGAAAATAAATCTACTTTCCCCCTACTGTCTTAGCCCACAATATCAGATATTCAAAAAGGCGACATTCAATAAACAGTACACTAGAAGAATCTCCCTTTTCTCTCGTTTTAGCCTACAGTACCAGCCTCCTAGTTTATTGTTTATTGATCCCGTATGGCAGATGGAAGCCTTTCTTTGAATAAATTCTGGTCTCTTAATATGAAATGGAAATTCACATGATATACAGCGATTTCCTTGGTGAATGGTTGTGGAAGGTAACATACTATTGACACTGTAGAAGGCCAAATGCAGGAGAAACGCATGACTGAAGAAAGGGAGAGAGAAATAAAACCAGCCAATTCATGGTCTACAGACCTTGCAATATTTATTTCTGAAATGTTGCCTGATAAGGGTAGGACTTCTTCAATCATTTTCCCTTCCCTACACACCTCCCACATCCCCATTACTGATTTTAAGCATTTCATGTATTGGAAACTCACACCATTTCTACACTACACTGTTATAATGCTATTATTCAATCCTATGGAATTCTGGGGTTTGTAGTTTACTGAGGCTGAAGAGCTCTCTGGCTAAGAATTCTAAAGGTCCCTCCCTAAACTGCAGACCCCAGGACTCCATAGGAGGTTGAAAGTGGAATAATAACACTATAACAGTGTAGGGTAGAAATGCCTTAGTCTGTGAAACAATGACCCTTTTTTTTAATTCAAGCAGGTCCCCTACACAATTTTTAACCCTTAGAGTTTAGGACTTTGAGGACTCTAAATTTTTTTGTGAAACCCATTTGATTGGAATATCCACCCTTCCACAGACATTCAAACTCCAATCTGTGTGGAGGATAAAACAGAAATGGAAAACCATAGGGTGTCTGGGGGTCTTGACTTAGAACAACCTTACCTGACATGGATAATGATAAATGATTTTTGAAGCTGCAGGCCAAAAAATAAATAAATAAATAAAAATGGAATAGCAAGGTTCTCCAATTCTAAGATGAAGAAATGCTGATGAGAACATGCAAGAGGGGAACCACCAACTGGCTTATCATGTATGTATATGGAGTGAGAATATTGTTCTGCTTACATCTTTACTTGCAAAAGAAAAAAAATGGTCTCCACACTTTTCTTCCAGTTACAGAAGAAAATGAAGGGGATTTAACAGTGTCCATTCCTGTGTTGTCACTTTAGACATACCAAACCTTTGGCTCCAGTTTGTTACTCAAGGTTGACTCAGCCTTCCATCCTTTCGTAGGTCGGTAAAATGAGTACCCAGCTTGTTGGGGGCAATTAGCTAAAAAATACACTGTAAACTGCTTAGATAACACTAGTTGATAGGCGGTATAGAAATAAATGCTATTGCTATTGCTATTACTGGAGGTAGTGGATCTTCGTGGTATCCTAAACAGTCTGCTTGTTTCCAACCACTCTTTCCTCTTTCTTGAGAAGATATGAAATGTGGTGTGCATGTTGCTTCCTGCCAGCCCCTCCATGAACTCAATACCACTCCTTGCGTGCTCCTAACCCCATATCCACATTCCCAATATCACATTTCCCCCCCAAATCTCATTTTCTTACTTTACAGGATTTGTTTTTTTACAGACATGTTAATAGCATGATAGAATGCTACAGGGGAAGTCAGGAGGGGGGTTGTTACCCTGAAATTTTGGGGATCCCAGAGGGACGTCTTAATGTGCTCTTCTTGATGGGGAAGGTAAACTCAACAGACCACAAAGAATAGCAATACGAGAGGCAGGGTAACCTAGCAAGATCTTTTACCCAATTTTTACAGGGTCAGGCCATGCCAAAAACCACAGAAAAAGATCCAATAAATGACTTTATTATCACCTTAGAAGAAATAAACAGAGAGCTATGGCCAACTCCAATATACTTTATAAATTGATAAACTATAACCACCCCTCCAGTATATCTCCTATTCTAAAAGTTTATAAGGCTAAAATCATGCCTATTCTGTCCTACGGGGCAGAATTGTGGGGTCAAATGAAAGTACCCCTTTTGGAGCAGGAACAGAGCTGCTTCCTAAGGAGGATACTAGGAACAGATAAGAACACTCTGGCTCAAGCAGTGAGAGCAGAACTAGGGGCACGTTCTATTCAGTGCCAGGTTTTGATGAAAGTTTTTAACTATTGGCTAAGGATCCTTAAAATGGACCCAGGGAGACTCCCTAAACTTTGCTTAGATGAACAGTTAGATCTCCAGCATTGAAATTGTTGGATATGCCAGCTGTTTCAATTAATGCACCAGCTAGGCTTTTCCCTGTCTTATTTATTAATTTGTGGACACTCAGCTCAGGAAATATTAAAACAAAGAATTTTGGATATCAGTGCCCAAACAGATACAGCTCTGCTGGCTGGTTCTAAGTCTCTAAATTGGTTTGCCAAAAATAAAACTATATTTGGTCTAGAAAAGTATCTTAGGCTGAACCTAACACAGAGACAAAGAATAGCTTTCACCAGAGCTAGATTTGAACAACTTAATTCTATGGTAAGAATAGGACGGTTTCAAAAAATTCCATACCATGAAATAACATGCATCTGTGGTGCATCAACCTTAGAGGATATTGTGCATATCTTGTTTGATTGTTGTATGTATACCAAGGTGAGATCCCAATACTTACAACCACTTTTGGTCAGAACGACCAATTGAGATCCAACTGTCAAATTGCCTTATTTTCTTTCCGGAGAGAATTTACACTCAGTCAGCCAGATTGCAAAATTTATTACAAAAGCTGCTTACCTGAGAGATCTTTTTGTCACACAAAATGGGGTCTCCTGTCATGGCGATGAGCTTATCTAAATGTTACGACTGAATTTTTATACTTTTATTTTATCTTTCTTGTTTATCATGTATTTTATTTTCTATATCAAACCCACTACTTATTAAGTTTAAGTTCATATGTTTTAATTATTTTGCTTAATTTTGTATGAATTGAGTTTATTTGTATATGCAATTTCTGCACCTGTATCTTTGTATTATGTACTATGTATTTTATTGTTGATATGGTCAGTCAACTAATCAGTAAACGATGATGATGATGATGATGATGATGACTTTATTGAACAGAAGTCTCATTTATCAACGCATTCACTCACACTCGCATTCAAGCCCTATAGAAAGGCAAAGAGTGGAAATTAGATAGAGGGACTATCAGAGGATTCATAGTTTGGGCGATACTGCACCTTTTCCTGAAGTCCTTGGTCTGAGAAAGCAGTGAAAGAAGTAAAGGTCAGTGAAAGGACGCTGAGGGGATTACTCGGCTGCCAGGAGGAAAGGTCTGTTGGTATGACCAGTAGTTATCCAAAGAACCAGCCAAAAATGGGGACTATTTGTAGGGAAAATGTACCTTGAAGGCCAAACCTCTCCCAGGGAGAACAAAGGAAATGGCAACGGAAAAACAACTCCATACTGGCACATTTTTTGATATTAGAAGATAACAAGATGTTACCAAAGTTTCAGGATCTTCCACCACTTTGGGTTACAGTGTGAGTTTATGTAGATTGTCCTTACCTGATAAGGTTTTATTGCTACCAGTGCCCAACTTATGGAAAAGCACCTTAATCCCTTCAGGTTGGCTCCTCAGAGGCTGAGGACCTTTTGTCCACTGTGGGTTGGCACAGCTTGAGGCCTCCTGTGGCTACGTGACGGGGGAGTTTACTGGCCTGACCTTGTTTTCCGATCGTACGACCGTTGCTGCCCATGTGCTCATCCGGCTGACTTCTTTGGCATATTAGATAATATTTTATATCAAAGTTGTAGACCCTGGAACAGGGTTTACCAATGGGGCAGCAGGGTGCTTACATTTTAAATTCTAACACATAAGCTCTGGCAGCTGATAGACAGAGTTTTTCTTTATTGTTTTCCTTTTTGCCTATTTTCTTCCTAAATTGTAGAAGAAATTAAGCTGCTTCTACCTGTGCCTACCTTTACCCACCACCACATGGTCTATTCTTCCCATTCCATGTCTTTCTGTGCTTGTCTTTGTATGTGGTGCAAACTCAACATGACACATTGAACTAACCAAGGGAGTTATAAAGTATTGGGTTTATATATGGACTTAGATAAAGTGTTTTGATCTACATTTGAGACTACTTATAACTGGTTTTAACATTACTGTTACCACAAGTGAATTTTAAGTATTTATTGCATTTACTGTATTGTGTTTTATGATACTCTGTTTTACCTATTTCATATTTTATGTATTTTATGGTAAAATCTGTCATCTTTGCTCATGCTGGTCTATGGCCTTTTCCGCGCTTTGTTTTTAGAATGGTGCAGAGCGTCCTCCAGTAAGGACGTTTGCATTTGGGGGCGGACTGGGTCTGGACTATTTTGTGTAGTTCCAGACTTCAGCCTGCTCCAGAACAATCAAAAGTGGTTGTTCTCCGTGCTATTGAAAGACCACTTAAAACAGGTCTTTCAACAGCATGGAGTGCACCACTCCGTGGCTGCAGTCTGGTGCAGATTTGCAGGCTTGCACCAGTGCGAGCCTGCAGATCTTCCGGGGGCGGGCTTTAGGCTGGCGAGCTTCACCGGTTGGTGGAGAGCCTCCACCAACTGGAAGCCGCCATTTTCATCCCCGGAACAGTGCAGAATGTGGCCACGCACTGCTCTGGACCAGCCTGGATCTGTCGAGGGAGCACTTCAGTCTGGTGAGTACCAGAATGGGGTGATTTCTTCGCCAAGTGCGACAAAGGCCTATGATTGTACTAGAATTATTGGTTGAACTGTGGAGTAATGGGGACAAAAGAGCATGCTCCCAATGATTATGCTGGCACTTTGAGAATGTGTGACAGTGAGAGAAAGATATTGCACTAGGCTTAGTCAGAGAAACTGGTGAAGTTCAGTCATCTTATGTCTTTGGGATGACAAGATATGGACAGCAGATTTCAGACTGGCCAATCCTTTAGAAATAGCAGAAATTCTTCTACCACATCTTTAGAGTCCGCAAAACTACTATGCATTTTCTAATCCTTGTGAAGACATGATTTGCATAAGGGAGACTACTGGTATACAGAACTTAACTGACACTGCAACGTAGGTGGCCTGAAGGAGATCCAGAGTAGGGGACATTATGATAGGAGTCTGCTTGGTCACTGAGTATAGTTTGCTTCATCATTTTGGGAAGCCACACCCAGGTTCGTTTTTGTATTATTCTCATTTGACCAGCCTAGGCTGCCTCAAGCTTGTCTGATTGTTTTTCTGACCCTTTACTTTCTGCAAAGAATGTTTTTGAACATTGATGGTGCTTTGTATGTTTGGGAATGTGTGCATTTTTAGGTATCCCTGTGGGGCAGGACCTATGGAACAAGTGATACTAGGATAGGCTATTGCAAAACTATGGGTGGTGAAGAGCGTTTGGGTACACCAGTGTAGTTTTTTTAGGTGAAAGTCATGCTGGATGATTCAACCATGAAATTGTTCTTTTCACTTGGCTTCCTATTTGTGAATGCTGGGGGCCATTACTGCCAGAATAAGGTCCACATTTCTGGATAATCTGGAAGGCATTTGTCTAAATTTGCCTGCCACCTACTCTGGTCTTGGACCTCCAGCTAAAAGTGTATAAAAGTGTATTTTCAGGTGCCAGGTGCTGTGACAAGGCCTAGCTGTGCTGCATCTCCAATTGCCTCTGACAGGTGAATTTACCTAAGGTCTCAAGTCTTTTCCCAAGTTCACATGCATTGGCAGGAGGCAGAATTGAACAGGAACAACCAGTAACTTAAAGAGAATAGTTAATGCAATTTGCCTTGCTTGAGCAATTTGCCATCCTGGGAACTAGTGTAGAGCTGCTGAAGTCCCCCCGCCATGGCCATTCTTTGGGGGGGGGCAGTGGTGTCTTGATATGTCTAGATATGTCATAGAATCATAGAGTTGGAAGAGACCACAGGGGCTATCCAGTACAACCCCCAGCTATGCAGGAACACCCTTCAAAGCATTCCCAACAGATGGCCATCCAGCCTCTGCTTAAAAAACCTCCAAAGAAGAAGACTCCACCACACTCCGAGGCAGCACATTCCATGGCTAGACAGTTCTTCCCGAGGTTTAAGTGGAATCTCCTTTCCTACAGTTTGAATCCATTGCTCCTTGTCCTAGTCTCTGGAGCAGCAGAAAACAAGCCCACTTTGTCCTCGACATGACATCCCTTCAAATATTTAAACATGGCTATCATGTCTCCTCTTAACCTTCTCTTCTGCAGACTAAACATCCCCAGCTGCCTGAGCCTCTTCTCATAGGGCATGGCTTCCAGACCCTTCACCATTTTGGTTGCCCTCCTCTGGACACGTTCCAGCTTGTTGATATCCTTTTTGAATTGAGGTGCCCAGAACTGGACACAGTATTTCAAATGAAGCCTAAGCAATGTAGAATAGAGTGGTACCATTACCTCCCTCGATCTAGACACCACACTCCTATTGATGCAACCAAGAATCACATTGGCTTTCTTGGCTGCCTCATCACACTGCTGTCCCTGTAGCCAGATGCAAAGTAATTAGATCAATTGTTGAGATCCACTGTGGTCCTCTGAAAGCTTCAGTGGCTAATGTAATCATATTTACATCTGGCTTTTGAGGCATAATCAAACACTTCTCCAGCATCCACCTTTGCTCTTCAACTGGCAGGGGGTGGCTATAAGGGGACTTCAGTGGATGACTAGTTGGTTCAGAGGAATGGGGCTTGGGTGACTGCAGAAGTAGGAAGAGAACAGTGACCTCTATAGCAACCAAAAACATATATTAATAGGTATAAGGTTAACTTCTATGCCTGCTATTAACAGGATACCTGCCCTAGCTGTGGAAAAAGTAAGTAGTTTCTTTTTAACACTGTTGCTGATGCTATGAACATGTGAACCTGAGCTTTGTGGATCCAACACAACCTCTGCTAAGAGATTCTAGCTCCCCACCACCACCTTAAAATGGCACAGTACTAGTTTCTTTTTGCAGCAGAAATATTTGTAAGCAAAAGCATTTAAGTTTTGTTGCATCCTATAGATACATATCACAGCTAATATTGTGATGAAAAAGAGATATTCTTTCTCTGTCTCCCACCAATCGCACCTCAGTGCTTACTGGTGATGTTCCATCTTCTTTTCAATTTGCATTTTTCTTATTTGTCTTTGCTGTTTAGGATGTTGGCAGAGATTAATATTCTACTCTATTTCATTTTTGGAAAGGGAGGAGAAAATATGTTTAGTTTCCTCCTGGTTAGGTTTACACTGTGCAGAGATAGCGTCTTTCACACCATTCAACATGTTGACCTTCTCTTCATGTTGTTTGAATAAGGCTTGTCTTGCCATTTGGAGTTTTGTTTTACTTTAAGACCCATAGCTTAAAGACTAGAATTCAAACATTGCATCTGTTGCCAGGGGGATTCTCTAGAATGTTGATGAATTAAAAAAAATGGGGGGGGCAGGGAGGGACATACAGTAAGAGAGATGCGTAAGTCCATCCAGGCTGAACTGAATATTCAATGGAAAGTCAATATTTGTTAAATTTTGCAAATTGACATTTGTGAATATGTTTAGGATAATGGAAAACAAGAGTCACGAAAGAAAGGAAGATCAGGAAATGGAGAAAGAATGTGTAAAATCCATTTTGTGCAAAACCTTTCCCCAGCAACAGGTATTCTGGGATGATAAGAGAAACATGGCTAGACACACATAACAGCAATGTCTATGCTTCTAAGCGATCACACAGGAGGTAAGATATGCCCTGCATAGAGGCAGGAACATTTTCCTTAGGGATAAAGCTATAGTCATTTCTTATTTTTTAACTCATCTATGTAGATTTCATCTGACTAGAACCACTGGATGCCCGTTATGTCGAAAGATAGGATCTTCAAGAACTGCATGCAGCAGGACTCAGCTATCCATAAGTTTGCTCCTTTCAACCTTCTTGTGCCCTTAGTTGCCTAGAGTTCCTTGTTGGGACAGCTGTTACCTTCTGAGGAAGCAGTTAGTATCTCCTGCAATATGAAGTCCAAGGTCCAGACAGTTTCTGTCCAGAACTGTGACCCTGCTTTACAGAGTGAGCCCCCTTTAACTACATGAAATAAAGAACCATCAAGGAGTGCTTGAACTATAGGTCATTTACCTTGAGTCATTAGCATAGCCAAGACACTAAGCAAATATTTAACAGGAAACATTTGGATTCAGTTGGTAATCATAACATAATTTTTAAAAATTAACAAAATGTTGTTGTTATTGTTGCTGTTATAATAAATATCTATTCAGAAATAAGCTGATGTTACTCTGTGGAATGTAGGGGGATGTTGTGGAGAACTGGGGGGTCCCTTCTCCCACTCAGTGCTGGCTCCTGCCCTTGAATAGGAGATAGGAACTTCCCTCAATTTCTCTTAATTCTTCACACTGCCACCACCCACTGGTCAATTCTATTTTACAGCAATGCAGTGGGATGTTGCTTGGGATTAACAATCTCTATGCTTAAAGTCCCTTCCCTTCCCTCACCCCCCTCCTTTCCTGGTGAGAGGAAGCCTAGGTATGCATGTTGCCAAAGGACACATGGGAATAGAGAAGAAACAGAAGTTTTACAGAAAGCATTTATTTTAAAGTCTGCAAGCTAAACAAGAAAATAATACTCATGAAAAGGCTGCTCCACTTTCAGGTACACTTGAGTTACAAGTAGTTACAAGAAAGAGATTCTCAAGATCAGCCAAACTTCCCCAAAATAACAAAAGACCTAACACAACTAACTAGGGCCATTTCCGCACAAGGTATTTGAAACGGTGCAGTCCATCCTCCAGGGAGGACGTCTGCACCTGGGAGCCGACTGGGTCCGGACTATTTAACGTAGATCTGCACCTCAGCCTGCTCCAGAATCACCCCAAGTAGTCATCCAGCGTGCTTTCGAAAAACCTGTTTTTTTCGGCCTTTCAAAAGCACGGAGCGCAACAGTGCAAGCCTGCTCACTTGTGCAGATTTGCAGGCTTGCACCAATGCAAGCCTGCGATCTGCTGGGGGCGGGCTTTAGGCTGGTGAGCTTCAGCAGTTGGTCAAGATCCTCAAGCAACCAGAAGCAGCTATTTTTGACACCGGAGCAGTATGGAACGAGGAGCACGCACTGCTCTAGAGCAGCCTGGACTGGACCGGGGAGCCAGAAGACCTGGTAAGTAGCGACACGGGGCGATTCCCTCGCCTCATGCAGAAATGGCCTAGATCTGTTCTAATCTACTCACAGCAGTTGGTCCTTTTCTGAGATGGTATGCAGGGCAGGGCCACGAGACAGCCTATGTCTCTGCCAGTATTCATGCCCCCCTTTGATGTTTTGGATGTCCCCTTTGCTCTGTCTACCGCATGGTCTCTCAAGGATTTTATAACTTCTCCATCGAAGCAGCTTGAAGATCTCACCTTTCTCTCTCTGATTGGGCAACTATCCCTTGTGACCCATGATGCTAACCCTAGTAGTTCATTAACCCTTTACATGCCTGAAGGGAGAACTATTCCCCTTCAGTACTGAAGCCTGGATAACGGAAAACCCCATTATCACATTTGTCTCTGTGATGGAGGGCTAGAAGAGGTTTTGGGTGAGTCCAGCTCCTGTGAACTCTTATTTTCAGCTGGGCCAGTGCATGGCTTGTACTCAGAGTCCAAGGATGGAGATGAGGTTACACTCTTAGACCAGGAAGCTCCATAGGGGATGCCAAGGCTACGCAGTAGCTTCTTACAGTAGCTCCTGAGAGTCAACACCTTCTTTCCTAGTGACATAATAGTGACTGACGGTCAAGACAGATCTCCAGCTGTCTCCTAGTCATGAATTCCCAATGAAGTAATATCATCCCACCATCCGGAGCCATTTTAATCAGCAGTCTTCCTAACAAAGAATGTCTGTCTAAGAACCATAGCTATACTGAATTGTAGGTTTTAAACTGGTGTTTTCAAGTTGAATTATATATACTCCTTGGATATTATATTGATCGAAATAGTAAAATGATACAAGACTTGAATCTCAATACACTATGAATTTATCTCATATTAAGATCAATGCGACTAAATATCATCATGACTAATTTGTCCCATTTATTTTCATAAAAACTATACACTATTAACTTGTTAGGTGAACATCCTGCTAGAAACAGACAAAAATGTACCTTGGAGAAAATGTATTCCTTATGTCAAGTTGTTCAATAAAGGTGGGGAAAATTCAGATCAAAGAATCTGAGTTACATAAATTGACCTGTGAACTCTAAATGTTGTGACTGAATTCACTACAAGACCAATGATAGAAAGAACTTTACCCTGCAATGCAATTGCAGTACATTGCAGTACATTAAAAGTAATGGGACCCAAAACAACTCCAAACATGCTTGTTCTGCATGGCACAATCATTTGTAAGGTTGTCCCATAGAGAATATTAGAGAATCATTGGTGAAATCTATGTCCTAAATGCAAATGATGAAGTAAAAGGAAGAGATCCAAGGGAGCACTTGGACAGAAAAAATCCTTGAGGTAAGCAGCAAAAGGGAAAGTATAATTAAAATAACTGGGATGTTTCTGTATAACTAGAGGCATTAAAAGAGAAATAGTGGGCAACAAAGCAGTAAAGAGAGAAACTAAAGTAAAAACCTTCAAGAGATATTTGATGTTCCTTTGTCCCTCAGGTCTTGTTCTGCGATGTGTATCTAAGTCATCTTAGCCGTGTAGGAAATCTCCCTGGCTAAAGACCAGAAAATACAATGACTAGAGCAGAACTAGTAGTCACCAGCCAAGAATAAAATACTGTACAGCAAGAATGCAGTTAGATCAATTGTTGCTACATAAAAGTTTTAATATCTGGAAGTTAGAGATCAGGGATAATTGTCAGACACAGAAAGGTGTTTTAACATTAAAATCAAGATGAATTAGCCAACTGTTGGTTTCACTTTCACATTTCATTTAACTTAATGCACTGAATACATTGATATCCTAAGCTATCATAAAGATTTCAAGGTGATTTAGCACTATTAAATTAAATTAAATCAATCAAATGAAATTGAACAATATTTAAAAGAAGAGCATTAAAAGCAACAGGCAAGGTCTAGCTGTGGTAAGAGTAGTATAGAACTCCAGTTTTTTATTTAGTCTATACATTTTAGACAACTCATTCTCTGTCTTTCAGACAGCATCTCTTCAGGTAATGGGACAACAGTTAAGTGTGCTGTGTGACTTTCCCACTGAGCCATTGAGGGTCAGGGCACCCACGATGGCCAGTCCTGCCTGTTTGATTAGCAGAGGCCAATTCCAGAGCAGAGCAGCACTGAACAGTCTTCTGGAAGGCCTTGATCCAGGCAGCCAATGAATTCACTCTTTGAATTCATTGGCTGCCTGAACCCAGCCTGAGTGAAGCCTTCATACTTCACTCAGGTTGGGTTCCAGAGTATTTAAGTCAGTTGACTGCCAGCACTGGCCATTCTCTTTGTGGGAACTCATGGCAGGAGGGTAGATATGGGCTGTGCCCAGCTATCACTCGTCAGATTCTGGCTTTGAGCAAGGGCTTGGGGCTCATTGGCCAACAGGTGGGTTGATTGATGCCTGGATTCTTACCCATGTATGTGCCAATCCAAATACACATCTGTAACCAGTAAAAGTTGTGGCCTTTCCCCTCCACACGTATAGCTTATGTCTTTTTGTTTGAAGTGTTTGTCACCCTGATCATGAAAAAGGTGTCATGGGCTTCCAGGATCTGGACTCAGACTCAGAGTCTCAGACAGCAAAACCTGGTCTGAGCCCTGGCACAGAGATTGTTAGAGCAGCACCCACAGAGCAGACAGTACCACCACCCGCCCCAGAGACAGAGCAGGGGGCTGCGCCAGGCCCAGCAGGGAGATCTGCTCATTCTGACATAGAGAATGACCTATCCATACCTACCTTCTCCCAGCGTAGACACCAAAAGGGTCTCCTGTGTCACTCCCAACAAATTTCAGCAATCAATCAAGCACCACCTGTGCTGATATTGGAACCGAAGAATTGAGCCTTTCCCCCTCTATCTTTTGTTGGTAATTAGCTGACCGCTTCTCCAGTGCTCCTGTTCTCTGCCCTTGCCTGTTGTTTCTGCCTTTGACTTGTGTTTACATTGCCTGCTTCTGATTTATGGACATTGTTGGGACCATTACTGCTCCTTATTTGCAAAGCTGTTTCCTTGCTTAAGGAAAATGACCACTTAAGTTACTGCTGAGTTTTTGACCTGTGTTTGCTATCAGCTTCTCCTGGCTGCCAGCCCAGACCAAGCTTGGACAAAATCACAATAATGGAAACAAGAAGAGGGTACTGTATTTGCAAGTGTATTAGACGCACCAGTGTATAAGATGCACCCCACTTTTCAAGGGGTATTTTTCATGAAAAAAAATTAGTACCCTGGCAATGCAAAATGCACAGGAAAGGAGGGGAATGAAAGGAGTGCTGAACCAGGCTCCTCCACCTCCTCCCTTCCTGTTTTGGCTGGGCAGGGAGAACTCCTTTTGCTCCCCCTCCTTTTCCTATGCATTTAGCATTATGGTATTTTCCAGTGTATGAATCATATCGGTATATAAGTGCTTTTTCTCAGTTTGGGAAGAAAACGGGGCAGTCTGTTACTCACCAGACTGGCGCGCTCCCTCTGACGATCCACGCTGATCCAGAGCAGTGTGTGCCTGTGCTACACACTGCTCCAGGGACAAAAATGGAGGCTTCCGGTTGGTGAAGGCTCTCCACCAACTGGAGAAGCTCGCTAGCCAGAAGCCCGCCCCTGGAAGATCTGCAGCCTCACGCTGGTGCGAGCCTGCAGATCTACACAGGAGCCTAACGATGGACTGTGGCATGCTGGGCTATTGGAAGACCTGTTTTAAGCGGTCTTTCAATAGCACGGAGAACCACCAGTTCTGGTTGTTCTGGAGTGGGTTGAAGTCCGAAACTACAGAAAGTAGTCCGGACCCAGTTCACCCCCAAGTGCAAACGTCCTCACTGGAGGACGCGCTGCCCCATTTTAAAAACAAAGTGCAGAAAAGCCCTAAGATACACTCCATATTCAGAGGATATTTCTTAGGGGAAAAAAGGACATCTTTTACACTGTCAAATACAATAATAAAGACAGCAATCAATTGAAAATCAGGTTTGAGGCACAGAGGTTAATATGCCCATAATTTTTTTTTTAAAAAAATCTTTACATCTCATCTAAATGAGGCAGGTTAACTTAATCTAACCATAACCTAAGTACCATTAAGGAAGCTGACAAGTCTTCAGATGGCCAATAGCAAACTGAAATTATTGACAAGTATATACACAGACTTTGATCTGAACATAGATCATTGTACTTCTGTGAACTATCCAAGAGAAGAAGGGTGGGGGGAAAGAGGAAGGATGGGATTTAAAAGAGGAGAAAATACACATGAGACAACATACAGCTTGGCAAGTTGCAAAGCATTCTACAAATGGTGTCCTTGAAGCCTCATTCGCCTGTGGAGTCTGTTAACCTTCATTAGTGAATTCTCTTAACCTTAGAGATCAAGTGAATTCTCCTTTTATGAAATATTAAATGGCATTCTATATCATACCCACTCAGAGTGTTGCCCATTGATTGCCAGAAATGGAATGAATGACATTAGAGCCATTGCGTGAAGATCCAATATTCCATTACAGTATGTAGCCAAGGTGTGTAAAGTTTATTCACGCTAGGTTAGTCAAGAGGTTACTTTCATTAAATGAGGAGGAGGGGAAGAAACCTTTTTTAAGTAGCAGATGACTTTAATGCTCAAGGATCACTTGCCTTTTGATAAATAGTGTAATCTCCACTACACAGTTAGGATAGGGAAACTTGAAACCAACTGAAAAGTTTGAAACCAACTAAAAACCTACTAAGAATGACTGAAATCTGCTTCCAGACACCTTGCTCTCTCTCTTTGTCACTCTCTCTCACACACACTCACACACACTCTCTCACACACAGATATTCATTCACAAGTCTATTCTGTCCTCTTTATTTCCTAATAATCCGTGCGTATTTGTTTTCAAAATCCACATTGAATTCGCATGTTAATACACTGTTTAATGCATTTTTTCCCCAAAATGCAGTTTGCTGAATATATGTCAGTACTCCTTTGATCTAAGAAATGCTTGTGATCATTTGGAAAGTTCTGAACTGAATCCTACACTGCACATTGCCTTAGAAAAAATGAATAACAGGATTTACAAAGGTCAAAGTCTCAGACATTCCAAACTGAAGTTTGTTAGACTGTAAATGTTCCCATTTGCAAACAGAAATATTTACCTTTTGTCCCTGGTAATTTGTAGAGATTTTTTGGTGTCCCCTTAATGAAGCCGTTAATTAAGCCATGAAGCCAATCACAACAGTTATAGATACCGGAGATATGACAATCTGATTTTTTAAACTATATCATTAAATTATGTTGAGCAACTGAGATAGAGATAGGTTCAGTTTTGGTCCAGTAGTTTGGCAAAAATAAGAAAATAAAACCTGACAGTAATTAGAAATCTATTTCCATTTTGCACTACCTGGCTTTTTGGACAGTTTGTAGCTATATTGTGGGAGTTGAGGTGTAAAAAGCAATTTATACCTTTTGGGTATTTATGTAATAGTACCACTGTATTCTGCTTTGGTCATACCTCAACTGGAACACTGTGTCCAGCTTGAAGCTGGAAGTTTGAAGTCCTAGTGTAAAGAAGTAAATATGACTTCAAAGGTATAACAAAGTTATATTTACTTTCCTTCACTAGACTTCAAGCTCATCTTGTTTGTTGCCTAAACTCTGTGAATTGGTGTATAAACATCTAAAGAACCATTTATTTTCATCTTTTACTCTATTATGAGTTTTACTTTGGCTCTCATTCTCTCCCTTAGCTTTTCCTCTAGACTTCGCATCCTTGTGTTTAGAGCTTGCTTTTGAACAGATGTTTAAGCTATCATCTTTAACCCTCCAAGAATATAGTTTAAAGTCCTCTTGATCAGACACACCAAGCTTTTTCCCAAGACATTCTTCCTGGTCTTCGTGAGATTTATCCTATCTATAGCCAGTAGTCTTTTATCTAAGCTGCTAAGATGATGGTCCCAGAAGCCAAATGTCTCCTGCAGACACCATCTGTGTGAGCAGTCATTTGTGTGATGTATCTTCTTCTATCACATGCGGTGGTCCAACATCTTTCACTGGTAGAATTGATGAGAATACCACCTGTGCCTCTGAACTCTTCACTTGTCTGCCCAGGACTTCATACTCTAAGGTGATCTGCCCAGAGGTGTTCTTTGTGGTGCCACTGTTGCCTACATGAATCAGAAGAAAAAGGCACTACTCTGGGTCCTTGATTTACTTTAGCAACTTGTTAGTGGCAACCTGGATAGACATGCCAAGAAGACAGCACACTTCCCAATTCATCTTGTTCAGCTGGCACACATTTCCCTCTATGACCCTGAGCAATGAATCCCCTACTACCAACACCTTTCTTGTCTTTTTACTGCACTTGATGGTTTGGTTGGTTCCTTTTCCAGCATGCAGTGCTTCTTGCTGATGTCTTGTTTTTACTATCTTTATCGTCATGAAGCTCTAGGACAGTGGTTCTCAACCTGTGGGTCCCCAGATGTTTTTGGACTTCAGCTCCCAGAAGCTCTGAGCATTGACCATAGTGGCTGGGGCTTCTGGGAGCTGAAGTCCACAAACATCTGGGGACCCACAGGTTGAGAACCACTGCTCTAGGAAGTGATTGCTTGGTTCCAAATCCCTTGTGCACAGTCTGCTTCTGACAGTGACTGTCATCCAGGGTGTTCCCTCAGGATTACAGCCCTCTTCATTTTCATTGACAGTTCCTTCCTGTTGGTTCTATAGGATCAATTCTCCCTCTGTTCTATCGAGATAGTCCCCATGTTCTCTGATGCATAGAAGAGTCTCAGCACATAGCTCCAGTGCATTGATCTTCTCTTCCAAGAGAGCCACACATGTTACAAGTGGATTCACCGAGGTTTTTTTGGCAAGAAGACAACCATTCCCTTGCCCCCAACCTTTTCAGACTGGAAAAAGACATAATGATATCACTGCACACACTGGAAGACTCTGTAATGTTATATCTGGAAAAACTTGTTTATGCTGTACAGGTCTAATATCTGTATTTTGCATCATACAGTAGCTCCTTCCTTCCTAGAACTCCTGTCACCACCATTCTCCTTTCCTCTACCTGCATTTGTCTATAAGTGCCATCAACACTAATCTCTAGTGATAGGATATTCTCTATATGACAGTTTCTTTTGTCCCACAAATTCACAATAGTCTTAAAATGGCTGCTCACTCTCAAGCTTCAGAGATGAGGGGAGGTTGTACCAGTTATTTTTTAAAAAACTGAGACATTTCTAAAAGTCCTCTGGACAAAAATGCTAGCTCTGAAAACAAAGACACATCAGAGAAAAGAAGGAAATATTGTAACCCTACTGTAATATAGTGGAAATCAATCAGGTCACACGATATTGACCATACCAAACACTCAGACAGGATGTCACTTTTCTTGTGTATTTGCAAATAGCCCTTGAAAAGTATTTTCTTTGTTTTATCTTCTCTGCTGTAAATCTAGGTGCTGTGGAGAAGTCATGGCACAGAGAAATATGATGGGATCAATATCGGCAATGTGAGCAAATTGTTGAGTGGTCTTTTCTAAAAATAATTTCTCTAATATATTACCATAGCATATGCATTTTAATGTGCCACATTACTGAAATAATACCACTCTTACTATGTGTGTGTCTCTGTGTGTGTATGCAGCTATTCATATGCATAAAAAGCTTACCATAGTTGTGATCAGACAATGTCCCTTAGAGGAAAATGTGTTTATCTCTTATATTTTATTTTTTCAAAGTTTCAACACAATCCTCCCCAGCAAGTAGCTGTAGCTGAGGTTAATTACCATTAAGGTCAATTGATTTTATATTGTTCAACAGCTGAACTGCTCATGCAAAGGATTTTCAGGTTAATTGCATGTTGGAAATGGGAACAAACTTTTCCAGGTTTGGTCACAGCTTTCTAAAAAAAAAAGAGAGAGAGAAAAAGCTTTTTAGATGAGCAGAGGATGAGGAGTGGGAAACGAACTGTAAGTGATCATATTAGATGACATGTTTAGTTTCTTAGCAGCAGCACAGAGAAGTAAGCAGAGGTGAACAACCACATCTAAGATCTTTTTTAAAAAGTTTGATAAATGTTTCAACTCAGTGGCTTCTTTAACAATGTGGCATTCCACCATTCACTGACAACAGAATTGAGGGAGCACATAATTCATTCTTGTTTAGAGAAATATATTACCCATCTGGCTTATATTTTGAATTTGTGAATCAGAACATCACTCTAATTTATTACCTGAACAGCTTAACTGTAAGTGTGCCTATTCCAAAGGTAGTCAGTCCTATTGAGTTCAATGGAACTGAAACCCAAGGAAATGAACTTGAAGACTTAAAAGCAGATGTTTTTCTCATGGAGCAGCTGTTGTGCAGAGAAAATATCTAATTATCTCCTTGTGGAACATGTAAACCATCAACTACATGGCAACCTTTGCATGCAAAACTTAGAAAGTCAGTCTTCAGAGGAACAGATGTAATTACATGTGGTTACATGTTGAAGCCATTGATAAATGACCCGTGGTAAGATAATGCTCTGGATCATATTGTAGAATGATAATGTTTTTGGTGACCACATAATGCTATCTAGTCCAGATCCTTTCAGTACAGGAACCCAACATACCCCTGATAGTTGGCCATCTGAGTTCTGTTCAAAAAACTCTATGCTGTTTCTTAGGAATCACAGAATTCTTTTCTAACTATTCACAGTCTTACTGTTTAATGATCTATCCTAGAATCTTTCCTGGTTTTGATGACAAGTTGACTAGTTGGGAATTGCTAGGTTATTTTTCCCCCCTTCCTTTTGAAAATGTGGACAACATTTGTCTACTTCCATTCTTCATGGACTTCACTTGTTCCTGAAGAATTCTTGAAGATTAAATACAGAGGTTCTGCAATTGCATAGGAAGTTTCCTTTATTACACTTGGATACAGTTCATCTGACTCTGGGGACATTAATTCATTTCACATAGATAGGTATCCCTGTACTGCCTCTTTGCCTAGCTTGGGATGACACCCCCCTCCCGAAATAATTTGTTCAGTTTTCATAAGATGGAGCTCTTGTTATGGAGGTAATTCCACTTTCTCTCTGTCACCACTTTTTATTTTTCATAATGTCTTAGACCAGAGTTCTGTCAGAGGAGTACAAGAAAATAAATTGACATAAATTGACAGGGAAAATATCTTACTAAATCTGGACAATAGTATGAGATGGATGAGAATTTTGGATGAGAATTTTGTTTGGTCTGTTTTTGATAATAACTTGGCTCAGTTCATAAATTTCATATAGAATGGGATTAAATTGTTTTGAGTAAGTGAAACTGAGAAATTCATCCATGCCTACCATGGAGGTCTGTTGATGCAAGCAGGAAGTAGCACAGGGAATTTTACTACAGATTTCAGTGACTCTGAAAGTAGCTGTGTATATGTGATGAACCCAAATTCTCTCTCCAGTAGTCATACACTAGACTGATGTGATTTATGGAGGCAACAGTCTGTTGTTGCAACTTAGAAGAAATAAAAAGAGTGCATTTTAATTGAGTGCAAAGCTTCTATTTCTTCTCAGCTCTAATTGGATTCCTTGTATTAGATTCCTCTAATAATTCTTTGGAGAAGGTAGCTCTCTGTTGTCAAACAAAATGCTGTGTATACTTACCATGGAGTAAGTAACAATAACAGCATACAATCAGAACTGGGAGGGACCACAGACATTTCCTGCCTGTAGGTTCCATCCGCTGATGCAAAAGAAAATAAATCTGCTGGATCTCCAATTAATAATACCAGTAGTAAAGTTAATTTCATAACAGCAATAATAATATTTAAAGCGGGATTCTTATTAATAGCAGTAATGATTGACTAATGGTAGGTAATAGTGTTAACAACACTTAGAGCTACAAACAAGTATTATGGAACACCTTTTTAAATAGCAATGTATGGATAAGCCCTTTTTAAATACGACTCTTTCATGTGCTCTTAAATTCCTACCTATATCACATACACCTCACCGAGTCTATTAAGTGGTGGTCCTATTTATTGATAATTATCTCTTACATATTTCAGTAAGCTTATATCCCTTAAAGTGTAAGAAATGCCCTGATGGAATAATGAGCAAGAATTAACACTCTGCTGAACATCCTAATTAGGATGTAATTAGAATTTTTAAAGAAAAAAATGAACAGTGTATATATTTTGCAAGCACTAACAAATCGCTCTTAGGTCTTCTGTGCTTATTTTCAGTGTAAATATACAATTATAACTGCCATTTTAGATCACATTTGTGAATTCAAAGTCCTCATAGCCTTACAAGGAAGAAATCTTGTTTTGTTTTGTGTTTTTTTTCCCCTACCGGCAGCATTCCCACATATCCATCATTTAGCATATTATCACAGTCTGTAGCAACTTCCCCATATCAAATGTCCTCTATATAAAGCAGTCGTATTTGTGACATTTCAGAGAAAGAACAGTGTTCTTACCTGCCTTTTTAATGCAAAAATGACTGCTGTTATTTTGAGTAAATGCTATAAAATAAGTTTAGCAAAACAAGAACATCAAAAAAGTGTTCGTCACACAATTTTAGTCCATAGTGCAAACAGCTGTATCTGTCAAATGTGGCAATTAAAGATGGATGATAATTTTGGCAGTATTTTTAATGCCGAAGTTCACACATTTCTTCATAAATTTGAAATAAACAACAATATCTAAAAAAAATGTACAAGAAAATGAAAATGAGACACTCACCTACCTTTACCTAGAACCAGTAATGGATTAATAGAATGATAGGTTATAACACAGTTCCTTTGGATCCTCAGAAGTAACATACAACTTTCACAGCACTTTCACAGCTGTTATTGTTGACTGTCATGAGATCAACCTCAACTTAGGAGACCCTAAAAATAAGAGATTGTTAAGTCACCCTATCATTAATTATCCTGCTCAGGTCTTGCAGATTCAAGGATATGTCTCCCTTGATTGAGGTTATCCACATGTAATGAACTCCTCCTCTTTTCATACTACTGTCTACCTTACCAGGAATTATTGTCTTTTCTGGTGAGTCAGGTCCTCTCATGATATGGCCAAAGCATGACAGCCTCAGTTTAGTCATCTTGGCTTCTAGGGAGAGTTCAAGCTTGATTTGCTCTAGGACTTGTTCATTTGTCCAACAGTTCGTGGCATCCATAGAATTCTTCTCCAGCACCACATTTCAAATGAGTTGATTTTTTCCCTCTCAACTTTCTTCACTCTCCAGCTTTCACAAGAAATTAGAAATATGATGGCACGGACAATCTTAACGTTAGTATTCAATGATATATCTTTACAGTTGAGGATCTTGTCTTCATAGCTGCCCTTTTAAATCCTAGTCTTCTTCTGATTTCTTCATTTCCAAAGTACAGACTGAATAATGGTAATGTTTCTGGTTTCATGTATAAATATGTGAGCCAGACCACAAAATCCGATGCAGTACTAGTCCTTAGATGGATTGACCAGCAGTCTAGGTTTTTCTAAAAATCTGATTGATACCAAGACACTTAACCGTATTAAATGTTTACAGAGTGCAAAAGGAAAAAGAAAAAGAAAGAAAAGAAGACATAATTGTTTCATTCCAAGGGAACAAACCCTTTTTTCACTTCTGACATATTTCTTTTGCTTCCCTAAAGATCCCTCCACTCTGGTAATATTTTCATTGAATCTTAGAGTTGGAAGAGACCACAAGGCTGTCTAGAACAACTCCTTGGCATGCAGGAATACAACAAAAGCATGCCTGAAAGATGCCCATTCAAACTTTTATTTTAAAGATCTCCAAAAATACAGAGTTCACCACAGTCTGAGGCAGCCCATTCAACTGCCAAACAGCTCTTACAGTGAAGCTGTTTTTTCTAATATTTAGGTGAAATTTCTTGTTATATGAGTCCACTGGTTTCTCAGTAGAAAAACAAAAAACAAAACAAGCTTGCTCCATCTTCTGCATGGCATCCCTTCAAATATTTGAGGGTAGCTATCATGTCACCTATCAGTCTTCTCTTCTCCAAGCTAAAGATGCCCAGCTACCTCAGTTTTTCCTCATAAGGCCTGGTTTCCAGACCTTTGGTCATCCTGGTTGCTCTTTTCTGGACAAGTCCCAGTTTTCTGATATCCTTTTTGAACTGTGGTGCACAGAATTGCACAGAACAGAGCAGGAATTTACCTTCTCAATAAACCAAAAGTTTAGTTTAGTTTTAGGCCATTTACACACTAAACTGTCATAATGCTATTATTCCACTTTCAACATCTTATGGGATGCTGGGGTTTGCAGTTTAGGGAGGGGTCTTTAGAATTCTCAGCCAGAGAGCTCTTTGGCCTCAAGAAACTACAAATCCCAGAATCCCTCAGGATGTTGAAAGTTGAACAATCACACTAAAGGAGTTTTGTGCAGAAGTGGCCTCAATTTAGTTTAGCTATAATCACTCCTTCCTGTGTCTCTTTCTCTTTGCCTTCTTGCATTTATGAAATTCTCTTCTCCTAGTTTTTGGCCATCTCGCCTCTCGGAGTTCAGCTGGCACTACTAGACTCATATTTTGTACTAAACTCACCTTGACTTTCCCCCTTTTTATGTGGATTCTTTTCCTTCTTCTGTGTCTTTCCTTTCACTTATTATTATTATTATTATTATTATTATTATTATTATTATTATTATTACTAACCACTTATTTTAGTTATATGTAATTACATAATCAATTCGTTTCCAGTGAGCTAAAGGAAGCTGGATACAGGTTGGCAAGCCCATCTTAAAGGTATCATTATTCACTGTGTGTCTAGATTTGGGCACTATCAATATATGTCCCTTGCCTTTCCTTCTCTCCTCTAGGATATTGTTTTATATAGAGCTCCTTACTACTTTTTTCAACTTCAGTTCTCTTTCCACTTATAACATCAAAAAGCTCTGAGACTGTGCTTGTACAACTCAGTTCAGCATGAAAGCATGACAATAACTTCCCTCTGGGACTTTTCACTCAGACTCCTTTGCCTCAGTGGTTCAGTAGACATGTATGATATTCACCCATCAAACAAAAGCCGGATAGCACACTGCATTTCTCTTTTCATAAACCACTTTTTTTTTTCCAGGCTTGTTTTTCACACTCCATCAAGAATTTCTCTTCAAAAAGAAATGACATGTTAGCTATCACAAGCAAACTCTGGAGCCTTTAGTAGTAATTAGTAATTTAGGAGTCTGCCAATAAAAGGCATGTAAACTTGTCACTGAAAGATGCTTAAGAAAAGAATTGATTTTAGAAGCTTTACTGTCTATTTGTTGGTACAAATGGGTGAACTCATTTCACTTCAATGTGCACTTTTGGAATTTTCTTGAGGAAAAGAACCATCAAATTTTCCCTGACAGTTTGAAGTTTCAGATGACTTAACCAATTTACAGATCCATTACTGCTTTCCTTTCAAAATGTTCCATTCTGTCTTTAATTTGTCTAGAACTGGACACTGTATTCCAGGTAAAACCTGGCCAAAGCAGCACAGAATGAAGCTATTATCTCCCTTGAGTTGGGCATACTATGCTTCTGCTGAAGTACCTTAGAATTATATAAGTTATTTTTCCCCCGTTATATCACACCACTGAATCCTCTTTAGAGTTTGGCCTAGGAAGGAGAGGTGAGGAGGGAGATGAAATCTTGCCCACTCTGGCAGATTCAGCAAACTGCTGCAGCCTCTTCTAGCTTGTCTATTCTATCTCATTAATATTTTTTTTGCCATCTCTACCACACTTTGATGTTACCATGCACATCCCAGGCCCTTTCCGCACCTTACCATTTTTCTGGTGCTGGGGTGTGGGGATCGTGCAAGCAGCCTCCAGGGAGGGACTCTCACATCCCTGCTGCTTCAGCTCCACATGAGCTGCCTGCTCATGAGAGAGCCACAGTGCAGCCTGGGAGTTTCCGGAGGCTCCACACGCCAGGTAAGTGTGCGCAGAGTCCGGGAGCAATACGCGATCACACACCATTTTTGGCTTTCAGCCGAAAATGAAAAGGTGCACAATCAGCGCCTGCCGGCCCCTGGAGCATCATGCAATTGTGAGTGCGTTGTGCAGATTGCTCCTCACAATCGCGCAAATGCTCCAGGTGCCCCTTCATGTGGAAAATGCCGTGTGGAAAGGGCCCCAGTTTTGCTCTATGAAATGTTGTGGAGTATGCATTTTGAATTTTGATTCTTTCGTCCAGAGTATAAGCCACTCCTCCCAATTTGGTGCTAACTGCAAATTTCATAAGCATCTCTTCTCATTCTGTATGCATGCCAAGTGAAAAATTATTCAGGGAGTTGGATCCATTTAGTCTGGACAAGAGAAAACTGAGCAAGATTGATAGCTACCTTGAGGTGTTTGAAGGGCTGTCACATAGAAGATGGAGCAAGTCTATTTTCTGCTATTTCAGCAGGTAGAGTTGAAGCAATTGATACAAATTACAAGTAAGGACCTTTTAAATAAATTTTGAGAATAACTTTGGTAAGAGCTGTTTGACAATGGAATGGACAACATGATGTGATTGTGCACTGTCTTATACTGGAGGTTTTCAGTGAGATGCTGGATGACCATTGTGAAGGATGTCTTAGCTCTGGATTTCACCAAGGTCTGGACATCCCTTTGGATCTCTTCAAATGCTATAATTCAATGATTATATGATCTCTAATTGTTTTTCCAGTGTAACACTTTCCATTTTTTCTCCTTCTGTTTCTGTTTCTTGTGAATTCAAGCTGTATCTTCAAACTGTATTTTCCATCCAACGAGTGTAAAGGGAAGGCCTGCTCCTAAAATGTCCATTAGACACCAGAAGCTTTTATTAGGGCTTCATTTTCTAAATGACCCTGACAACAGAAAAATTCCCAGACTTTTTTGGGTTATGTTTTGGGTTCGATGAACACCTGAAAATTTAGTTTTGAAGAAGGAGAAAAGGTGGTGGTGGGGGAATAGATTTTGAGGCAGAAAAAGTAAAATATGGGCACAAGTATCACACACTGAGCACAACAGGCTAATTAAAACCAAGGAAATAGTATAGGGAGAAAAGATTAACAATCTTAGCATTTGTGTTATATTGCTGCTCAAGTTAGCACAGTATAATGTATAATTTGGCTTTAGGTTACAGGGCTAGTAACTGTGACCCACAAGAAATTGTAGGATTTCAACTCCTACCAGGTCTACCCAGCTAAGCCAATAAAAAAGCATAGAAGTTGATATGCTTTAGCAAACCCCATGAACTTTAGCTGCTCAGTCAGGCTGAGCCCTTTCTGGGTTATTGGCTCAGTCTTTTGCTGTTTTCATGAGATTTCTGCATACTGTCTCTGTAAACCCTTGATGTACGTTGACCTGCACCAGGAGTCTCACACGTCAATCCTCTGACTTGAGATGCTGCCATTGGCAAATTTGTAGGAACATGGATGATCCTCAGTGCTGCTGCTGCTGCTGTAACTTAATTAATTTCCCCTTTTATCAAGGGATCTCAAGGTTATGTACACATAAATCAATTTAACAATTTCAGTTTAAGATTTAAAACAATGAAATGCTTTAATTAAATGACATAAGAATTTTAACATACTAAATAATTTAAGAAGTCAAGTTAGCTTAAAAGTTTAAAACAATTTTAAAGCATGTAAATATACCTGTACGTTTATGAAAAGTTTGACTAGGCCCCAAAAACTTTAACAAAAGGCCACGTTTTAATTTAGCATCCAACTAAAATAAGTATTGGAGCCAATGGAGTCTTTTGGGGAAGGTATTTCAAAACCAGGGTGTGATAGCAAATAAGGCTTTCTCCCATATCTTTGGACAGTGAGGTAAGTCACAGCTAAGGCATATAGGAAGACTCCTTCGGAAGAGTTTCACCTTCAGATAGACATGTATGTAAGCAACCTGTTGAAATCAGACTCTCTCTCTTAAAAAAAAAATACAGAGAGCTTTGGGTAATAATAGTGTGATTTCATATTCTAGGTTGAAATGTATAGGGTGGATGGAATTCAGTTGTCTCAGAACTGACAATAAAATATTTCTATGTGATCCACAGAGGGGCCTGTGGGATTTCATGTTCTCTGTGGTTGGCAATGATGAAGTTTATCTATCTTATGTGGCAGACATAAGTTCTGGAGCATTTCAGTGGACTCCTGAAGACTGCTGTTATGAGTGGGGGAAAAACCACTGCCTGTCAGTGCCGAGTAAGAAAGGTGCACCCAAGCCTCTCACTCAAGGCCTGCCCAGCCTGACACCTCTTTGTGATCAGACCTGAACAGCCAGAGAGTTCTCCCTCTCTGAGAACACAGTCCCTTCCTCACTCTTGTCCCCCCTTGGCTTCTTCCTTTCAGGACTCTCCCCCTTTATTGCCTTCCCTAAATCTGCCCTTCTCCCAGAGGTAAGAATCGGTAGTGATTTATATTTTCCAAGACAGTGGTACTGTTGGCACTAAGGTCAGGATGTTATTATTGGTAGCTTGTATATTCCAGGATACAGAATGAGACTCTGTGACACTGTTTTAAGGAACATAGAACTTCAAACATTTATTGTAACATCGTTGCTTTAAATGTGTCTTGTATCTAGATGTTTATAAACAGCACACCATTCTTCTCTTTCTCTCTCTTTCAATTCATTCACTATTTTTCGTACACCCAATTTCTCAGTTCTCTCTCCCACAGAGCTCTTCAAATATCCAACCTCTCCAAACACACCACAAATCACACCCCTCTTCAAAACCCCTCCAGATAGTTAAAATCTGTTATTTTCCAATTTCCACCAGCCCCTCCCCTGGGCTATCCAAGGTTGCCAAGGAGGCTCTGTTGTCAAGACCCCCTCCCATCAGGTTCGTTACAACTGCTTATCTAGAGGTGAATGGTCATGCTAGAAACCTGTACTTAAGGACTGTGGAACATACAGAACCCCCTTTTATTTTGCCATTTAGGATCTGATGTGTGGAGCAATGTTTTTGCAGCTGGGCAATGTTCCCATACCTAACAATGTCATCTAGATTGTACTCTGACCAGAAAGGTAAAGGTGCTGTTACTGAGTTGGTGACATCTGACAACAGGGAAAATGCCTGGTTTAGGCATTGACTGCTCATTTACAATCAGTATTTCTCTCTTTGGCCCTTTTTTGCACGCCTTTTTTTTTTTGCGCGAGAGCCCCTTGTGCCTCGCGTGAGTGGGAGCATCGCTCCGTATGCCGCACTCCCACTCGCGCGACACTATGAGGCTCAAGAGGGGCGAGCACACATTTTTTTTATTTTTGGCTCTAAGCTGAAAATAATGCGCGCTCGCGCAATGCTCTCAGCGGTCTCGTGCACTTACCTGTGTGCGGTGTCGTCCCAGGCGAGCAGGTCGCGCTTCCTCCCCCAGTGCAGCCTACAGCTCCCAGACTGCACTGTGGAAGGAAGGGGCGGGGCTCAAGAGCGACAGTCGCGCTACCAGGAAGTGACCTGTGGAACGAAGGAGCAGGGAAGCGGCAGTGTTTCGAATGAGGCTTCTCGTGCAAGCTGCCCTCCCCCATCGCGTAAATGGGTAAGATGCGAAAAGGGCCACTATTTGGAATCTGTTGGCCTTCTAGCTAAGTTGCAATTTTGAGTTAAATCTTAAAAAATCTTACAAAAATTATAGCTAGCGGAGGTCATCCATTTTTTTCAGAGCTGCCTCCACTACATCTGCAAGGTCATCAGGGTCATGATATTCAAGAAGTTGGTGAGTGGTCTTCAAAGGTCTTTTGTTTTCTGTTCTTTTTTTTTTTTTTCTCCAGATGGTGGTAAGTAATAGCATTTGCATCTCCTACATTTATTTTTCTTTGCTTATGTGAAAGATTTCTAGAAGCCTTAGAGGCCAATGGCTATGCCAGAGCCATGGATTTAAAGTATATGGAACCTGTGAATTATGGTTGGCTTTTTATGATTAACCTCAGTCACCTATTTGAAGTTGTGATGCCCAGGATGGCCATGGTATATCATCCTCTACATCTCCTGGTACAGCTTAGAGAAGGTAAGAATGCTTCCTATTCCATCTTTTAACCACAGCTTATGCCCGTTCGATTGTCCATCATGTTCTACTCTCTCCATGTTCAATTCAAACACTTCTGTCTTGCCTCTTTATTTCTTGCTCTGATCTACAAAATCTATAGCATGACTGCACTTAAAGTTATACACCAATTGCTAGACAACAGAAGACATTTCATCCAAACTTAATTGTAAAAAGGAAAAAGAGAGAGAGAGGGAGATAAATTAAATTCTTCTAACCATTTTTTCTCTTCCCAGCCCTGCTTCATTCAGACCATTTCATCCTTAGTTGTCGCACTGCAATTCAAGGCATCACATTGGATCATGTCAAAACAGCAGCACAAAGAAAGTAAAGCTTTTATAAAAACAAGGCTGCATGAAAGGAAAAATAGAAGAGATTTCGGGCTTCAGAGATGTGTACTAGATAATTATGAAGTCACTTTAGTAACTTTCTTTCTTGTGCGTGCACAAGAAAGACAAGCATTTTACTGCTGGCATTTTTGAAAAGATCATCCAGGGCATATTTTTACTTTTGGGTAATGACTTTAGTCTTAGCTGCCTCAAATACTGGAGAGGATTTGAAATAAAGATGTATTCAGAACCTTATATGACAAAATGATGTTTCTGTAAATGCTAGGCATCTGCTTAACAATGAAATGTAAAGCTGCTTTGATTCCTATGAGCCTTCGTGCTCTGCAAAAATGACACCAGATCCTTCAGAAGTAGACAATGCATAAATAAGGAGCATTGGAGCAGCTGACTCTAACCTTACTTATTGTGAATTTGTTAGAGCACCTGCATAGAGTCATTGAGTTTATTGCTGTATACATGAATAGGTCCCAGTGTATACACAATCACATGTATAAGAGCTAGGCACAGACAGCGAAGCGTGTAGGTCAGTTAAAAGCCTGATCCATGGAAACAATGATGATGTATTCACAGAACACCTGAATAGGATTGTACTTTGTCCCTATTCAGGTAATACAGATAAGGATGTGAACCTGTTGATATTACATTTTCTCAGTCATCACATTTCTTAGTATCCAGCCTCCATTTTTCCCCATCTTCATCTCATATTAGTTTGTGAGACTTCCTTTTTTTTCTCTTTACTTTTTTCTTTTATTTTCTCCTCTACCTATGTCTTCTGACTTTTTTAAAAAGTACATATTTTGTATGCATTTTAAAATGTTCATAGGTTGCATCCATGTGACTATAGTGTGTTTGCGTATGTGTTTACACATGTAACATACATGTTGCTTTCTGCACATTTTATTTCTCTGAAATATAATATAAGCATCACAAATGTCTGGATTTCAGAACCGTTGCTCTATTTCACAATGAGTCTTGGAAGGTGTGAAATTGATACTTGCATCAGGAAATAGAAACACACACAAATTATTTTCCTTCCATAATGTGAACTCATGAACTGTGTTGAAAAGTACAACTCCTATAGTTAGGTATGTTATTTCATAGCGTTTCAAGTTTAATCCTGAGTGAGTCCACATATGCATTTCCATCAGATGAGAGTGCAGCGACATGAGTAATTTATGCCACACGTTAAACACTGCATATTGCACTTTGATTGCCATATTTGCTGTTTTCATTGGGATCACAACCAGCTGCCAGTATAAGTTGTAAACCTCAAAACGTGGGCTACTCAGGGCTCATCTGCAATGCCAGTACTTCCATGTGACAATGGGGAATGGTTCCTTTGTATCCAGGTGGTTCCCTGATGTTATATGCCAGATTCATTCCCAGGAAACTCAATTTTGAAGTATTAATCATTAGAACATTTACTGAGATCCACATGGAAACCCGTAATAAAGTTGTAAGCCTAGTAATCATGGATGACACTTTTCAGATTCATTCTGCTAAGATTTTTGGTGCAGATGTAAATTTAAATAACAATTTAACATGCACTTAAAAGTTTTTTGAAACATAAACACAATTTAATTAATTATCTTATTAACTCAATATGAGCTTATTGCAATAACACTTTCCTATTAGGTTTTCTACCTTTGATTCCCATATTCCTTGAACAACTCTGCTCTCCATTTGTTATTTAAAAAAAAATGTATAAAAAGTAAGAAGAAAATAGTAATGTGTTCAGGTTGTTGGTGAGTGTGTCAAAGAAGAAAAGAATCTGCAGAGACATTGAGACCAGTATTAATCTTATATGCTTAATTTGATTTCATTGTAAGTCTTATAAATAAGAGTGTTCTCTGAATGTTCTTCTGAACATTCAGTGTCCCTACCATTTCTTCATTACCAGCTGGAAGAATTGAACTCATACCTTTAGTCCTCATCCAGATGACAAATCTGGCCAAAGAAATGGAAAATAGATATTGTAACTAGGCAGCTAGAGCTCAAATAACAGCCAAGAAAAAGAACAGAACTGTATATCTATCAACACAAATATACATAGAGAGAGAGCAGGAAGAATTTGTTGAAGCTCTTTAAAAGATCACAGCTGCAAAACATGTTGAAAAACTAAGAAATGCCTACAGAATGTGCTATAATGCACATTCTTAATCCTTGATAATTTTTGAAAGAAATTTAGACTTTTCAAGCCATTACTGATGCTTAGTTCTTTCTTACCAACTATGACAGATAGAGTTTTACCTATAATTGTGTTCAGTTTTATTGATAAACACATTGTTTTACATGTTAACTCATCCCAGAGGGCAGCAAAGACATGGATATAAACAGGGTTTGCCACCGATTCATCTGAGTCTCAAATCCCAAAATGAATCAGGATGATTTGAGCTAATTTGTAGCAGCTCCAAATCAGATCATATTAGCCTGAATCAGATCAGATTAGCCTTTGGTACCTAAGTGGAAAGGTACAATCAGAAGTAATTCAGGACTAATCCATGAGACTGGAGATCAGAACCAGATTTGCTGTCTAAGACAGGGATATGGAACTGAAGGCCCCAGGGCTGCACATGGCACATGGCCTCCACTTTTGCAGCCTCTGAAGCCCCCCAAAGTCTCAAAAATCTCCTAATCCTCCCATTTAAAATGGTGTGATTTTGAGACAAATTTTACCCTGTAAGCATACCAAATTCCCCAACGCATAAAAATATTCAAAAATAACTCCCCAAAAGCATTCTACAGCTCCACACATCTCTGTTTCATTTTGCAATAACTCTCAAAATGGCAACAGGAAGAAATGCCTCTTAAAGTCCTGTCATATTTTGACAGTTACTGCAGAGGAAAATAGAGGTACTTACTCTGCAGGCCTTCTCAAAATGGCAAAAGGAAGCCCGCAGGGCTTGGCTGGGGGGTGGAATTGGCCCCTGGCTTCTAACTGTGGCCACCCCTATTATAAGATGATAATTTAAGGAAAAGCCAAAGTCATAAGATGGAAGGGGAAGAGAGGATCAGGCTTCTAACCACTGTGAGCTCTGGAGAAAGAATTTCAGTAGCACTCTGTAGTCAAAGTGTTCATGGAGCCATCGTGTGAGGTCAGCAAAGTGGCATAGCCAATTTTCTCTTGTTCTCTTGTCCATTTGCTGCATTTGACATTAGCAACAGATCACTCAAAGAAGGGTGGTAAGGGTTTGGGTAATGGCTGATTGTGGGAGATTGATTTATCTGCCTTTGTGTTTCCACTCCCCAGTCTTACATCTGTCTTAATCTTCCATTTGCCTCTATCGTAAATTAACAAGTAGACCAGTAGTCTATGTATTGCGTGAGAATCAGTGAGTTCCTTCTTGTGCACCCCCAATGTCAAAATTGGCCCTAGCAGCTATTAAGTATATGTTTTACTTTCTCAATACGACTCTTTTCTTTGAAAATGTTTCGCTAATCCTTTGTGTGAAAAGTTGGATTTATCTCATCTCCCAACAAGAACATATCTTTTATTCTCAAAGCACAAATAATTTTATTATATTATGTGTTTAATCAATGTTGTGAAACAAAGAAACCATGATTATAATGTTCTCCATTTCTGTCGTCTTGGTTGAACAAGCCAGTGTCTAAATTAAATTTCCGTTGGTTTTCCTCATTAAACACATTTACAGTTCTAATAATCATTATTAACATTGAATCTGATCATCAGTTTAATGTATTCATGAGGCAATCGTCGTAGTAGTATATGCCAGTAAGACATGTAAAGGTCCATTGTGATAGTAGTAAGAATGAGGCCATTTCTGTAATAGATTGTTATAACGCTATTATTCCACTTTCAACATCCTATGGAATCCTAGGGTTTCAAAGCTTCAAAGGCTTCTTCCTAAACTGCAGACTCCAGAATTCCATAGGATGTTGAAAGTGGAATAATAACACTTTAACAGTCTAGGCCCTTTCCACAATTTACCTATTTTTGGTGCTGGAGCATAAGGATCTCACGAGCAGCCTCTTGCAAGAGGCTGTCGCATCACTGCTGCTTTGGTGCTGCAGCTGCTTGCTGGTCGCAGGAGCGGCCCACTCGCACCCCACCCCTTCCTACCACTGCGCAGCCTGGGAGTTGAAGGCTAGCACTGAGGCAGGAAGCGCGACCAGCGTTGCTCAGGAGGCTGCGCACGGCAGGTAAGTGCGCTCCATGCCCCCGAGTGTTGCATGACCACGCAGCATTTTTGGCTTGAAGCCGAAAATAAGAAAATCCACTATCAGTTCACGTCACGCTCTTGAGCATCACGTAAATGTCATGTACGTCATGCAGACCACTCTTCACATTTACGAGACGCTCAAGGGACCCTTTCGCTTAAGAAACTCTGTGTGAAAAGGGCCCTAGTGTGAAAATGGCGTGAGTGTGATTCTACTTATGGAGCCTAAAGATGAGAAGCAGGCAGGAAGTGGTAATAGCAGCGGCAGCAGGCCAAAGTCATCTGCTGAGAAAAAGATCAGGCTGAATTCTCTTAGAAGTCAGAGACTTGTCTGGAACCACTTTAAGGTGGGAGTGGATCCTAGGATTACTATCAGCTTAACTATGATCAGCAAGTAAACAAAGGTAAGTAGCCAAGGCCGTTCTAGCACTAGCAGTCTACCTTAAAAGGAAGTACAAAGAATCTTCCACAGGACAACCAGAGAAAAGTCTAAGCAATAAAGCAACAGGGAAAAGCTGTAGGACATGTGGAAATACCATTTTCTGTATAGAATGTATGGAAGACATCCCATGCAAAATTCAAATACATCTGAGTTGCAGAGAAAGCAGGTTTTTCTTGCGCAGAAAATGCTGCTTATTGTACAAATTTTTCATAGAATAAGCCCCAAATTGCAAACAGGCTTCAAAAACCGTGTGATTTTCAAGGTCCTTCTTACAGTGAAGGGTGGGGGAAATGATACAAGTACTCATTGCTTCCTTCAAGAAGAAAATTAGTGATGAATTTGCATCCCTAAGTTGTGATCTGCTGACTGTAATGGCACAGTCTACTTTATTCAGCATTCAATTACACTTTGAGTAGTCCAGGGCGTTTGTTCAGAAACTGTTCAGCTTCCAACCCAACTCTTATCCATTGGTAATTCTTTCTATGTCCACAGAATCATAATAGCTATAAACAGACACATAAGCTAAGTGCGCTTAAAGCCTGTTGATTCTGGTTTGACTGTAATTTAATAGATGAGAAACATATAAGGTTATTTTAGTGTGACTGACTTTGGGGGAAATGGACTAGTTCAAATATTTATACTGTTTCCATAATCTAATTGATGATATCTTAATCACCTTGACTAATAGGGTACTTAGAAGACAGAAAAGTGAAAAAAGATCTTGGCAAAAACCAATCCATCTCCTGTGTTTCCTCAGATTAGGCTCTGTTCAGCCATTTTCTCCCCCTTCTCCCATTATTTCCAGTGCTTGGGTGTGAATTATTGCAACTTTACCCTCTTCTTCCTGATTGAAAAAAAAAGAAAGGAAAAAAAAAACAGTTTGAATCCCATGCTGTCTGGTGATAGGAGTGGAAATACCATACCCTCCAATATTTCACAGATGAATCCAATTCAGAGCATTTTCAAGATGGCACACATTATTAATGAGGAAGAGCAGACAAGCTAGGATGGTTTCCTTTTGCCTGAGCATTCAGGAACAGGGCAATATTTTGTCTCTCTTCTCCTCCCCCTTCAGCTGAGTTGCTGATAAGATTTCTGCATGAGATGCAAGAAGTAGTTTACAGCATCTCATGGTGGGTTTAAATAACACAGTTAATCTTTGTTGCATTCTGCATACCCCTGATTTCAAGCAATGTCATGCGGAGGAACACGAATTCCTGCACCTGCACTATCTCATCATTAGCCACTCCCCTGGCTCCTCCTCACCTCGCCCCAACAGCCCTGATTGGCTGAACGTCCAGCCTTACAGGAAAATGTAATCAGAGTGACAGGAGTGTATGCACACTGATACAGTTTTACACTTCTGCATCACTGTGAAAACCAACGTTGATTCGATGTAGGAATATGAATCAGATTTTTTTCTGGCTTTCATATACTGTGCTTCTCAATGCATGGCGGCACACTAATGGCTGATTCCATGCAGAACCATGGAAAATAATGCAACACTACTTCGCTCCCATGTGCAGAACTGTATGGCATTACAACGCAGTAATCCACAGTAATGACCCCGTGTGGAAATGGCCTGAGTGTGAAGTTCTGTTGGACTTTGAATTCAGTTTGCAGCAACTGAAGTAAGCTGAGGACAAAGAGGAAAAGTAGGAGAAGAAAGAAATGTTAAAAACAGATGAAAAGAGTGGGATGACAGAGGATTAATTGTGAATGACTCTGTCAAATCAGGACAGTTGGAAGACATGGAATATTTTGGCTCATTGGATGTTTTGACTTATAGTTTCTATCAGCCTCATTGAGCAGATTGATCAACGGTAAGAGAATGCATATGTTGCACTCCATCTGAATGGCCTAAGTATATGTGCCTTCTGAATGGCTGAAACTTTTTCCATCCTGCTTTATGACAGGATAGCCACTGTATCAACATTATATATAATAGTCTTGTGAACAGTTGATGGACAGTGGGTTCCCAACACTAGCTCCAGATTGCCTACCCTCCCATTTCCACCATGTGTAAGATTTTATCATTCACATTTAACCAAATATATGTAGACACTACCTATGACAGGAGCAAACAGCATGTGCTAGATTGGGAGTAAACATACCATTGGCCCATTCCATAGCTTCCCTTTGTCCCAGCAGCATCCGTTGATGATAGTGGCAGCAGCTCTCCCAGGAGAGGAGCGTGATGGAGTACTCCCCTCTGCACCAGCTGCCTGTGGGAACCAGGGAACAAAATGGCCCCGTCTCTTCCTGCCACAGCACAGCCAGCTACTGTCTCAGGCTGCACCGGGGCAGGAAATACAGCCATTATGCTTCCAGGACCTCTGTAGTGAAGGTAAGTGTGAGTGCATGGTGGGAGGTTGGTAGGATCACTGGTCATTGACAGGGAAAACCCATCAATGATTTGTGGAGTGATTGCACCACCTAGTGACAGGAGAAGGACAATGTTGTGCATAAGTGTTGTCCCGTCCCTGTCTTTCTCTTGTCCCCATGGTAGGTTGGGTGGGTCGTGAGGAAAAGGCCATTGTGACTTCACCCCCACTTCTTCACACAACATGTAAATGAATAATGTGTGGACAGGGTTAGCATTTATTTTGCATGTTCATTTCAGAAGGAGAGAGAAGAATGCTTTGTCTACACTGGAGAACTAACACAGATGATGTTACTTCCATGAAGGATACTCCTAGTAACCCAGTCCCTGTTTCTGGACTGCAATTCCCAAGAGCCCTAACCAGCAAATCAAGGGTGAGGATTGATGGAAATTGTCATTTCACAACATCTGTAGGGTTACAAATTACTCATTCCTGAACCAAAGAGGTTCTGTGTACTAGCACATCCAATTACATTATTGGTTAGCATCTACCTTCCTGGAATTCCTAACAGTTACTTCTTATCATGCTACATTTATATGAATATTGGAATCTTTTAAAATAAATCACTTGCAAGATTTACGGGGGGGGGAGGTGAGTAAGGATATACCTTTTTACCTGTTGTCACCTTCAACAGTGACAACAATAGCAATTAAAGGGTGTGTATCTGTATTTACAGTATATATATATCTTTTCTGTTTCTATGTGCGTTATACAAGAGACAGAGAGAGAAAACCACCCAGTTTTTAAAAGGAATCATCAACTATTGAGCAGTTGATGATAACATGATGAGAAAGAAGATAAAGCCAAAAGGTGTAATGATGTGAAATGCCAAGACATGATAGTTTCCAGGATGGCAGTTGTCACAATACATTCTTGTGTGCACTCAGTGCACACAGCTATAGTTACATGGTGTTAATGGGGCACATATGCTTAACACACATTAAATCATGCCACAATTTAGCTATGGGGCTATTTGTAAAAGAGAGTAGGAATGCTAAGACCACCTAAACACAGAATTCCAACAGAAGGGCGAAAACACGAACATGACGTAGTTATCATTTGGGAGTGGGTGACTCTGTCTTCTTGATAATAATAGTTGATGACTCTATTTGGCTTGAATCACTGACATGCATTTTCATTTAAAAATCTTGTTTCTCTGTCCTTTTCATCTTCCTTTGCAAAGACTGCCCCCATTTTAGTTACCTGCATGATTTAGAGCCAAACCAACATTTCTCAGAAGGTGTTTTCTTTCTTCCAAAATATAATCTGCAATATTTATGTTTCTCACCGCTCTAGAAGAGGAAGGCTTCTTTGCAGATTTCTGTCACAGTAATCTCCACCATATATTTATTTTAATGTCAGCAGCTTCCCTCTCCCCTCAATAGGTTCAAGAAAGATGCTAGGTCTGGATGGTGTGGAATATGCACCTAACAGATGTGTCAGTGTTTGTAGATGTAAGAGGAAAGATCAGAAGTAATGCTCTTGCTGTTTCTAATACACATCTGGACTTGTGAGGAGTGAGATGTTTGATGCCCATAGCAGGGACCATGGCGTTCTCCAGCTGGTGCTTGTTGCCAGAACACAGCCCACAAGAAAGGTTGGGCATTAAGATATAAATTGCCAGCCCACTCGTTCACGTCTTCTTTGATTGTCTTCACTCAAACTGATCATGTCAAACTGTTGACTTCAACAACCTCCTTTTTCACCAGATGGAGTGGTTTGGGTCAGAGGTCAGGGACTATGTGATCTGAATTGTTTGCTGCCTTGGCTGATTGATGTAGCTGTTGTGTCTGTTCGGTTCCTACTCCATTCTTTCCCTGTTTTCCTGTGATTTTGATGTGTGTGTGATTGCTTCAACCTTGACTGATTGATCCTATTCCTCCCCCTCCCTGTTCTTTACTATTTGAGTGCCCTAATGTGTAAGCTTGCCATATCTCCCAGTTTAACTGAGTTGCTTCATTTGTCTGCTTCTGAGGGCATGTGGTTGCACTGTTGCTTCTGTTATAGGCTCAACTGTGAATCTCATAGAGTGGCCCAGTTGTCATACCATGAAGCTGATTAGAGGCCTGTTGTTATTACATTTGGGGCATCTAGGGCAATAGGTGTGTAGCCTTTAGAAGCTTTGGAGGCCTGTAGACCTTTCTATTGTTTTGAGTGGAAACCCATAGAATATTGCAGCATGTGACCTTTCAAAGATCTAGGTGGCCTGCCTCCCTTCTGCTGTTTATTGGTGGCATAGATGACCTAGGTTTCACAGGCGCCACCATTTTGTGTTTGGGTGAAAGGACTGGCAATTTTGTGGCTTTGAATAATTAGAACCTAGTAAGGGTGCAGGTAGCCAATTTGTGGCATACATTCACAGGCACCACCATTTTGAGTTTGGGCAAAGGGAGTGGCCATTGGTTGCCTTGTGTATTTAGGGACTGATGAATTTGTAGGAAGCTATTTTGTGTTGTATTTTCATGGGTGCCACCATTTTGAGTCTGGGTGATGGTGGTAACCATTTTGTTGGTTCTTTAAGGCCTGGTAAGTTGGGCCAGGTGTGTGCTTTTGAGCCTATTGGTTGGCTTTAAGTGTGGTGTTTTGGGGCCTTGTTCTTTGCTGGTTGATGTTGTTGCAACCTTTTGTTGTTTCTGAGATAGATTTGCAGATAGTGGGCTGGTGTTCTAAGCCTGGTTGTTTTCTGGCATTTATTGTTGTCAAGACCTAACAGGCAAGATGTCAGGTCAGGACTCTTTAACTCTATAACTTTCTCCAGGTATAACTCTCCCTCTCTCTCTCACTATATAATTATAATTATACCCAATTATATATAATTATAGAGTTCTATATATAGTGACATGTATATGCAGAGACTTGAACTGGCCTGATAGTTATTAACTGAGGCTTTTCCTTGTGCTACCTGATGGCATTATAAGTTTTATTATTGGTCTATGAGTGCTAATTGACAGCTTGGCAGGATTTGATTTTTGGATTAAGATTAGGTAATATGATTGCTACAATGGCATCTAAGAAACCTTTCTGGTAAGTCAAAGGGCAAGGCTCCAGCCATGAAGCCTCCCATTAAGTATTTGCCCCTGGTGTCACTGATATCTTCAGATGAGGAGGGGGAGTTTGATGAAAGAGTGGCTATTTTAGTGAAATTGGGAGAGTTGGGGAAGTATTGGATGAAATCTAAGCAGTCTGGATGGTCTCTAAAAAAAGCAATAGGAACAACTTTAATAAAATATTATTGTCTTGTTTAAAGGCCCTGAATAAACAGCTGCAGGGTGGTGAATGCCCTAACTGTGATGAGTGGTGATAAGGCCTCTGCTGGTGTGATGGACGAGTGAGGTGCAGTTGCAGAGAAAACTATGGTAGATGAGAACACTGATAGCATGATACTAATGGGGTTTTCACTAGCAGTGTTAATCCTACAAAGACATGGACCATGAGGAGTCTGGATCGGATTGGTGCTCATACTAGAAATGCCAGTGTTGATGTAGAGAGTGCTAAACTCCACAAAGCCATTTGTAAGCTTCCCTGGGATTCTTTTTTCTACAGGTGGCATGTCCAAGTGCAGTTGCACAGCAAGGACCTGGTGGCTGTGTTGGGGTCAGGCAGCAACCATTAACCTATAGTGGGGTGCCTTATGGAGTTATCCTTTCTGCCAATTCTAACATGCCTCTTGGTGACCATTTATCAGCAGCCATTCAAAGGAAGATTTTAAAGGTATGTTGATGCCTTTTCTCTACTCCTAAGGAAACCAGAGGAAAAAGATTAGGAAAACACTGAAGAGAAGGAAAGGAACAATGTCAGGAAGAGGAAGGTTGGTCAGAACTGGCATAATCAGCTTTCCGGATTTTTCATATGTGCTGGTATTATTGGCCATTTCCACATAGGGTTTTAAATACAGGGCAGAGCGTCCTCCAGGGAGGACATCTGCACCTGGGAGCACACTGGGTCGGACCTACTTAACATAGATCTGCACCCCAGCCTGCTCCGGAATGACCCCAAGTGGTTGTCCAGCATGCTTGTGAAAGACCGCTAAAAACAGGTCTTTCAAAAGCACGGAGCGCACCACTGCGAGCCTCCTCCTTTATGCAGATTCGCAGGCCCGCATTGGTGCAAGCCTGCGATTTGCTGGGGGTGGGCTTTAGCTGGGTGAGCTTCAGTGGTTGGTTGAGACTCTCGACCAACTGGAAGCTGCCATTTTCGTCCCCAGAGCAGTGCAGAGCGGTGGCCACGCACTGCTCCGGAAGAGCGTGGACCGGACTGGGGAGCCCAAAAGTCCGGTAAGTAGTGTCACAGGACAATTCCCTCGCCTCGTGCGGAAATGGCCATTATCAGAGCATAACCATGGAGAGTATATTCACTCATTGACTACATGGACATCGTACATCAGGTTAAATGCAACTTTGCAGAGTCAGTGTGGCTGCTGTATGATGAATGTTTTCATATGAGGTCAGTTATGAATCTCACACTTAGGTGAGAACAGGTTTATTTAGAGTGTGGGATCAAGCTGATAATCCCAGGGAGGCCAATAACAGGGTGAGAGACCACATAGTGAACATAGGGTTCAGAAGGTACAAATTGATGCTAGCTTGACGAGTCAGAGAAATTTGTGTTTGGTGTACATGGGCCAGCACTCATGTAAGTTTTGACATGAGTTTTCCATTTGCACTGGGTCTTGTTCTTTTTGGAATTGTTCTATGTGGCCTAGAGTTGCATTGGTATGTTTTGGCCATGTCACAAGCTCTTGACTCACCTTTACCTTGTGGTCTACTAAGACCACCTTCACCTTTTTCACATGAACTGTTGTCAAACCAGCTGTTACCCATCTTACATTTGCTCATTTAATTTTTCCTTCCTAAATGTAGTACCTTACATTTGTTGCTGTTGCTGTTGTTGTATATCTTCAAGTTTACCTAAGGCAAACCTATCACAGAGTTTTCTGGAGCTGAGAGTGTGTGACTTGCCTATGGTCACCCAGTGGGTTTCCAGAGCTGAGTAGGGAATCAAACCCTGGTATCCACGGTCTTAGCCCAATGCTCAAACCACTAACCACACTGGCTCTCACTTTATATTTAACCATATTGAAATTCTTTGTGTTAGCCACCCTCTGGGAAGTTAGCTATTGCTCCAAATTTGATGCCATATGCAAATTTGATAAGCATGTCCTCTTTTCTATCAACCAAGTTAATTATAAAGATATTGAACAATGCCAGGCCCTGATGAGAATCCGATAGTACCCCACTAGTTACTTTTCTCCAGGATAAAGAAAAATTATTTGTCAAAAGTCTTTGAGTTCATTTGGTCCATCAGTTACAAGTCTACTCCAATTTTATCAGCTTGTTTGCAAGAATATCATGGGACCTTGTCAAAATCCTTACTGAAATGAAGATATTATGCGTAATATATATGCAATGTTCCCTTGATCTACTAAGCTTTTACTCTATCATAAAAAGAGATCAGTATAATCTGGCTTTTTATTTTTATTAAGAGTTTTAAAGGTACAATCAAAATGTAACAGAATTTGGAAAGTCAAACAAAACACAAGAAAAAGAAAAGTAAAAGAATAAAATGAAAAAGAAAAGAAAAAGGAAGAAATTACTTCTGATTTTCCTCTTCACAGCTACCTACAAATATAGTTCTTCATACCTCTCTGTTCCAAACTACAACATACCGTCTTCTTTCAATAACCCATACTTCTTCTGGCTAGATTCATTTTTGAGCAACTTGTGCTGGGTTTAATTTTGAAAAATGAAATTGTCAGTAGGAGAAGCAATGAATCTGTTGAACGTTACATTCATTGCACAGTCTGACTTCCCACAGAGATCAGGACAATTGAAGTTTCTCATTACTACTGTTATCACTCCTTTTCTGAATTACTATTGTATCTGTTTGTCCATTATCACAGGCAACCCATTACAGCAGTTGAACTTGGAAACTACCAGGATATATTTCACTGATCCTGTGCTTATAGGTCAGTTGTCTTCAGTCTTTTCTGTCCTGGGATCAAAGCCTACAAACTCATAAGGAAGAAATCATTTTTGTATGGACTGTTTTAAAACTGAAGCTGTGTTTATTATTATGACTGTAAAATTCTGTAATCTCATCCATAGAATATCCTCCATCAGTACAAAAAAGAGTACTGATTCAAGTGCATGTCGTAAGAGATTTTTTCCCCCTGCCATTATGGGAACTAAATGCCATTATCATCACTATTAATAGTTACTTGATTAATAAATTTAAAGATAATCAGAACTAACTGGCAGACTAACTTAATTCTCTCTGAATACTGAATAATACTTCTAATCAGCTAATTAATTCTGATTTGCAACCAATTGAAAGGCTGATTCTTTGAAATACTAATTTTAATTTTACTCTTTTGAATCTTAATTTTCTTCGGATGAAATAACGTCAGGAAGAAGTAGTTATAAATGACCACTGCACATTGAGAAATTCTCTGATATGGTTTATATTTTGGCTGATAGGTGAATTTCCACCTGAGATAAGCTCACCCCTCCCTGAACTCCCCCCCCAAAAAAAACCCTTCAGGGTCAACACAGGAGAAATGGATGTTAGACTAAGGGACTTTCCGCACTACACTATTCTAGGCCATTTCCGCACTAGACTATTATAGCGCTATCGTTCCACTTTCAACATCCTATGGAATCCTGGGGTTTGCAGTTCAGGGAGGGGCCAGCTGACCCCTCTCTGAACTGCAAACCCCAGGATTCCATAGGATGTTGAAAGTGGAATGATAGCGCTATAACAGTATAGTGCGGAAATGGCCCTAGTGCTATTATTCCACTTTCACCATCCTGTGGAATTCTGGGGTTAGTAGTTCACTGAGGCCAAAAAGTTTCTGGCTGAGAATCCCAAATACCCCTTCCTAAACTGCAAACCTCAGCATTCCATAGGATGTTAAAAATGGAATAATAGCAGTATAACACTGTAGTGCAGAAAGGCCCTAAGTGTTCAGACAAGAGCAGTATGATCCAGTGCAGATACAGATCAAATTCCAGAATAATCAATGGCTCCAAAGAGATGAAAAAAAAAAGATCATGATGATGAAGGCTGTCAGTTCCTGATAAGGAAAACAGATTACATTTTAAGATATTAATCTTCTTTCTGTAATGATTAACTAGTGATTTCTCACTCCTGAGAACATTTTTACTATGTGGGCATACGTCTTTTCCTCAATGTCATTGTATGATCTAACTCTCACTGGCAAGGATCCCACAGGAAGCTAACTAATGTTTTCTGTCTGCCTATTCTTGAAGCAACATGCTTAGCCCTTTGTGATATACACGTTTGCTTTGCATCTATAGCTCACAATGGCTTATCATTTTGTTGGTTGTTTATAATAATCACACTCTATAGAGCATTAATGAGTTTCCTGAATGGGTCAGAACATGGATATCAGAAGCAATCTTCTGCACCCCTCCATTCTCTGTAAAAGGTATCCGGAATAGTTTTAAACCAAACTATTAGACCACTTCGTAAATAGATTGCATTGTATAGTTTAATAACTGCAGATGCTGAAGCCATGTTTCCTAACAATTGTGATCATCATTCTGTTGAGCAGAAAAAAATCTTAAAGTGAAGTCATGATGTATGTCAAAATGCCACACATTTTTATTCCGTGCAGACATCTTTCTGCAGATATCATGCTGCTCATAGCTGTGCCAGGGGTAAAAGACACGCAGAAGAAAGTCAGTGAAGGCAACCGTTCTGAAAATGCAGGAAGACCTCCTGCATTCAAATGCATTTGAGCCTTTAATAGCAAACCCTGTGAATTTGGGTGGTGCTAGGTGGGGTGTTTTCATATATTGCCCTTCCTACACAGTGATTATGTTTGTGCTGACTCACCTGTAGGCTTGCTTGCAAAACCAAAATGATTCAGTGCATAATGAGTTTTATGAGGAAAAGAAATTAAGCTGCAGAGATTCTGTATTAATTCCTTTCTTGCTTGCCTGTTTTTGCTGAGAAAAAGTGATGGGACAGAGATGGAAGTTTCTGATCAAGAGTACCAGGAGAATTTTGAGGGAAGCAACGCAAGAAGATGAACACTGATGGTGGTGACAGTAGTGATGGGGAAAGTAGTTCTTATTAGAAAATAAATTGAATTAATCTTTACCTGGAACCTCACACAGGTTGCAGGCAGCAGACTGTATTGTAGATCCACTGAAGGGGGAAAAACCAGAAATTAGTATGAGGCCAAAGAAACAAGGAGCCATATGGAAGGAGAAGTATACTTAGATATGGAAAAGTTTATGAGCTCTTGGTATTTCTTAAAGGGCAAGGGAAACATACACCAGGCATTCTGACCCATTTCCTCAGATACCTTAACACATTTCCATAGCAAAAAGTAATGCCACTGTGAGTTGCAAAGAACAGGTATGGCATGTGCACATGTGTACTATATGGAAGTAGTACTTTATTATATTACCATCATAGCCTTTGATTGGTCAATTGTTTTTGTGTGCAGTTTATTTCTGTTTTAACAAACCATTAAATGTTTTAACTGCCTGCTTGCTGGGCAGACTGCGAGCCTGCCAATCTCTGGGGGGTTTGCCAGATTCTACTAAACCAATCTTTAAATGAACCTCCTATCTTTAATCGCCACTGCCTATGCTTACGAACCTTAGAAGGCCACTTCCCCCCACTCCAAGACTGTATTCCATTAGTGCCAGATGTCCCATGGGGACTAGTGAAGATAATTTCCTTAAAAAAAAAAACAAGATTGGTGAGATCTGGAAGTTATATCTCCATGCAGTTTCTCTTAGGTGAATATTTGAAGAAAATCAGGAAGTTCTTGCATGGGAAAACAAGCCAAGGGACAGGAGGTGGGCCAAGAAACAAAGAAAGAAAGAAAGAAAGAAAGCCCTAGTAATACAAACAAAATATGTCAAAAGTATTTCGTACACACCTCATTTTTTTTCCTGTTAAATTTGTGGAATGATGTATGAGTCCTCTTTGTCTAAATGTAAGCATTCCTAAATGTAAGCATGTCTCATTTTTTTCCCTGTGAAATCTGTGAAATGATTATGAATCCTCTTTTTCTAAATGTAAGCATTGCTAAATGTAAGCATGTCTGGCTTACAGATATTTACAATTATTGTTGTTGTGGGCCTTCAAGTCATTTCTGACTTATGACAACCCTAAGGCAAACCTATCATGGGGATTTGTTGGCCGAATTTGTTCAGAGTGGGGTTCCCCCTGCCTTCTTCTGAGTCTGAGAGAGTATGACTTATCTAAAGTCATCTACCGGGTTTTCATGATCAAGTGGTGATTTGAACTCTCATCTTCCAGTGTCCTAGTCCAACACTCAAACCACTACACCTACTTGGCTAATACTAAAAAAAACAAAAAACAAAAACAAAACAAAAACAAAAACCTATTAATACAAAAGTTAAAACACATTTGCTCCAGAATTCCATTTAAAAATACAAGTTAAAAATAGTTTTAAAAGCACATTTAAAGCATAATAAAATAGAAACACAACACATACATACACCCAAGCTCCTACTGCTACAATGTATCAGAAAAGAAATGCTTCCCTAATTAAAAATGTCTATAACTGCCAGCAAAAAAACTGCAGGGAGGGACCAACCAGGTCTTCCAGGGAAGAGTTTTCTACAGATTGGGAGCAGCCGCTGAGAATGCTCTATCCTGTGTCCTCAAAAAATGTGCCTGTGATGGCGATGGGATTGAGAGAACACCTTCCTCCACAGAGGGCTCATATGTGATGAAAGGTTGGACGTGACCTGTAGTCCAAATAAAATATTTATGATGTTCATTGAAGTTTGCACCTGGGAATGACAGTGAGTGATATAATCCCATGTAACTCTTGCTGAGACATTGTAATATGTAACCAGGGCAGAAGGTTGCATCAGACATGGGAACATGCAAAGTTGGCTAGAGTTGCATCAGAAATGTATGTATATAAGGGTGTGTGTTCTAGCCAACTGTGCCCTTTCGATTGTCTGATGGAGTGGCTGGAGGTTATGTTGGATGCATATCTTCCTTTGCTGTGAAATGCTGAAACTCCATTGGAGTACTGTATATGTGTATGTATCATAACCGGAAAGTAAGAGCCTCCTGTTGGAAGATAAGACAGTGTGGAAGTATTTTGTGGCTTCAGAGTATTTGCTGCTAGTGTTTTTAACTTGGCTGGGCACACTTCTAAGTGGTGTGTACAGTCTGCGCCATATGGTGGTTTTTGAAACACTTGACTCTGGTAAGCTGTTTTTGCCAGGGCTCAGTGCAGGAGGGAAGTACTATTGCGGTTTTTGCGTAGCTCCCATAATCCACCATCCCTCCACATCATAAAGCTCAGGCAGGTTCATATAACAGGATAAAGAGATAGCTTTGCTGTAACAAGTGTAGAGTGAAAATCTAGGAACTATAAAATCAGACTATTTGTGCATTCTCCATGGTTTCAGATGGAATATTCTGTATTTGTTTTTCTTGAGTGTTTGCTACCTGATCCTCTTATTTTACTGGAGATGGTAGGGACTGAGCTTCATTGTTTTGTTCACACACAGAACAACAGAATCGCAGAGCTGGAAAGAACCTACGGGCCATCAGCTCCAAGCTCCAACTCAGTGCAGGATCTATAGCCAGAGCATCCCCAGCAGATAGCTGTCCAGCCTCTTTTTGAAGACATCCAGAGGAGGACATCCTACCATCTCTCTATGCACTTAGTTCTCTTGACAGATTGCTCTCACAGTAAAGAAGTTCCTTCTAATGTTCAATCGAAATCTACTGTCCTGTAACTTCAAACCATTACACCTAGCTCTACCCTCCACAGCAACAGAGAATGAGCCTGTACCCTCCTGCCTGGAGCAGCCCTTGAGGTATATAAGAATGTGGTCATGTTACCCTTCAGTCTTCTCTTCAGCCAGGTGAACACACCCAGCTCGTTCAACTTCTTCTTACATGTTTTGTTCTCCATACCTCTTATCATCCTTGTTGCTCTTCTTTGAACATATTTCAACTTGTCCTTTTTAACATGAGTTGCCCCAAACTGAACACAGTACTCTAGATGAGGCCTGACTAGTGTAGAATATAGAGGGGACTACTACTTCCCTCAACCTGGAAACTGAGCTTCTACTAACGAAAACTTAGATAGCCTTCACTTTTTTTCCTGCAGTATCTCACTGTTGTATAATGTTCAAAATATTGTCAACAATCAGCAATTTTTTTTTTCTTGCTGCAGTTGGTGGCTAGGTTGGTTTCTTTTCTGGCATGAAGTGTCTCTTGCTGCTGATCTCCTGTTTGCATTTCTTCACCACTTATATCCTCAGGAATATTGCTTAATTAGAGCAGTTCCAAATCCCTTGTGCATGGTCTGGCGCATAGAGTCTCAACACATAGTTGCAATGTGTTGACTTTCTCTTCCACGAGAGGCAACAGTTTACACTTGCTGCAAGTGTAGTCATTGAAGTTTCCTGGGAAGAAGATAAACATTGTACACATGTTGCAGCAGACCTGCAGATCCTCCTTCTTCCATCCCTGAAGTTGTATTTTTTCCCACCCTTTTTGGACTGTAATAAGTCTTACTGATATGACTGCATGCTCTGCAGAATGTATGCCATTGGCCTGCAGAGCTTGAGCACCAAAGACTGAGGTAGCAGGTATATGTGGCTGCTAGCTCTACCCCACATGCAAGTCAGTGACTCAGCAGAAGTTCTGCCCCTTAGACTATGTGCTTGGGCAAAGCACAGCCAAAAGCAAGCAAAGGCCCCACAGAAACCTCCAAAAAAGACAGCCAAAGAGTGAAGGATGATCCTCAAAACACAGCTTACCTTCTACTCTGTCCTCAGAGACATTCCAAATGCTGTGCTTGCGCACATTCCTACACAGCGTTGTTTCCCCCCCCATGCACATTTATTTAAAAAAATGTGTCCTTTTTCTCAGACATATCTATAGCCATCCGATATTGTGAAGGTTTTGGAGGAAAAGGTATTTCCTATCTACATCCAATATGGACAGTGCAGAACAGAGGAAGTCCACATCAGAATGTTGTGAGAACATATTCCTCACACATTTCCTAACTGTAAATAGGATGGTAATTTTAGAACATCATTTCTAACTTCTGGTTCTCTAGTCCCCACTGTTTTTGTGCCTTCCATTTTTCTGTGCCAATTAGTCTAGAATTGTTAACATACATTGTTAAGGGAATGGAAGATGATTAAATGGGAAAGTGTCTTATCTGGAACATTTTGAAATATTATCAAAGAGTTAAGGCATTTCATGCAAAGTTTGTGAAATATATGTGCTTTCCTTCTCCCAGAAGGCAGAGGGAAAATGGCTTAGTAGAATAATGGCCATCTGTACAAGACAGATGGTTCCTCTGCATTTCAGATAGCAAATTTATTTTGTTCTATTGAAAATAATTCCCATCTATGGTGAGGGGTATAACATCAACTTTCCACTAAGACAAACTCATTACCTGCAATCTAGCCCTCATTGTTCATTCTAAAAGTCATCTTAGGGCTTTCACAGGCCTTCTTTGGGAACATAAAGAGGACAATGAGTGACCATTCTGCCCCATTATAATTTCTGGCTTCTCTAAACAAGACTAGGAAAGAATGCTGCCTGAAATCTCAGAAAGTCATTGACGGTGACTATGAACAATACCGGCTGAGATGGACCAATAATCTGACTCAGTATAAGTAAGCTTCCTATGTTCTCGCGAATGTCTTTTCCTGCTGGCATACTGACCTGGTTTTATATAACTGTGGAAAGACAGCTTCTGTGCTTCAAATAGTTGCTGATGTATCTCTCTCAAACTGATTGATACTTTAAAAAAATATAAAAGAAGAAAGGTGAGGCATAGCAGACAAGCCATTTAGACTGATATCAAGATAAAAGTCACAAAAGACTCACAAAGAAATAAAACAGCATGGTATGTATCTAATGATATTTCTTCTCATGTACTGGACAGGGAAGCAAGGGAAAGAAAACTTCTTTTTTTATTTTATTTTTTCCTTTCTGCTGTGTGTATGCCACTGCATGTAGTGTGCACATGTCTCTGTGCGGGGGAGAGGGAGGAGGAAGAAGAAAGGAAAGAGAGAGGGGGAATGAATGAAGACCTTTGAAAGCTGACCTTAGAAAAATGCTCTGTATATTCCAAAGACAAGTCAAATGAAGCACAGTTGTTGAAGAAAGGTACAGATACGGACTGGGATTACTCTGTCAGATGAAGCCATGGCAACACAGCAGTGATATAGCAATAATACAAATACTAACAACAACAAAAGTAGCATCAGCAGCCCTTACAATTGCAACAAAGCAGAAAATTGTAACTGCAACCATGAAGGTTGAAATATGGACAACCATCAGCTAGTTTGGGGGTGGAAGGGGAGAATCTAGTGACAATTGCAATTGACACAATTGGTGAGTGTCCAGATCATGCAAAATAACACTAGTGCCACTCTGTTCTCATTTGGCCAGAACTCCCTTGGAATAATTGTCACTAGACAATTGATATGGTAGAGGAGAACCATAAATCTTTTGGGATCACACATTTCCTTGAACTGCTGGATAGGAGTATTTCTCCATTTGGGAAGGTTTGGGAAGTTTACCAAAGTCAGCTGTATCATAAGGAGCTCTGATCTTAATGGAATTAAATAATTCTCCTCTTTATTTTATGCCATCTTTTGAGGGAAGGAATTCCTCATTTGGCACATCTCAGCTGATTCTTCTTTCGGCTGGCAAAGGCCCTTTTTGCACCCCACCTTTTTGTGAAGTTGTCCAGTGAGGATCCCGGCTGTAGCTTTACCAGGAGAGGAGCACAATGAGAGTCCTTTAAATCCCTCTCCCTAAACTGTAAACCAGGATTCCATAGGATTTTGAAAGTGGAATAATACCACTATAACAGTGTAGTGTGGAAATGGCCCAAGTTTCCAGGGCATGAGGAATTGTAGGGTGCACAAAGACATAAAAGGAAAATGCAGATGTAGTTTCAGAGATACTGTTCACACTATTGGTGAGTGTCCAGATCATGCAAAATAACACTAGTGCCACTCTGTTCTCATTTGGCCAGAACTCCCCTGGAATAATACGTCTAGTTCTGTACACCACAGTTGAAGAAAAAAGATTGTCAAATGGAATGCATCCCAAAAAAGGAACCCTACATGGTAAAGAGTTTTGAAACCAAGCCTTATTGGGAATGGCTTAGGGAGCTGGTTATTTTTAGTTTGGAGCAGACTGAAAAGTGATTGAGAAGAAAAGATTGAGAGGTGATGAAGCAGTTGCTCAGGTCATCTTTAAATACTTGAAGGGATGTCATGTCTCAAAAATAGGTCATGCCAGACTAATCTTATCTCTCTTTATGATAGAGTTACTTGCTTGATAGATGAAGGGAATGCTGTGGACATAGTATATCTTGATTTCAGTAAGGCCTTTGACAAAGTTCCCCATGACATTCTTGCAAAGAAGCTAGTAAGATGTGGGCTGGACAGGGCTACTGTCAGGTGGATTTGTAACTGCTTGACTGACCGTACCCAAAGGGTGGTCACCAATGGCAGATTCTCATCCTGGAGAGAAGTGACTAGCGGGGTGCCACAGGGTTCTGTCCTGGTCCCGGTGCTGTTCAATATCTTCATTAATGACTTGGATGAAGGAATAGAGGGCACGCTGATCAAATTTGCAGATGACACCAAATTGGGAGGGGTTGCTAATACGCCTGATGACAGGATCAAAATTCAAAAGGACCTGGACAGATTGGAGAGCTGGGCCAAGGCTAACAAAATGAACTTCAACAGAGAGAAATGTAAGGTCCTACACTTAGGTAGAAAAAATGGTATGCAGAAATATAGGATGGGGGACACGTGGCTGGCTAACAGTACATGTGAAAGGGATCTAGGAGTCTTCATAGACCACAAGCTGAACATGAGTCAGCAGTGTGATGTGGCAGCCAAGAAGGCCAACGCAATTCTTGGTTGCATCAATAGGAGTATGGTGTCTAGATCGAGGGAGGTATTGGTACCACGCTATTCTGCATTGGTTAGACCTCATCTTGAATACTGTGTCCAGTTCTGGGCACCCCAATTCAAGAAGGATATGGATAAGCTGGAGCAGGTCCAGAGGAGGGCAACCAAGATGGTGAGGGGCCTGGAAGCCATGCCCTATGAGGACAGACTTAGAGAGCTGGGTATGTTTAGTCTGCAGAAGAGAAGGTTGAGAGGGGACATGATAGCCATGTTTAAATATTTGAAGGGATGTCATGTCAAGGAGGGAGTGGGCTTGTTTTCTCCTGCTCTTGAGACCAGGACAAGGAGCAATGGATGCAAGCTGCAGGAGGGGAGATTCCGCCTGAACCTCAGGAGGAATTTCCTGACAGTCAGGGCTGTCCGACAGTGGAATGTGCTGCCACAGAGTGTGGTGGAGTCTCCTTCTTTGGAGGTTTTTAAGCGGAGGCTGGATGGCCACTTGTCGGGAGTGCTTTGAGGGTTTTTCTGCATGGCAGGGGGTTGGACTGGATGGCCCTTGTGGTCTCTTCCAACTCTACATTTCTATGATTCTATGATTCTATGTAAAAGAAGGAGTAAGCTTGTTTCTACTGCTGCAGAGGGTGAAGGCATAAACCATTGGATCGTAATTACAAGATGAAAGATTCTACCTAAGCATTGGACAGACCTCTTTCCAGTGTACTTTCATCGTGTATTCTTGCACGGACTAGATGGTTGATGTGATCTCTTCCATCTCTATGATTTAAAGCTGGATGAGTGTTTGACCACTGTCCCTATGCTTGTGAAACTAACACATTCGAAGTCTTACTTATACTTACCAAAAGCAAGATTAATGAGTTAGTCAGTTAGGTTTATTTATTTTACTCATTAACTATTTATTCAACTTTAATGTAGCCTAAATCAGCAATTATGGGACTTTTTGTTCTTTTTCTCAATGGCTGAGACCAAGATTCATTGCTTGCCTCCTTTAAATCTCAAATGGTATTAAGGCCTTCCAATAATGTATTCCACTGGAAATGGATATTTACAATTAAAATTAATTGGACTGCCTAAATGCAAAGACTTTCCTTTGATTGCTGAAGTGCTCACAAAAGGAACACAGGACAAAATATGTATTTCAAAGAAACAGAGTGTATGAATTTTGGCTGGAGTGAAGGTAAAAAAAAGAGTGCTCATTAAGAGGAAACGGAGTAACCTTTAGTATAAACAGTTTCCTATTAAAGGTAAAATATTGACCACGACATTCTCATTTGTTCCTCTGAGCTCACCTAAAAGTCTCAATCAATTCTCCAACTGCATAGAATTTCCAAAGCATCACGGCCCAGCAAGCAGGAGAGGAAAGAAGCAAACCACAGGGTGTATTTATCAAGCACAATCAGCACTTTTCCCCCCCAGCTTTTTTTCTTTTTTGGTTCAAATTCTTCTCTCTGAAATGGATTTTTGAGCCAGGCATGGAGAAAGGAGAGGAAAAAGCAATTTTTAAAGGCTTGATCTTGATCAGTATTGGAGATGCTTGCAGAATTTGATTTTTCTGAATTTATGTATGATATGACCAGATCTGAACACTTAAGCATTTTTTTAAATGTTTCTGAGTGCACACAAGTGATCAACAACCCTCATAGCAACCTAAACACTGAGTTAGGTCAGTATGATTGTCCTCATTTTGTAGATGGGATGTAAATTCAGCTGCTGCGGCTATTATTATTATTATTATTATTATTATTATTATTATTATTTCATCATCGTCTTTATTTGTATCCTGCTTTTTTCCTTTGAAGACTCAAAGCAGCTTATGACACTTTTTTTAAAAAAGGAAACAGTTAAAAAATCATAACACACAAAAGCTAAAACACAAATTAAAGAAGCAAGCAAAAAATAAAACAAAGGTCTTTTTCGCATGGCATTTGCCATGCGAAAGGGCAGCTGGAGTGTCACGTGATTGCAAGGAGTGATCTACATGATGCACTCACAATTGCACAATGCTCCAGGGGCTGGCAGGCGCCGATCGCACACCTTTTCATTTTCGGCTGGAAGCTGAAAATGGTGCATGATTGCGCATTGCTCCTGGGCCTCATGTGCACTTGCTGTGCATGTGGAGCTTCCAGTTGCACTTCCTGCCCCAATGCAGCCTGGGAAACTACCAGGCTGCACTGTGGAAGGAAGAGGCGGGGCTCTCGCACTACCTGCTCGGGAGCAGGTAGCTCGTGTGGAGCAGAAGCAGCGAGGATGTGAGAGCCTCTTGCTGGAGGCTGCTCACGAGATCCCCGCACCCCAGCACTGAAAAAGGGTAAGGTGCGGAAAGGGCCAAAGTTAGAATACATATTAAAAGCAACAAAGAAATCACAGTGACTACAAATAAAAAATAACCAGCATCTTTCATCATCCAGGCAGTGATCACATATTGAAGGCCTGCTGGAATAAAAATGTCTTTAATTGTCCACAGAAAAAAGGTAGGGAGGGTGCCAGTCTGATCTCTTTGGGAAAGGAATTCCAGAGCCTGGGAGCAGCCACTGAGAAGCCCCTCTCCTGCATTCCCAACAGATGCACTTGTGAAGGTGGTGGGGCAGAGAAAGTTTCCAACTTATGGAGACTTTATGTTGACCTTGAGAATCAGTGAGGCACAGCATTTTGGGTGTCGAGCTGTAACCCAGGAGAGCAGGATTTGATTTCCCACTCAGCTATAAAAACCCATTGGGTGACCTTGGGTGTGTTATATACTCTTAGCTCCATGAAAACTGTGTGATAGGTTCACCTTGGGGTCACCATAAGTTAGTAACTGCTTGAAGGTACACAACAATAACAAGGTGCTCCTATCATAGAATTTTCTTGGCAAGATTTGCTCAGCAGGTTACCATGGCCTTCTTCTGAGGCTGAGAGAGTATGACCTGCTCAAGGTCACCCAGTGAATTTCCATGGCCAAATAGGGATCTGGACCCTGGTCTCCCTAAGTCCTAGTCAAACACTGAAGTTGTTACACCATACTGTATTTCCATGTAAGACTTATTCTCCCTAGACCATTTCTTCTGTTCACACACTCTCATTTTCAATTTTTGGTTTCTGTGTTGAAATGAGAAGTGATATCGTGAAGTCTGATTTCCGTAAAGGGTAATTTTGCATAGGTTTGACATGCAAAAGTCCTCAGATTCAGTCCTTAGTATTTCCAGGAAGAGGTGGGAAGTTTCCCAGCTGAAAACCCAAACAACTACTACCTCTGCAAGTAAACATAATATCAAACTATATAGACTGATGCTCTTAACTTAACTTGAGACAGGATTGCATATTTCTATCACCATACTTTCAGGCATATAGAGTTCATGTGATTCATGTTGCTTCCTTTCCCCCCCTATGGTACTTATGCACTCAGATTAGATATGAATAGGGATGCTGGTGAATGTTGCCAGCAAACCCACTGGGATTGAATTTTCCCTCTTCTGAAGGGGTCACAATGTCTTCATGCCAGACTCCCTTGTCTCAGTGGAATCTGTGGCATCGCAAGAAGGATCTGCTGCCCTCAAGATTTATGGAGACATTTACATTTATACCAGTAGTAAATACTGTGTTATTTTTGAAGTGACGGATGATGATGAAAGAGATGCAAATAAAAAGGAAGGAGGAGAAGCATGTTTTTGCATATACTAAAGCGTAAAAATGGTTTCATGTTAGCATGCCTTGTAGAAAAATGCATATTATTTTGCATACTACATTCTGCCTCAAATCCCCTCACATTAAACACACACGCACGCACACACACACAAAGCATTCAATAGAGAATGATGTAGATAACAGCACCTAATCCACTGTAATGCCTATAAAGTTGGTACATCATTGGTCATGATCTTACTCTTATATGAGAATTGGTTCAGGCCATGGTCCTCTACCCACAAGAAAAGAGATTCAGGAAGGTATATTTTACCATATTGTATTCATAAAAGAATAAATCTTCAGATTTATTAACTCTGATGAAATATAGAGTTTGCACAAATGATATCATTCAAGTTGTAACAGCAGCAGTAAATGGGCTCACATATTTTTACATTTAATTAACTTCAGCAAAATAAAAAAAAAGGATTGTCTTTATAACAATGATGCCAATGATACAAATAAAACTGTTTTGATTGTATGAAATCCAGATTCACATTAACAGCCATTACATGGAATGGTATCAGTTGTTAAAAAGAAAAAATATTTTTTACTTATCCATCCATTTTGTTTTTCTCATTTGTGAGGAATGTGCCCTACCACTAATGAAGTTTGTTTTCAGCTTTCATCCATCTTAGCCAGCAGAATCAATGGCAAGGGTCTATGGGAACTGAAGCCAACAGTATTTGGAGACCATATGTTCTTCATATCTCACTGCTGAAAAAGACTATCAAAGTGGCTTACAAAGAACAGTAATTAGAAACAGCCTGTCTGTTACCCTAAGAGGTGGAGGACTTTGAGGTCCATCCATAATGCCAGTGGTTTCTTAGAAATAGGAGAATTATAGATCAAAGGAGGCCTGTAAGAGGAGGCTAATGGCAGAATCTTTCCACCTGTGTATACCAATACTAACTGTAGAGAGGACTCCACTTAGAAGTTAAAATTTGTTTGGACTTAACAGACAAGAAATCAAACACTCTCAATAACCATATAAGGCTATCAGAAAGTGAGGCAAGAAAGATAGAGAGAGATTGGGTGGAAAAGGTGATAGTTATCAGCTCTGAAGTAGAAGATTGAAGTGGGATGGCTCAGACAGTGTCTCAGAACAGCTGGAATGAACAGAGGTCTGGGCACCACGTGTTACATCCAAGTACTACAATTTCCTGAGACTGGAGTGGGTCTTTATGCCCTGTTTCCTGCCTGAAGGAGGATGCATGGACAAAGTGGTAATAGCTTTCTCACGCTGTTGAAAAATGGAGCCCCGAATGGACTGATTGCCTTAACTCTAGAGGACAAAGCATTGATGGAAGTCCTGACAATGTTTTAATGTTTTGGTCAGGTAGAGTTAATAGGGAAGATCTCCATAGGATATGCTCACAGGAGGGTCCCTCATTGCTTCATGTGGGCAGTTTCACCTTCCATTGTTTTCAGGAGTGCATGTAACCTGCAGTTCTTGAAAGAATTATCACAAACCCATTAGCATTGGACTTTCCCACATAATCCTCTCTGAATTTATGACCTGATCATATCGGAGGTCATCCTGACCTGGCATATGCTTCCAGTCAGCACTCTTTCAAACATGTGTTTCAGCCATAAATCTGTTCAGTTATGAAAATGGCACATCCCACAGAGTTGGGGTGTATGGTGTGGTAATATGACCTCATGTTCACAATATTGAAGACATAATGCAAAAAGGAGAAAAGATGGGGAAGGAGTAATGAAAAAAAAGGCAAATATGCGTACTACATCCTAATGAAAAAAGATCATCTATTACTAATTCAGAAGGCCATAGAAATGGGTGTAAGCAAAATGGTAGGACTGCTGCTGATTCTCTTTGTCAATTTCAGCACTCCTTAGGAGCCAGAGGGAAGGGGGTTCTTAGATGGTGTTTTTGTGCTCATAATAGTAATCATCATCATCATCGTGTGTCCAGTTCTGGGCACTCCAATTCAAGAAGGACATGGTGAAGCTGGAGCAAGCCCAGAGGAGAGCGACCAAAATGGTGAGAGGCCTGGAAGCCATGCCCTATGAGGATAGACTTAGAGAGGTGGGGATGTTTAGTCTGCAGAAGAGAAGGTTAAGAGGGGACAGGATAGCCATGTTTAAATATCTGAAGGGATGCCATGTAGAGGAAGGAGAGGGCTTGTGGTCTCTTCCAACTCTACATTTCTATGATTCTATGATTCTATGATCATCTATGATCATCATCGTTATCATCACCACCACAACAATAATAATAACGATAACAACAACAACAATAATAATCCTGTCTAATAATAGTATTGATCAATTTCCGTGAATATTGAAACATAACTAACAGTTGTAGATATAAATAGAAGTTTCATCCTTTCCTTTCAGGTTGGTTTCCAGCACACCCACTCACACACACACACACACACACACACACACACACTCTGTTTTAACACCTCAACCTTTTTAAATTTTGATGGATTTGCTAACCATAGGTAAGAAAAAAGTGACATAAGATAACAACAATTTTTTTTTTTTTTTTTTTCACCATCATCTTTGAATGCCATGGCACTTGCTATCCAGTACTTGCCTAAGAAAGGCCTATGATATTCATGAAGTCACCATAAGCTGACAGGTGACTTAAAGGCACACACACACACACTTCTTGTGTGAGCCTAGTGGGAGACTGGGAAGACAGTGATACATTAAGCATTCAATATCTGTTAACAAGCATATGGTTTGGATAAAGGATTTATCCAGGGTATTTGATATGCCAGTGTTTCTTGACACCTGAAGTAATACTCTTCTCTTGAGGTAGAAAAATCTGTTTGTTTTGATTACTGCTACATTAATTTTAAAGAAAAATCAATGTTTTCTTTTTCCTTTATAAGAATGTTTCAAATTTTGGAAATTCCTTCTTCAGAATGAATAGAAACATTCCCAGTCTTCTGCACTGGCTAAATTTGCTTGCTACATTTATTTCCAGGAATGTGGTATCTGTCTGTCATGTACTTGTTGAAACTGAGATTGTCTGGGGAGAAGGAGGTGACAGTTTTAATTCATCATCAAGAACCTTGTTAAATGTGCAGGAACTCAAGTCCAGACTTTAAAAATCTAAGCATTAGAACACATTTGCCTGGGTGGGCAGATCTTTCAGTTTCTTTTTCTCCTATGTTAATTTTTAAAGCAAATTATTTCATCATATTTATTCAGAAATTTGAGACTTTTCAAAATCCTCATTAAAAAAAAAGAACTAAATACAATTTGCATACTTCCCTACTAAATTGCTAAAAAAATAAAATAAAATGAGATTCATTCTTTCTTTTTACATTCAGCCACCATTAGGTACTTTTGAATGGGAACTGGAAACCAAGCCAGTGGGCAGGAATGGAAGGTATGTGAAAATCAAAGTGTAAAAGCTCAAAACTGAATGAATCAGGTGAAAACTAGTGATAATGCCAAAACATGAAATCTGTTGGCTTGTAAGACAGACATAGGCCTCTTGGGCAGACATGTACAGATAACCGACAGGCCCTTTCGGTGACACACACCAACCTGCCACAGGGACAGGAGAAGGACAGGACTGGGACAACACTTATGCCTGGTGTCATCCCAGACCTCTCCTTCTCCCATCCCCAGGCAGCACGATTGCACTGCAAATCATTGATGAGTTTTCCCCATCAATGACCTGTGACTGTGCTGCCCTCCCACTGCATGCCCACACATATTTTGCGTGTGGAGGTCCTGGAAATGCAGTGGCTGCCCTTACTCCTCTGGTGCAGCCTGAGATAGTACCTGGCTCACTGTGGCAGTAAGAGGCGTGGACATCGTGGTCCCTGGATCCTGCAGGCAGTGTGGAATCTTGCTCCCCTCCTGGGAGAACTGCTGCCACCACTATCACCAGACACCACCGGGACAGAGGTAAGCTGAGGAAAGGGACACAGTTGCACATTTGTAACTGATAAATATTCAAGACACCCATCTGGCCCCTAAACTTCCAGCTGCATAGGGGCCATGGAAGTCCCCCAAGCTTCACCAGATGTTCCCACCTTTCCCTGTATGAGCAATTGGCATGAGGGGAATTTGCAACAAAGATCCTTTTTCTCCTCCTCCCATCAGAGAGTATTGATGGGACGGGTGGGAATTTCAAGTACTTACTTCTTAATTGATAGGGGAATGAGCCCCTATTAATCCCAGCTTCTGCTTTTTGGTAAATGCTTTTTTGGGGGGTGGGAGGCACTGGATGGAATCAACTACATAGTACATAATGGTCATATAGACTTTTGCCAATGGTTCAGCTCATGTCAGGAAAGTACACTTGATACAATTTTCTCACATTTTTATTTGGCAAGATGAAAAAATGTATAGCCCCACATTTGGTGAGAGATATCTTGAACCAACACATTTTTAAAAAATGGAGCACAAGATGCATAAAATCAACACATCAAGAAACACACAGGAAAAACAAAAAAATTCTTATATTAATTAAAATATTTAAAAATATCTAAGTAGATCTTTCCACAGACTATTTTGTTAAGTAAGTGGGAAATACTGTTTGCTATTACAGTTTTAAAAAATGATAAAAACAATATTTTTAAATAATTGATTATTGATTTAAAAATTATGTAAGTGGCTAACAGAATTGCTAAAATTACTCCACTATGTAAATAATAAGCTGGATTGAATCCACTCATTGGGATACTGGTTTTCCAAGATCTACAAAACAGTGATGCTTTTGTTGGGTCAACTAAAATGCACAAAATACACCATGCAGGCTTTTGAAGCTTCACTGCCTTCTTGATTAGGCAAAGATGTTAAAAATGATACAGGAGAAGAGTGATGATGTTAGAATCATAGGTGTTCATTTTGTCTCAGATGTTAGTTCTGTTAACAGTTAAGATGGTCTAGGCTAGGGGGACATCAGTGCATGCAGAGGCCACCCCCTTTCTTGGTTATGTGGGGACTGGGATGAAGCAGCAAATAACTTCCATTGAGACCTAACCAAATTCTTTTCCAGTGTGAAACTAACTGTCCCTTTTTTATGCAGAAAACATTGGAATTTTTTGTGCTGTTTTTATGTTGTTACATCTGGAAAAAAACTTTTAGGTGCCCTTTAGATAAATCCTACCAATTGCACTCCAAATGAAAGAGTTTTACTTTTGTTCGAGGAGAAAACTTCAGTGTTCAGTACATTAGGAATATAAAGAAGAGATAAATTGGGGGTTGCAGTCTTGTTGCTCATTCACAAATGCACGTCACCTGGTTCATTCACCGCTGTTCTGTGGATTTTGTTATATTTTATTTATTTAATTGCTGCATGGCCAACATGGCTTTCCCTGAATATGTTTCCTGGCCTTCCAAGGAATTTCTTCCTCTCTCTCTCTGTTTCTTCTTCTTTCTTTTTTTTTAAAAAAATCAGTAACCCATCTTCTGTGAGCAAAATCCAAAAGTTTGCATGAAAGAGCTGCTCTTTAATACATTTTTTTTTCAAATGCACAAAAGAATATGAAATGTTGGGAAGACAACCAGTAGCCAACTAGTAAGAACACACACTGAACTGTCAGTCCACATTTCTTAGTCCACTGCTGAGTAGCTATCTTGGGACATTTCCAGGTCATCGGGCAGCTTTCTTGCTCTGTCAGAACCACAAAGTTTAATGAAGGAAACATCTTTGACTTTCAAAAGTAGCATCCTTGTTTGATTCATTTATTTCACTGCAGTGATGTGGCAGAAACTTTTGTTCAGCTCTATAAAATTTGCTTACTGTTCTTAAACAAGCTTACTCAAGCATGTGCCATTAAAGAAAATTATTGAAGGACTTAAAACAGCAGGAAGATAACAATAGAGATAAATTAATGAAGTGTAGAAAGCACATGGTCCTCCAGATGTTGTTGGATTACAATTCCTACAAGAATGAGCCAAGAGTCTCCGGTGGTGAGAAATGATGGAAATTGCAGTCTAACAGCATATAGAGGACCACACTTTCATCATCGCTGTTCTAATGAACGACTGAAGTGCCACAACCTATATCCTCTTAAGACTGTTTACACTATATGTTATTTGTATGGTGAAGATAAACGGATGAATTCATCTTTCATTTTGTTGTTCTTATGTGCCTCCAAGTCAACTCTGCCTCATAGAGACCCCAAGATGAACTTATCATGGGGTTTTCTTGGCCAGATTTATTCAGATGAGGTTTGACATTTCAGCCCTGATCTCCTGAGTCCTAGTCCAAAATTCAAACCACCTCACAATTCTGGTTTGTGTTCCTTTTTAATTTTTCCTTATTAATAAGCTAAAACCATGTATGTGTACTCATTAGGATCCCATTAGGGATCTTTTTTTATTTTACTTCTATTTGCTCTATGGTAACTTAAGTACAGGCCAAACACATGTATGGAATCAGACTTATTGCTCACTCGTAGGTAAACAAACTGCATCCACAGCTTCTTTCCTCATGAGGCAAAGCATAGGAAAGTACAGATCTGTTTGTGGAATTAAGAAAATGAAGGAGTCCTGCTAGGTCAGACCAAAATCTACCTACTGTCATTCTGCTGATAAAGCTATCTTCTTTGGGACATGTTCAGAACTTCCTGGGCATTCTGCAGAGAAAGCCAAGCTAGGAAACTACCCTACGACCCCCAATGTTGCTGAATTTTTGTGGAACAGAGTTATGAATTCCCCCTGCCAGTCCTGCAGGAGGGGTGATCTATGCTGCAACAGTGAGAGAAGAAGCTGGCCCACCTACCTACTTCACAGGGTACAAGAATCTATCTATCTATCTATCTATCTATCTATCTATCTATCTATCTATCTATCTAGCTATCTATCTAGCTATCTATCTGTCATGCTGCTTAAATTGTCTCCATCTAGGGCTCCTGGTTGATCCTTACCTACCTCTAGAATGTTTGGGCTCATCCTAGCTGCAAGTGTTTGCTTCTGGTTTTCATACTAAGTGATCTAGACCCTCTTGATGGTCCCACCTTTTCTTCTTGTTCTTTGCCTGCAATCATTCAGTGGTATGTGGTAGTTCCCCAGCTACTTCTGGAAATGAAACCTTTCTCCCACATAATAGCTCGCTAACTGCGACTAAATTGTTGTCCTGTCTGGAATAGGGGCATTGATTCAATAGAAAGTTGATAAGTCAAAGCTTAATGCAAGTTCAGTGGATCAGTTTTAGCTGGGACTAACAGATCGACTTAGGATGGTATTCACTGGTATATTACCTCTGAACACAGAAGTTTCTTTTAACAATTGTAATTAATATCAACTAAGGGACTTACTATCCATGTATTTGTTGAATCCCTTAAGCTAGTGGATACTGATATATCCGATGACACTCTGTTTTATAAATTATTTATGCACTATATGTAGTTTTCTTTGAATCTACTTGATCATATGAGACAACACAGTCATTCTCTATTGATTTCACTGGATTTAAATGTGCACCAATGTACAAGTAGATTGTAGCCAGGAAGATGGTATTTGAATATCTAAGCGTACAAAGTGGTATATTCTTATTCAATTAAGTAAAACAGTGTATTACTTCATTATAAATGAGAAATTTATATTTATCAAACTGAGTGTTTGATACATTCAGTTATCAAATTGATAAATTCAGTTTATGAAACTGAATTTATATTTATCAAACTGAAAGTGGTTTACAATGAATGTTATGCCACCTTTAGAATCTGTGACTTTTTTTTCTTTTTGAACCAATATATCCTAGATTTTGGTAACTTGGTACAGGTGGGTGATCAGCATTTGGACACTCTTGGCTTTCTTATCATCATATTCAGGTAGCTGCCAAAGGATACCAGCTGCTACCCTGGTCTTCACTGTGCATTTGGGACAGCATTGGGTTGAAAGAGCAAATGCTCTTAGAATAAAAAGCACTTTAAAGTTGAGAGAGACAAGCTGAACAAGAAAAAAATGTGCCCATGTTAGAAAATCAATTGATAGATAGCCAAGAGAGCTGAAAAGCAAACAGATTGATGAGAGAAAGGGAAAATTAGGATCTCATTACTAGGCAATAGGTTTGAATTTGGCAGAGTTTCTGTCTCTTGGAAGGATCAGTGACACAGTGAGAAAAGCTTTTTTAAAATATACTTTGCTTTTCATATTAGATGGATTACACACATAATTCATTTTGATTTGCAAATCATACTTTGCATTTCCAGTTACACAAGAGAGAAAGGAGGTGCTATCTAAAAGCAAATTACAGTGCCAAACACATGCTAGCCTCTTTCAGACCTCCTTTTCAATACTTGCTTTTGTGGCATTGTAAGATCATGCAATTTCTTAGGAGAACAGAAACTCATCTGAAAGTTTTATTGCTTTTCATGAATATATTGGCATGCATGTTGGAATTTCTGTGGCATTATCTATAGCTGTTGGGCACCTGATAGAGAATATGGTTAAGCAAAGGCTAGAACTCATTTTTTTCAGGTCTTGCATACTCATGTATGAAGGATTTGTGTTAGTGGGTAGAGCAACCAATGGCAGAACTGAATTATATTAATACTTTCCATAAGCTCAGAAAAGAGGAAGTTTTTTTATTATTATTTTTAATCCCTGCACTTCTACAATTTCCTTTATCTGTTTTCAGGGACCATCCAAGTTTGATCTTCCCTGAAATAGGACAAACGCCACTCAAACCTTGCACATCTGTACATTAAAATATTTCCAGACTATTTGCTGTTTCCTAGTCAGTTTTCTCAAGACTCTTGTATAAGGACAACTATAGGTAACAACTATTTCTTAGTCATTCTACACTTGCAAGAAATATTACTGAACATTACTTTGCTACTGTTTGATGTCTATTGAAGTCAGTATTCTTTATTGACAATAATTTTCCTATACAAGGGCATAGGCAACTTTTCTATTACACAAAAAGATGCAGGTATTGAGGACAGGAAAAAAGAGTCTTAAAGGTTAAAATCTTTTTCTTCTTCTTTTTTAAATCAAATTCTAGGACACCATTGGTCCAAGTTTTTCCTTCATGTTTTTTCTCAGTTCTTTGTCTTGAATTGAATCTTTATCTGTTAGGACAAAGTATTGTCATTTTTGTGTGCCTTTGAGTTGTTTCTGACTCATAGCAACCCTAAGGCAAACCTATCATGGGCTTTCTGGAGCTGACAGTATGGGACACATCCGAGGTCACCCATTGTGTTTCCATGCCAAGCAGAGAATCAAACCTGGGAGAATGTATCCAGGGTTAGATAATATTATAGCACTAATGGAAAGAGAGAGTGAAAGGTGGTAGAATCATTTCCCAAATACCATGAAGGGCAAATGAAGGGAAGGGCAAATGGAGCAGTGATGTATTCTTTTAAGAAAGTTATTGGTATTGTTAGGCTGGATAAATTAGTAACACCTCCACTGTATCTCCAGTGGAACACAGGATTGATATAAACCCCCAAACAACAGGTAGGAAGGTAGGAAAGAAAAAAGAATGGTGCAAAATGTTAAATTGACAAGAAAGATTGCCTCCAATTGGAAAGTAGGCAATTTCTCTATCAACAGATTGTGGGGAAGAATCTGGGACACATGGCTGCTGGAAAAGCTGGCGCATAATGGAAGGTTAACAAAAAGTTGCACCACACAGGACAACTTTGAAGAAATATGGCAACCTTTTGTTGATTTCATGAATGATACACCGTGCTTACACTGGAGGTCTCACCATGTGGTTCAGAACTCTGGTTGAGTACTCCATGGTAGTACTCAACCATGATTCTTGTTGTACCCCTTTTCTACTTTGTATTGTCTCTGTACCATGTTTTACTCTGTATTGTCCTTCGGAGTTTTTAATAAAAATTTAAAAAAAAAATTGAAAAGAAAGACACACAGCTCTGGCCAAAGGATCCCTCTAGCAATCACCCACAGTGATGACCCAAAAAGGGTGGTTAATTCACCCATGCTTCCCTTCTTACACCATTTTCTGTGCTTGCATCAGGAAGAGACCATTCATCAGCAGAGTCGCCACTTGTACAGTGAAATGTGAAATTGTACAGCTTGTACAGTGAAATTCCCACCTGATCATTTCCAAAGACATCAGGGATTCAATACAACATTCCTTTTGGGTACATGTGGCCAAGCAGAACAAACAAGTGAAAGAAAAAGGTAATTTGATGAGGTACAATTGTCTAAAATGCCAATTAATACATCAATTCTGTATCAAATTGAAGAGTCGCAAATTTCAAGTTTAACAGCATGGCTTGAGTTTGCAGGACTGGTGAAAACTGGCACTGACCTTGGGACAAGATACATGTTTGGGATCCTTCCCTAAATTCAGCATCACATATTTTTTCCCACTGTCTAAGCTGTTGAGATGTCAAAACTTTTCCTCTGTTCAAGCCACTAGATGTCGGTACCACTTTCCTCCTTTCCTCTGTGCAGCCCTGTGAATATGAAGCAAGGAAAAGACCTGAGTTCAAATTCTCATTCATTAAATGATTTTGAGCTGTCACTGTTTTTTAGAGTAGAATAATCCCTTTCATTAGCTTGCTTTGAAGGTTGTTAATGTGGTAACCAGAGCCTTTGAATTACATTCGGATCTCTTTAGCAAAAAAAAGTCAGATATAAATATGTTAAGTAATCATATCTTGCAGGGAAATACACCTTTCAAAATCTCAGAAAAGTTCATATATGTCTTGTAGCTAACAGCTAGTAGTCCAGATGTGATGGCAACTTATCTATTCAGCCAAGACCACATTCCTCTGAGGATGACACCAACAATTTTGATCATTCTAGTTGTGAGAGCACAGAGGTGTAAATGTTAGTGGCTGAAAAACCATCTGTATTGACTTTTGTTTTATTTCCACAGGGATACCCCCATCTGTTAAACAGATGTGATTTCCAAGATTGTGCTCCTGCTCCACTGTCCCTACTTCTGGAAGGAGAAAACAAGACTGACTATAAGTTTCTTTCTAAATAACCTAGTAAATGATCAAAATATAAACCAATTAAGGTAAATACTATGTAGACAAGAAGTCTGCAGAGTTCAGCTCTGAAAAGAGCATCTTTTTTTATGCTGTTTAATGACGTGACTGAGCGTAGCTAAGATAGGAGAAATTTTCTCAAATGTGTGAGGGGGTATTTTCCCAGAAAAGGTGCAATTTACTCAAGCAATTTACGGCTTCTCGTAGGGTATTACAAGGTTGCTGAGGGTTGTCTTCTTGACCCAGAGTTTAAATCAAGATAGAAAGCTTGAACAGTCTTGTAAACCCCCTGTGGACAGCAAAGCAGCTAAGGTAAATGACCCCCCTTCTGGAAAAAAAATTGTTAAAGAGAACGCAAACAAGATAAATCCCACAACCCCTTGCAAGAATCTGGACAAACAATTTACTAGAATTCTCATGAGGATCATTTTTATATGACATAGTAATTCAGGGCTAGACCAAGACAATGTATTGCCTGAGATAAATGAAAAGATGGTAACCCAATTCCATGTACACAGAAAGCTTACCTTGACAGCAGTGGCAGTGCAGTGTTTTCCAGTTCATCTTTGGGCATCAAGGCAGCTTAGTGGATTCAGGGAAGACTGTTACATACACATACACACATATACATACACATTTGTCTTCTAACATCTTACTGGCCCACACATCATTCTACATTTACTTTTTGAGGTGAGCTGCTTCATTGTTGTGTGCCTTCAAGGTGTTTTCAACTTATAGCATCCTTAAGGTGAAACTATCATAGTTTTTTGGGGGAAATGAGAGTGTGTGATTCATCCAAGGTCATGAAGTGGGTTTCTATGGCCAAGCAGGGAATGGAACCCTGGTCTCCAGGGTCATAGTCTATATGTATAATTCCCTGGACATAATATGCACATTTGTGTTTACTCTTGAACTCCATTGCAAAACATCTGGAATCATCTTATGAGGGTTGCTGCTGCTGTTTCTGTTCCCCTCAGAAGGGAATCACCTACCACTATCACACATCTCTTCTTCTTCTGAGAATTGTCAGGAGCCCTTCCATCCATAGAAACCTCCAAAGCCATCTCCTTTTTGAAGAGCGAGGCTGTGTCCTTGTTCCTGTTCTTCATAAATGGTTATTAAGCTGAGAACTTAGAACTGATTTTTCAGGGCATAGTCCTTAAATTTGGCAATGATACTAAAACTGGGATTCAGAATTACTTTATATCAGATTGTAGAGCTGGGCTAGAATTAACACAATACATTTCAACAGAGATAAATGTAATAATGTGGTGCAAAAATATAGGCCAGGTGACACCTGTGTTGGCAAAAGTGCATGTGAATAGGATCTAGGGTGTTTCTTAGACTACAAGCTAAACTTGAGTCAACAGTGTAATGCAGGAGCTTAAAATATCTGTGCAGTTCTAGGCTGAATCAGTAGGAATATAATATTCAGATCAAGGGAAATAGAAGACAACTAACCAGCTGAAATACATTCAGAGGAGGCAATCAAGATGATCAAAGGCCCTGAAACCAAGTCTTATGAGGAATGTCTTAGGGAGATGAGTATATTTAGCCTGGAGAAGAGAAGATTGAAAGGTGACATGATAGTCATCTTTAAATATTTGAAAGTGTACCATGTGAGCTGTTTCCTGCTGTTTCAGATACTAGAAAACAATGCAATGGATTCAAATTGCAAGAGAAGAGATTCAGCCTAAATATTAGAAAGAACTTCTGAAGTGTGAGAGCTGTTGTGCAGTGGAATGGTCTGGCTCAGTTGGCAGCAGAGTCTCTTTCTTCTGGATAGCCATCTCAGGAATGCTCTTGTAGTGTATTCTTGTACAGCATCAGTTTGAACTTGATGACACTTGTGGTTCCTGCAAACTGAATGATTCTTTACAGAAAAGTATAAAAGTATAAATTCTGCAACTGAGTTCCTTCCTTCCTTCCTTCCTTCCTTCCTTCCTTCCTTCCTTCCTTCCTTCCTTCCTTCCTTCCTTCCCTCCTTCCAAATGTGTGAAACTAAACATATCTGTAGTAAAATACTTTCAAGAAGTATCCTCCTTCCTTACAAAGTACCATCAAAATCTGAGCACAAATTGATTGTTGCCTTGTTTAGTAATTCCAAGCAGTCAGAATTGCGACATAGTTGCTTTGCATAATTTGGGAAATATTAATATAGAGGGAGGGCTGCAGTAATGAGATCCGCAAGCTGAATCCCTGACTTCCCTGAAATTCAGCTAAATCATGTTCCTCAGACATTTTATAAGAAATGACTAAGAAACAGAGACAGGTACAGTACCCTCTACAATCCTGCTCTGTCATTTTACCACTATTTCTGTGGCATCACATGGGAGGCCATACAACTACTGTGCTATATCAAATACATCAACTCAGTGTCCATCTCTAGGCCCAATGAAAGGTGTTAATAGTCATTTTCTCATACAATATCTTATCATTCATGTGGACAGATTCTACCCTGCTCTCCCACCCTTCAAGCTTTGTTGCTGGAGATACAAATATCCATTTCTACTCTCTTAGAGTGGTATATGATTCTGTCTGGACAGAGAAAGCCTGGCATCAGCAGGTCATAGTTGGAAAACTTCCACTTAATACATAGGATTGCCTTTCAGTTGCATACAGCATTACTGTGTCCATTTTCAATGTGATGCAGCCAAGTGGAATATGTGTGAATGGAGATGGTACTAGGAAAAAAGGAACCAAGGTCATTGGAAAAAAGGTGTGCTGTCTCACTTCCCCTTTGAGACTGTTGACTAGTCATTGCTAGGCATAATTCTAGGACATGAGGACACATATAGTAAGTGGACTGATGGAGAAAACCTCCATATCTTGCTTCTCCTTTAAATGCCACAATTTTAATTTAATAAAAAGAAAAAAAATACACTATCCTTTTCAAAATATCACTCACTACTGTATGCAGCAGACATTACTGTACATAATGGGCAACTAGACCAAAGAAATGTTACAAAACTGTGTAAATTCCACCAGAAGGCCTTTCCAAGCCCAAGACAAAGCAGTTTAGCATCAAAAAAGGAAGTATATTTGCTAAGGGACAAAAGCCCAAAGCTATCCTTAGCGTTCATGCAGTACAGCTGATTAAAACTGGCTTTGAAAACATGCTGTTTAAATTTTAACTGTAGGACTTGTGAGATATGAAAGGAAATGACAACTTCAAGTCATTATTTATTCTAGTCATTTGGTGAATCTTTAGGAAGAAGTTGCTTTATGCTTCTGTGGCAAAAATATGACTTCTCCCCAAGATATAGCTGGACAGAGAAGTCCTATATCATCCCCCAATAGGCAATTTATAACCAGTAAAGACTCCTTTTGCCTAGGCAAAGAGCTATCTTTAAAACAGAAGTTCTGTATGAAAGCAGTCAATGGCCAATCTCTGTTTAGCGAGGCATCCCAAACTACAGCCCTGATAGTTTATTATTGTTTATTTTGGAGATTTTTTAAAAAATTCTGAGAAAAATCTGTGGAGCAAATTTCCAAAAGATAAGGGTGGGGAAAAGAAATCTTAGAAATTTTCAGGGAACACACACACAGACACATAATCTGAGAAATGTTAGATCATTTCTAACTTGACCTCTCAACACACATACCAGCAACCTTTTCATTGGTGGTACAACAAATATGTACTTGCTAAGACAAGTACACATTTCTATAAGTATAAAAGATTTAAATATTCACAAGGAGATCTCCTGATTCTCTTGAAGAGGCCTTGGGTTGACAAATTTGAAAAATGTATTTCCTTACTTCCTGTATGACATAGACTAAAAATGTATTATTTTGAAAGGTAATAGCTTTGAATTTAGAAGGCCGTGATTTAATTTAAAAGGCACATATAACTACGGTATAGAAAAACTAAAGGTAATGTGGCTTTTAATAATAATTGTATTAGACATGCCTTAATAAAGGCTTGGAATAAGTATAAATTGAGATTATGTCCAAAAAGTCCAAAGTGGTTCTCTCCACAAAAGACCTTTTATAGAACAGAAATAAGAACTGGCCAAAAATATTGACATAATATTACTAATTAGAGGAAAAAGGACCAAGATTACAAGATGAAGTCCTTACAACAATTATACGAAGAACGCCAAATGCTGGAAATGTCAGGATTACTTTGGCTTTTTGTATCATATGTGCTGTAAATGCAATAAAACTAAACAGGTCTGGATGCAGATACAAAAATTAATGCAAAAGAATTTAGAATCTCAGTTGCCTTGAAAGGCTGAATTATATCTGCTAGGAATCTGGGAAGAAGATACAACAGCAGATAAGAAGCAACATAAACAGGCAGTACGACAAGACAAGTGTATGGAATGTATTGGGGGGAAAACCAGAGTTACCAACAGTGATTGAATGGCTAAGCAGGCTGGTGGGAATTGTTGAAACAGATAAGGTTACACACAGGCCCTTTCCACACGGGGGGGTGTGAAACGCAGGGAAACGGGGCGGCGCATGCAGGAACGGAGCTTACCTCGATCCGTCGCTGCTGGGAGCAGCGCGCATTCACCGCTTTACACGGCAGCGGCGTCTGGCAGCGTCCGGTGGCACCCGGCGGCATCCGGCAGCACCCGGCGGCGCCCAAAATGGCAGCTGGTGGCTTCCGGTGGCTCTCTGCCAATCAGAAAAGCGCGCCAGCCAGAAGCCCGCCCCCGGGCAGCTCTGCTGGGACATGCTTGTGCACCCCTGCAATTCCCCACGGGGCGCTGTGACAGGCTAGCGTGCACATGTTTCATAAAGACCACATGAAATGTGGTCTTTATAAAACATGCAACACCACGCCCGCAGCCGCGTGAGGGAGGTTTGAGGTGGGGAAACTTCACATTTCTAACCACCCTAGCGCACCCCACAGTGTAGACGACCTCTGGGTGAGGTCATCCTACCCCGTGTTACCCCGTGTCCCCCCCCCGTGTGGAAAGGGCCACAGACTAAGGAGCAGAACACAGACAAATCAATTTTTGTCTTAATGGAAGTGGTTGATTGATTTCTTTAAAAAGAATGAAGGAAGTCTGATGACCATAGGTTTGGATAATTGAAATCATTATTATTAAGACAGAACTGTTTAAAAGTAGATTTACAAGATGTATTCTGTTTGTTGTTTCAAAAAAATTTTTATATAGGTGATAATTATTTTTGATGAATGATCACTAATATAAAATAACCTAGAATAATGTGATAATTATGAATTTGTGTAATTAAGTATTTAAAATTACAAGGGACAAGCAATAAGTAATAATTATGGGATTGAACTGGCAGACTTTTGCTTAAATAAAAGTTGGAGAGATGTGAATACAGATCTAGTCATGGTATGCTTATAATCCCTGAATAAATTGGTTACCTTCACTCAGAGTAGTATGCAGAATTTTGCCAAACCCGATCAAACATCTGAGAAACAAAGGAAATGGCAACATCATTTCTTTCCATTAGCAAAGACAATGCAAATTATTACAGTGGCAGGTTAAAGTCTGTCATATGGAATCACCCCTTCTCTAGAATGTATTTAGTAGGCATTTTTTTTTCCTAAATACTTTGTCAAAGGGATGTTCAAGAAATTGGACATAGGAGTGCCTTTGCATCACCACAGCTTCACACCACCACACAGACTATATTAAGCAACATGAAAAGACAGACGACTGTAAAAGCCATAAATTTACAGCTTATATGTAAATCTGTCATTAGTCATGGAAGAGGCTTTAATAAACTTTAAGTCACAGTCTGTTTTAAAACTTATTAATGGCATCCATTTACAGCACATTGCATGTATTCTCTCCAATAATGTTCAGTGCCATTTCATGATGAGGATTAGAATTTACGCATGACTCAATAGCTATAGACTGAATAGCAAATGGAAGTGAAGCGGAGAAACAGCCACAACCGTAAAAAAAAAAAAAAAAGAATCATTGCTAAATCCAGCTTAGATGTTCTCTTCCAAAAATTGCTGTCACTGAGGCAAGTTCAGGTAAGTGAGAAAATCATTCTATCTAATTCTCAACTCTAGTATTATTTCTTGAGGATTCGTTTGTTCATTTTTTTTTAAAAAAAAGTTTACCAAAAAGCTGTCAAGCATGAAGTCTTTCCGACAAGAACATACAATTTAGAAAGTTAATTGAATTATTTTAGGAGGAAATAAAAGTGTGATCAGCTATGACAAAATGCATGTCTCAGAAGTACTGCAAAGATGCCAGATCTTGTTTGATCTTAGAAGGTAAGTAGGTTCAGCTCTGGTTAGTGCTTGGATGGGAGACTGTCAATGAATACCAGATTTTGTATGCTATATTTCGGAAGAGGGAACTGGCAGAACCACCTGAGAGTATTCCTTGTCTAAGAAAAAGCCCTAGGAAATTCATGGTGTCACCATAATTCAACAGGCAACTTGAAGAAACGCACACAGAGATACACTCACACAGTAGAAGAAGGTACACACAAAGGCCATTTCCACACTACACTGTTTATAGTGCTACTAATCCACTTTCAACATCCTGTGGAATCCTGGGCTTTGCAGTGTAGGGAGGGGCATTTAAAATTCTCAGTCAGAGAGATCTTTGGCCTCAGCAAACCTCAGAATTCCACAGGATGTTGAAAGTGGAATAATAGCACTATAATAGTGTAGTGCGGAAAGGCACTGAGATACAGAAAGAATGTGTTGTTGAAAACATTCACATGCCTTTCTGAATTGATGCAATTCATACTGATTGTTGCTGCTGTCTTCTCTGCAAGAAGACAACAGAATACGTGGGCAGAAACCACTTTTCATAAATCACCTATATTTACATAGTAGAACAACTGAAGAAATGAATGATATGGAAGTGATAAAAAGACTAGACCAAATTCTCTTTACAAAGGAACTGCTAAGCAAGGGGAAGCATCGTCTCAATCCAGCCCTAGCAGAGAATACTTGTATCACCTAGAGTCTACACTATAATTGAATTATAATGGCATTCTTTGGTTTTATTGGATGTCTCTCCAGTTTTCAATGCTACTGTAAAAGATATACTTCAAGACTGTCTGACTGAGGAATTCTGGGTCCTATTGAAGAGGTCCATGGCTGTCACCACTGACCTATTGTGCCCTTCAGGATTTCATCTTGTTCTCTGAAACTATTTATGTAATTCCCTCTCTCTCTCTTTTCCTCTCCCTCCCTCCCTCTCTTTCTCTCTCTCCCACACACTGCACTGTCTGGAATCAGGGAGTTTGATGAAATTCACTGGTTAAGCAGTATATATGGTTCTCACTTCCATCCATTTTGTGATTCCAACACTCTTTTGTGATAGGTTGAGCTGAGAGAGGTCAATTTTTTGTCTTCATGGTTATTTGATGATTTGAGCATAGCATGGTGTAGTAGTGATTTGGAGACTGGACTATGACCCTTGAGACCAAAGTTTGATTCCCTGCTCGGCCATGAAACCTTGGCCGTGGTGGTCTTGGGCAAATCACACATTCTCAGTCTCAGAAAACCCCATGCTAGGTTCACCTTAGGTCGACATAAGTCAGAAAATATGTGAAGGCACAAAACAACAACAAAACTCTAACCTCTATACCATACTGACTAGCTAAGAAAAGTCTATCTGTCTTAATCTGAAGTGTTGAAGTGGATGACTATGTTTCTTTTCCCATAATATTTATATATTTTTTTCAAGCAAAAGAATGTCCAGTTCTCCTCCCCCAACATGAGACAAATAGCGAATTATTTGGGAAGGGTGTGGGATTTCCATGCAAAAATTCAGACACACACTTTTGTAAACTTTCCCCAGTCCCTCCAGAAATACATTTTTGAGATCACTTTTCTTTAATCCCCACAGGGTACAAATTAAACATGCACATGCATACACACACACACACACACACTTTTTGATCAGACTGCTGCATTCCACAATTTGGAGAAGTAAGTAAACTGTGCATTTCAGTTCGGGAAGAACAAATTAGGTCATTTCATATTAAAATGTAAAACCAGCCCATGTCCCTTCCACCCTCTGTAAGACTACCACAGTTCTGAGGTCAGGCACATTTTGGGTTTAAGTAGACTAATAAACAAATATGGCCCTAATTTACCTCATCTCCTGTGTCTCACCTGTGGGTGCACAATTTGCCCCCTGTATCTACTTTGGTTATGATGCCTCATTGATTCTCTCAAAAGTCATTTGAAGCAGCTGACATTAAGTGGCAAAAATGCACTTGTAAACTATTTCTTAAACCTCTATCTTAAGTGCTTGGTAGGTAAGAAGAACATGAATTTGGGTTGGTTCATATATTGCATACACACTACAGTTATCCTTTATTTGTATGAGGTTATTTCAATTTGACCCTGCCTTATGTTGTAAAGTGTGAAAGATTGGTCAAATTTCGTTACACTTTGTATTTCATGAATACTTTACTTTGCAGTGGTGTACCAATAAAAGATTAATATAGTAGCTTCCACCCTTCTGAAATGATATCTTTTAAATGGTTGGTCTGGCACATTTTGCATTTTTAATAAGTTGATGTTCACTAAAGGCTCAAATTAACTGGAGTAGGATTGATCTACAGGCAATGGCTGACTTGTAAGCCCAAGCAAGTTGCTGTGCCATTCATTCCTGACTATTAAAAAAAAACACTCAGGGCAAAAACTACCGCTTAATGTAAATCAGAGTACATGTGCTGAACAAATTGGAAGGCAAGGGGGGCAGCAAAGGCATCATTTTAAGCAACATTAGATTTTGTTTTTCACATGCCTTTGAGGGCTTCTCCTTGTTCAGGATATAGTCAGGGGCTTTCTTAAACTTGTAAACATTTATAAATATAGTGCCCATTTTGTAAAACAGGATGCTAACACAACCATCTGACAGTAAATTAAAAACTAGATCCAGGCAGCATGCTTGCCAAATCATGAATATAGGAATACAAATATCCTAAAGACAGCAGATCTGTCTGATCTTGAAAGCTAAGCAGGGTGAGACTTCTTGAGTACTTGGACAGGAGACTGCCAATGAATGTCAGGTGCTGTAGGCTATATTTCAGAGAAGGGAACTATCAAAACCACCACTGAACATTCTTTCCCAAAGAAAAACTAATGGAATTCATGGGGTTGCCATAAGTCAACAGGTGATTTGAAGACACACGCACACACACACATAACACGAGCACTATTCTCTGCACCTATTTTACTTTAATTATATAGATACAAGGTTGGGGAAAGAGGAGGAGAAGAGGGAAGGGTTAGAGTTAGGTAAAAGCTGAATGGGAAGGATGGGAGAAAGAGAAAAGCAAGAGGAGAAAGAAATGAGGGGGGAAATGAAAAAAATTGTCAGTTATCCAAGTGCACAGTACACTATGAGCAAGATCACAGAGATTAATTGCATAATAAACAGTAGAAGCCAGCTGAGAACTTTACAAATAGAAGAGAAGAAGTTACTGAAAAGAGTATGAATGCCCTTTACCCCTCCCCAAGATGCCAAACACGTTTCCTTCATGCAAGACCATGGGAGCAGGGGATACAGGCCTAACATTCTGAAGGGACTTTGACTATTTGAGGGTCTTGCTATCCTGCTAAGCAAACAGATCACATTCCACCCATCATCCCAGCACTTACTTTTTTCTTTTTTTCTCATTATCTCCCTGCCTCCCCTCCCTGAGACTCAGCTTTTCTTTTGCTCTATGAGCCCAGAACTTCTGCATCGTCTGGGGTCCAGAAAATTCTCACTTTTCTAGTTGATGAATTAATTACAATATCAGCTAAAATGTCCATCCACGTGTCCCCACACATCAACTTTATTTGATAAAAAAGAACTCAAAACACAGAGACACCAAGAATGGATTTTTATATTAAGGAACTAGTGAGCTTAACAATGAGACTGATCACAAATTATTTCTAATTTAGAAATACAATGTACAGATAGCTTCTAACTCCTGCAGAGATCACAGAAGTCCTATTCAAACATTCCAAATAAGATTAATGTAAATATATAAGGTGGGGGTGGCAGGGATGAAGATGGGAACTGTGTTACTGTCATCGTCACTTTCATCAATCTGACTTTCTGAAGGGAAAGTCTCTTCTTTCTATGTGAAACTTTAGAAAACTGAAGTTCTCCATCATGAGATGAATCTCTATAGATAAAAGAGAACTCGGCTAGCATAGTCATATTTACTTGTTCTCTTCACATATTTGCTTTTCAATTTTTAAGAATGTTTTAACATTATTTGAACAATGCTTCCCAAGTGCAGACGATGTTGGGCTACAATTCCTAGGATTCCTGAATGCTGTCCATACAGTTTGAGGATTTGGGAAGTCGAAACCAATAATATCTCAATAGCCAAAGTCTGGAAACAACTAAGCTAGAGTGTTGCCTGTATCAACACAACACACATCATGCAAATTAAGACATCAGGCATCATGGCTCTTCTACATTATGTATTGTATAACAGCTGCTCATTCAGCATTTCTGTTCTGTCGTTAAAGCCCATGAGTCCATTACTCTCATGATATTTGCTGGCAATTCCCTTCACAATTAGCATTTTTTTAAAAAAACTTAGCTGCATTTGAAGCTCTTTTCCTGATTTGAGTGGCCATGTTTTCTGCCAGTGCAAGTACAGATGTTTTATGCATCTATTTGCGGCTGTATCTGAGAAACAGAGAGAGTGAGGTTACAACTTTTAAGAAAGATGCCAATGGCAATATGTCCTTTTTGCCTCAATTGCCATCACTTCCCATTAGAAATAAGGCAGGCTTGTCACTTCTATGCACAAATCCAGAAGCAAACATTCTATTAGGGAAAGATATGGTTGGAGGATAGCACCTTGAAGAATTCACTATGACACTAAAGAGATCAGCTATAACAAGAATAGATGTTGAGAAAATAAAAGATACTGACTACACACTGCAGGAAACTATATGTAACTCGACCAAGTCGGTGGGAATGGAAATGAACAGGATGGATCATGTAGATAGGACTATCCCCTTTGAAAATACAAACAAGAGGAAACCTGAATAATATAATAACCTCTTGTTGAAAGAATCAATAAAAAAAGTATAATAAATGGCCCAAGAAAATATTTCTCCCTCCTTAGCCATTAAGACCTTTTCTCATGCTTCCACAAATTAATAGCTCTGAAAAATCTCAGCTATTTTAACCATCATGCTTCAGTGGGCATATTCTGAGAGAAACATTTGACCAGTTCTAATAAACCAGTCACAAGAGAATAAACAGCTGAGAAAGTACAAAATATAAATAGGACAGACTACCCTTGTTGACTGTAGCTAAAGAAAATGTACAACATGCAGATAATGCAAGATGCTTATAGTTTTTGTACAAATATGTTATAATTTGGAAAATATCACAGGGCTTAGCAGTAAAATTATATGGAGAGCTTACAATATAAATACTTGGCAGACTGAAGAATATCTGATTATTATGAGAGGCTGACATTGGCCCGTACGTGATAGAGGAGGGTTGAGAACATCTCCTGTCCTGAAATCCATCTCAGTCTTAATCGGGGGAAAATGACTTCACAGGTGGTATTATACATCATGGAAATTGCATAAAATAATCAATAGCATTTCTCCTTACTGCTGGAGGAAAAGTGGACAAAAATGAGCTTATGACACCTTTGGTTAGAATATATAGCTATACAGAAAATATTGAAAAATGTACTTATACCAATACCAAAAATTACAAATCGAAACATAATATTTTGTTGGAAATGTCTGCGGTTGACAATATTCACTGCAGGAAACAAGAGGTTACTACATAAAAATTAGTGTGTGTAGGTAGAACAACGCTTGCTAAAACGTGGAAATATTAGGAAAATAAAAATATGGATAGCTGGTAGAAAAAAGTCTGGAAGATTATAGTGATTAAAAAAAAAGTATCATGTCAGTGAAATGTTAATGGTTTTCTTGTCTTTGTCTATATTTTATTTAAGAGCAAGTTATTGTAGACTGTTGATGGTTTTCCAAAGTCTTTTTAACAAGAATGTTATTAAAGCCAGTTAAATGACGTAAAGAACATATTGCTGTTGATTTTTAAAACAATTCCCAAGTGTGAAAGAATAACAACAGATATGCCAAAATATGTTGGCCTCAATTCAACATCCTCACAACGTGTGGACATCACATCAATGATATCATCTCTGAGACTTGAGGAGGTTCCCCCAGAACTCTCAGTGCTTCTGTGAACACTGTGTGTCTGACTGGGAGTAGGGATTGCCAGATGCTTCTCCAATGCTTCCTATTCATGTTCTGTTCTGTTCTGTTCTGTTCAAGCGCAGAATAACTGTATGAGGTGGCTTTGGGGCTTTAAATTAGATTAGAAGTGGGGCTTAGGGCACTGTGATGACAGGACAGGAACACTCATCCCTGCACTGTTGTAAAAGTACACTCAGATGCGTTAAGGACACATGTACATGTGGCTGTCCCATCCTGAATTTAGGCTGTAAAGTGGGGATAAAAATTTGCAGTTTTTTGTTTGTGTGTGAACGAATGAAATGCATGAAAATCTGCTTCCTTGGCATTTGCTCAGTCTCATATCTGGATACTAACCTGTGTGCTTTCAAGTCATTTCCAACTTATGATGATCCTAAAAACAAACCTATCACTGGGTTTTCTGGGGGCTGAGAGTATGTGATGCACCCAAGGTCATCCTGTGGATTTCCATGACCAAGCAGGGGATTGAACTCTGGTTTCCTGGGTCATAATCAAATGCTCAGAACAGTATACCACCACTGGCTCTCAGGTACTAGCTACTGATAGACAATTTCAAGGCTCTTATTCCCCCTTCTTATCATTCTTTATATTAATCCCAGGATTCCCCCTGTAAATAGCACACATGTCCACCACAAAGGCACATCTTCTACTGCATAAAATTTAGTAGCTTTCAGTCAGAAGTGAAGTGTGTGATGGGTTGCTTTAGGATACATTGAGTTTCCCAAAATAAAAGTGGGGAATATATCATGCTTTTCACAAGAAAGCTTTGCGATGGCATACATTGGACACCAAGTCACCTAAGGATTTGTCAAGCTTAAACCTATATGCCCTGAACAACACATCTGCATTGTATTCCTTCAGATCAAAATGTGATTTCTCAATAATAAATGGTTATTTTCTGATGTTAAGAGGTTCCTATGCAGGTGGGTCTGATAAACATCATGGGTTGGGCATATATTTCAATTAAAATAGTATCCTTGTTCATATATTCCTCTGATTATCTAAAATTCATGCTTTTCATTCACTTAAGTGACATGCAGCCGCATTTGCTGTTACTATAAATCAGTGGTTCTCAACCTGTGGGTCCCCAGATTTTCGTGGACTTCAGCTCCCAGAAGCCCCAGCCACTATGGTCAATGCTCAGGGCTTCTGGGAGCTGAAGTCCATGAACATCTGGGGACCCACAGGTTGAGAACCACTGCTATAAATGGACACTTACCTCTAAGCCTTTTGCCTAGAGTTTGAGCAGTTCTTAGATATGGCAATAATTTCAGAGTTATTGGTATGGATGCACGGATATTCTTCTGTTCTGCCCAAAGGAGTTCTTTAGAGTGTTTCCTGCTAGGAATTCTGGGATCAGAAGGTTCAGCCCATGTTTGGAAAAATGTTCTACTAGAATGTAGGAAGCACCTGCCATTACCACGTGTGTTACTTCCCTCCCACATCCCAAGTTAGTTTCTGGGCTGTGGTAATAGCCCAGAATGGTAAAAGAAAGGGAAACTTGCTTCTGCTATGGCATTCAGACTCAGTCCTACCAAGGTATAAGTAGGACAGGTTGCATCCAGGCACACAAAGTGTGTAAGTGTGAAGAGGAGGGAAGGCATAATATAGGTTTAATAATTTACCAAAGGCTAAGAAAGTTAAGGGAGAACCGAGCACAGCTACCAAGATTATAAGAAGATGAACAAATATCTTCATAATGTGCTCTATCTTTGCACTTGCATCATATATTTATTATACCACACATCATTACAAAAAGCCTATACATACAAGTACAGTTCTTTATATTATTAAATATATTGGTATGAGAGCCAGCATGGTATAGTGGTTTGAGCACTCTCACCCCCAGAAAACCACATGGTAAGTTCACCATAGGGTTGCTGTAAATCAGAAATGACTTGAAGGCACACATCAACAGTATATCCATATGAGGAAATGTTATGGGCTGCATTTAGCGAAGAGTACAGCCACGAGTTCAGAGAAATAAACCAAACTCTTTGTAACCAAATCAGATCATATAGCACACATGCATACTTTTCATCTTATCTGAATTAGGGGTGGAATGGAAATTCATCAATTCCCTGACTAAATTCAAACTTGGGATTTCCATCCCGTCACGAAGCTTACAGAGGAAGAAAAGCAGAATCTTGAAAGCTCCAACAAATTCTGGGGATTTATTTTGATTACGTTATGTTACAAAGTAAAATGCATGCTCTTGAGAACTGCACAAGAGTTTCCCACCACTGTTCGATATTGTTGTTGTGTGCCTTCAAGTTACTTCCAACTTTTTGTGACCCTAAGGTGAACCAACCATGGGGCTTTCTCAGTAAGATTTATTCAAATAGGATTTGCTTTTACCTTCCTCTGATGCGGAGAAAGTGTGACTTGCCTGAGATCACCGGTAGGTTTCCATGGCCAATCAGAGATTCAAACCCTGGTCTCTACAGTCACAATCCAAACCACTACATCATGCTGGCTTCCCCCTCTGCTTCGGGGTGGGGGGAGATTCCTGAGTGTCTCAAAGCTGTGGGACTGTTTCAGTGTTCAAGACACCTACTGAGACTCATAAAAATCAACCCCCCTCCAGTCTGACATTAGATTTATTTTGATAGTCCAGATTTTTACTGATTTCAGATAATATCCTATGATTTCAAAGCTTTCCTGGGGGAAAAAAAGGAGAAAATTAAATATACCTCTGGGTGACTTCAGTATACTCATACCGCAACAATCTTAAAGGAACTATCTTAGAATTTTTTTGTGTAACTGTTAAAACCCATAAAGTGCAAAGTGTAACCATGTGGGACACCACAACTTAATTGCCAAGGTATCAAACAGTTTTGTAGCATCACCTAGATGAGGTGGTTACATTACTTTATTTGGGTAATATGGTTCATCAATTTAGGTAGGTCTTATAAAACTGGACAGCCATTGTGTGAAGAAAACAAAATCTCCTTCCACAGCATCCAAAAAATGATATATGCTTTCACTTCCCCATCTTAAAGTGTGAAAGTTTAAAGGGGGAAGACATACTTTTTTTTTTCTGGTGGTTGCTATCTCTTCTATAATCTATATGGTGTTGTTCTGAATTAGCATGCAAGATGGGATGGAGGACCAAAACAGCAACTGCTGGCTGGCAACCACCAAAAATAAATTCCACTAATCATCATGACATGATTTCCATGGAGCATATTTGGCAGAAAAGTGTGGGAGTTAACTTATCCTGCTGTTTGAAGCTGGTGCTGTTTTTTCAGTCCCTTAGATGTTTCAGTTAGTCCTATATGATCAGCTAGAGGATGGTAAACTGATTAAAGTTATGTCGACCAAGTAGAATTCCTCTAGAGAGAAGTGGTATATTTGTGATGATGACATTTTAGGACAAAAAAAATTTGGTCAGGAAGGGGAGGTTGGTTATGATTAACTTGACTTATTTATTTGAAACAACTTGTTCTGTGCATAGGTTGCACAGCATCTCAACACTGATTCCCCCCCCCCCTAAAATTAATTTTCCACATGAATTTTATTTTGGCTGTGTGAAATACTTGAAGAATTTTGACGGATGACATAATGGTTCTGACAAGACTAGACAACTTTTTTTAATCAGGTTCATTTGTCTAATGTGTGTGTGTGTGTGTGTGTGTGTGTGTGTATCTCCACACATACATACAAACACTAGACCAAATTTGCTACTGAAGTCAAGCTAGAGGTTTCATCTGATTGCCAAGAATGCTGCTTGTCTTCTATGGTATCCTGGGTCAATGGGGAAAGTACTTATGAATGCAGGAATAAATCTCAGGTTAGAATTTACACTGAATTTCATGCAAAATAAAATGTTGAGGAATGGAAGGCTTTAGGAAAAGAGGAAAATCACATTACAGGTTGATTAATTTGATCATGGGGACCACATCAAATCTGCAAGTTCTGAACAGACCCTTGAAGTCTCTTAGACATAGGGTTGGTCATAACTCAAAATTGTCTTCATGAAAAGTCTCATCAAAGAAAGTGTTGAAGCACATTTGAGACTTCTCATTTAGAGGACTGATGATTGTCATGATGGAAAACATGGAGGTAATGTAGAGAAGTTTCCAGGGAAGAACTGGATGGCATATCAGATGGTCTTTTTGTCCTTTTCAAATCCATGTCACTAGAGCACTAAGCAATGAATACTATATAATAGTAAATTACATATGTAGAGCAGATTTATGTTGTTTCAGAGACTATTCAGATTATGACTTAATGTATGCTTCTATCTCATACCCATTCCCAATGCACAAATCATTTACTTGATGACTAGTAATCAAATAATTCCCCTATAGGTTACTAAGCTAATTTGCTAATCTGTGCTACATCTCTTGTCAGTTGATGCTTCAACCTTCATTACTATTTAAAAGTTGCTGATCAGTATTTAAAAAGATGCATGCTAATTTTTTCATTTCAGATTTGTTTATCACTGTCCTAATGTGTGGGAGATCCTTATGATCAGATGAGCAAATTTTAGGAGCACTGACTTTGATTTATTTTAACAACTTAATATAACATGTTAGATCAATTGATCTTAAGAAAGTCAAGATCTGTGTGAATGTCCTCAAGGAACTTGATCAGCTGATAGGAATTTAATCTTCAACAACACCAACACTGTGAAATGAGTACTAAGAATGATAAAAATTTTTACTCTTGTATTAGGACATAGGACAACCTACTAACATTCATATTCATTTCTTCTTGTTAGTGAGTCATATGTGTAGCGCATGTTTGCATGACTTCTAGAGATAGTGCTAGCAGGCATGTCAGATTTATCCATTGAGGAAACTGCTAAGGGCTGAAGTTTAAGACAGGCCTGGGCTGCATATGAGGGATGTGTGAATAATATAGTTTCACTCTGAAGTTTGACAGGTTGGCATCTTTCTGCATTATCCACAGGGGTGGACACAGTTTTTACGCTGCTATCCTTATGCCAAATACACATTTTGACATAAGATAAGTCTGGGACCACAATTTGGAAAGAAATCTGCACATTTGTAGAAGTTCTTACAGAAATGTGCACATTTCAAATGCATACTAAAACAGCATTAAAATGTTTTAATCCATAGGGCAATATTTTTAAGTTCTACATGCAATTTAAAGCATGCACACAAACACATATCTAGAGGGGAAGCCTCTAGTGACTTGCAGCTTTTCCTTTACTGGAAATTTTCAGAGAGAGACTGGATGACCACATCTCAGGGGCACTTTAGAGGTGGATTCCTACATGGGTAGGAAGTTGGACTGGATGTTCTTTCCAATGTTTCTACTAGTTGCTGCCAGTTACTGTCAACAACGTACTGAACAATCACCCAAAGCAGATTCTTATGTCTCTTGTTTCTATTGTCCAAACAATGAGCATACATTCCTTCTTTCTCCAAGGGAAAAACGGTTGTGATTAATCATTGTAAATTGATAAGAGTTTCATAGCAATATATTAACCTGCTTTATGCAGTGTTGAACAGATTATTTGTCAACTTAACCTGGTACTGAGTATTTTGAACAACAGTGTTTCTCTAGGGTTGGAGACATAGGGCATTCTCATGACCTGCAACCTGATTTTTATAATAGGAGAACACAGGAATTTAAATCTTGACTTTTTGCATGTAAAACATGTGCTTACAGTGATAAGACAGTGGGGAAAAATATTAATCATAATCAGAATAAATTTTAACAGTTGTACAGAAGACACAAACTTTAATTGGTCCAATTTAACATACCCATTCCCTGAGAAAATACCACCCAATTATTAATTGCCATCCCATCCTAGTTTGTTTTTTTTTAATTAATTCTACAGAATTTTTCAACAGGGACTCAAGAATGAACAGAATTTGATGAGCCCTTCACAAAACTTTAAAGTGTACTTGAAAATATGAGATCAATTTTCGTCCATAGTCTATTAGAATATTTTTTAAAAAGTTAATTGCAATCACTTATCACTACTCTGGTCTGTCATTATGGTAAGTAACTTTGCCAAAAAAAATACACAGAAGGGGAGAGGGATGAGAATAGAATGATCGTAATAAGCACTTGTTTCTTTAAGCATTCCTTGAGGTTTGTGTCTGGCAATGTTATTAAAGGGTAGTTGATAATTAAACAGAAAATATCTAATTTGCACCTGAATTTTCTTTTGTAGTAAAGGAATCTGATTCACTGTTATAATGAGGAAATGAGCTGCTATCCTCTTAAAGCTTCCACAGCATCACAAAGCACTGTAATAGACAAGGGGATGTTCAAATGTTTTAATAGGATGCTGTGCAATATTAACTTTAGAGCACCCCTGAATCACAGAATTAATTTACAGTCCTGTTGGAAAGCAAGATGGGTTTAGGAAAAGTGTGAGCATAAATTAACACCAACAATTGATGCAAATTGTCCTCTCCCTGAGATTTACTTTGGCCATATTGCTCTCTATTGGCTTTGCATACTGGGTGTCTTAATATAGCGTTGGCTGAAGAGCCGTCTACTTTAGATGTGAAATGGATTACGGTGCTGAGAGGGGAGAGAAGCTGTTTTGAAGAAATTAACTTAAATCCCAGGAAATTATTTATTGGAACACACACACATATATATACATATCACATTGAGAGGCATAGTGCAAATAAAGCAGTGTGCTGTTGCTCTGTGCTTCCAGAAAGCAGATTTTATTGAGCAAATGCCGTGCTGAGTGTAAACGGCAACAAATAAACTACTTTGCAGACACATTTTATATCCCTGGAATCTGAAGCAAGGAATTAACAAGAATACTGAACATCCTATCAGCCAAACCTACTGCTCAGCTAAGAGGAAGCAATATTACTTACACAATCAAATCATATATCACTTTTGAGGCGGGAAGGAGAAATGTCTGCCACTCCATATGTTCTTAGCCTGTGGATGATGTCTGGGGATGATGGTGGTCATAGTTCGGCAACATTTGGATGCCCACACGTTCCTGATCCCTGCTTTAGGAACAGAGCAACAGGGAACGACTGCTCAATATTTTGCAACCTCTGGTAGACACAAGGCTGCTAATGAATCTTCCAAACAAATCTAGAAACAAATAGTTGAGATCCAGATTCATTCTTGTGATCTCCTAGTTTCTCGTTTTTGACACTTTTCATGTGTTGGGCCACTGATTGATTGATTGATTGATTGTATTTCTAGGCCACCTTTCTCCTGGAATTGAGACCCAACGTGGCTTCCAACAATAAATACACATTTAAAAACATTAAAAACCATTAAAAACATTAAATGGATATAAAATCATAACAACACTTAAAAGGATATTCCAGTACAACAGTTAGTAAATTAAGTTACCTGGCTTACATAAAAGGCTGATTGAAGAGAAAAGTTTTAGCCTGTCGGAGAAAGGAAAACGGGGAGGGGGCATATCTAGCCTCCTGTGGAAGACAGTTCCACAGGGTGGGAGCAGCCACTGAGAAGGCTCTATCCCGTGTCCTCAACAGGCCAACCTGGGGTGGTGGTGAGACAGAAAGAAAGCCTTGCCCAGCAGATCTTAAGGTTCTAGCTGGCTTGTACAGGGATGCATGGCAGGGGGGTGGACTCAATGGTCTTTGTGGTCTCTTCCAGCTTTATGATTCTGTAATTCTACTGCTGTTCCATCCTGTTACAGTGCTAATGAGCATTTTGAAATATGTCTTTTACCTTTTTAAAATCACAGTTCATTTTAAAGATGTACTTCTTCTTTTAAGTATCTCTTTTCTCTTTAAAAGAAATTTGTATACATCTCATACTATCAATGTCAGTATTGCTTCTATTACCTTTGTTCTTGTCCTTCCTTCTTGCTCAGAACTGAGATTCAAAGCTGTTTACAACATTAAAGCAAAAAGTGGATGGATAAAGGGATGCTAAACATTATTACTAATGTGCAATTGATATTGGGAAATATTAGATATTTGTAGTGAATCTCTCAAGCAAAGCATCTGATGCACTAGGCAGAAGTTGAATAGCTCAGCAGTCCACTCCACATACAAGATTTGGCAGAGAAAGAAATCAGACTTAATCTTCTTCACCAGGTGTATAAAAGTAGTTTTATTCAGAAATATTTGTACATAATCAATACAGGTTCATGTTCTTGAGGAAGGTTTTTAAAAAGTACTACATGGTATCAGTAGTTTTGGAGCACCTCAGCTATATATATAAAATCTCAGCCAGAAAGATCTCTTACCACACATGCTTCATGGAGGGCAGGTGAGGGAGAGAGAGAAGTATGAGAGCAGATGAAATCCCACAGAACTAAGAAAAATCTCTGTGATGTGAAAAGGGTGAGTGTGAGCAAACACACAAACAAACAGGAAGCAACCATAAACATGCTGTGCCTAAACTCCTAGAGGCTGACATGCAGTCTAAATACTATTGCATATAAGCGTGCCATGTTTTCACACTCCAGCAATCAAATGCATGACATTAAAAACAATTTAAAATGGCCAGAAAATATGAAAAAAAAATTGTTAAACAATATTCTTTAAAATAGTTCCCAAAAAGGCTATCAAGAGGAGGAGGAGAAGAAGGAGAAAGAGGACTTTCCATGCTGATGGAAGGAAAGGACGCAGGAGGCCAGACTGGTTTTCCTAGGAAGGGAATTTCAGAACCTGGACTGACCACTGAAAAGATTCTTTTTTCACAGAATAACAGAAAAGCAAGCCTCCATGTGCCATCTCACAGAAGCAGCACAAAAAGATGTCATAGCTGATTGTATGTAAAGCTACCAAGACCTCTGACAACAGGGACAAAGTCCTTCTGTCCATAAGCAGGTTATATACTAAAGATATCAAACACAGATTGAAAAGAATCGAGATAACCCATCTCATTCCATGAATCTGTGGAGCTAGAATGGTACCATATTCTCTGTTACCTCAAAAGGTGAGGGACCTTGAGTTCTATCAGTTGTGCTAGAAATTGGTGGAATTATAACTCAGAGAAGGCCTGCTAGAGGGGGTAACAACAGGAACTTTTCACCTGTGCATACCAGTACTAACTGTAGGAGTCCAGTTAAAGGTGTAAAACAAGGTGTTTTTATTGGAAATCAACAGACACACATACAAGAAATCAAGCAGTTTCATGAACCATAAAAGGCTAGTGGAAGGAAAAGCAAGAAGGGTTGGACAGAGAGAGATTTTGAGTGCAGAAGGTAATATTTTCCAGTCCAGAAGCAGAGGATCAAAAAGGGGTGGCTCAAACTAGGGTTTGAGGGCAGCACAAAGGAGTAGAAATCTGGGGTGACCATTATGCCCAAAGTGCTAGCATGCTCAATGCAAAATTACCTGGGCTGGAGTTGGGATCTTTATAAGCTTTTTCCCAGCCAGAAGGGGAGTGCGTGAATGGCTTTCTGCAGAATAAACAAAAGAAGTCTGGAAAAGATTGATTGTCTTATTCTAGGTGACAAAACCACCAACAGGAGTCCTGCCATCCTCTTAATATTTTGGTTGGGTAAGATGGATGGGGAAGGTCTTTGTAAGAAATGTGCATAGCAGGGATGCTTGCCTGCTGTACCTGAACAGTTTTGTTGACTATTGTATTTGGATGCCAGGTTGTTGACTGAATTACTAGAAGCCTATTAACACTGGGCTTTCCTGCTTAATTCTTCTTGACCTTATGACCTGTCCAATCTCAGGCCATACTGACCTAGCCCAGGAGTACAGCCAATGTCCTGCTTACCACATGTTCCCTAGTCATAAGTGTTCATTTTTTATGTGAAAATGATGATTTTTTTTTCTAATTTTGCTATCCTGAAGGATAAGGTCTGTAAGGGGTGGTAACAGCTCCAGTATCTTCTTCAAAAATTGGATACTGGAAACTTACCAATAGTTAAACTTACCAATAATTAACATTAGACTCTGATTTCTCCCTTTACTTACTCAGGCTGTTTCTCTGGGAACTTTCTTTACAAGGAATGTAAAGGATCTGATAAATCAGTGGTTCTCAACCTGTGGGTCCCCAGATGTTTGTGGACTTCAGTTCCCAGAAGCCCCAGCCACTATGGCCAATGCTCAGGGCTTCTGGGAGCTGAAGTCCACAAACATCTGGGGACCCATAGGTTGAGAACCACTGCGATAAATGTATGGTACCCTTCCTCTCATATAGTACCTTCCCTGTCTCTGTAGCTTCTCATGTTCTCTTTTTAAAAGAGAATTGCAACAGAGCATTTAGGAAGTGAAAAGCAGTTGGATAACTACAAATATAAGTCTATGAGCTGCAAATCAGTTCATTTTAGAATTCACAAAAATGATATTCTTCTAGAAGGAGACAGTTTCAATATTCATAAGAATATCTTTGTGAATTTGTGATGCCTCTTCTTCTAGTAATTATCCTTAAATGTAAGAAAATAGGGATGATGATTAGATTTGGATTCTTTAGATGTGCTAAATTTAAAGGCTATCCTTGATACCATATACCTATTATGGGAATACTCCATTCTTTCTGCAACGCCTGTTAAAGTGAACTGAAAAAAATAGAATATCTAAAAGCAACAGCAGGAGAAAAGCAACATGGCAGTATAAAAACACTCATTCCTTTAGCAAAAGTAATAAAATTGTGGTTTATTTAATTGGAGACATTAATAAAAAGTCACCACAATTGATCAAAAGTTTGCCCACCAGAAAAAAGCCAAAACCGTAGTTATCATGCTGAGATTAATATTTCCGGTATTGTCTCTAGGTGATTCAAAGTTCACATCTGTCTGAGGAATTCTACCTTGTCTGCTGAAAAGTACCATTTTGGATGCAAATTTTACTTGAGCCATTTCAATAAAGAAGGCTGCCAGACTCACTGAGTTTGCAGCTCAGGGCAGCTTCAGTCCCAGTGAGCTCCGCAGCACTACCCCATTTCTGCCAGCATTGCTGGGTTGCATGGCTTCCCTTATGTATGCATTCATGTTTTCTTCTTCCCAGCAGCCAGTGCACTGCCATGGGGAAGGCTCCCAACCAATCTGTTCAAACCTCACAGTTTGAATCAAATGGCTGCTCTTTCTTGGGCTGGAGTGAACGGGAGTCTTCGCGCACGTCCAGGCATCAACCATTTATTCCGAGCCTCCCCATCTTAGAGCTCAGACATTCTCTAAGTGTTGTCCCACCACCACCACCTTTTTCCTTGTTTATCTATTTGGTATGCTGTGGTTATTGTGTTTTCACTTTTATTGTCACAACTTTTCAGGTGGTTGGCATGGGTCCTGGAACCAGGTCAGCTATTTCCCCAGGTCTTGTGGTCCTGAGGATGGAGGGATTTTTCAGGAGTGCAGGATTGTAGTGGACATGTTCTGCAGAATGAGGGTGACCACAGCCCTGCACTCCTGGGAGGTTCAAGTGCCCCCCCCACCTGACCCCTGGAGGTCACAACTCCAAGTTCATCTGTATCATCAGTCAACAGGCAGGTTGGCCAATGCTGGGATCCAAACCCATGGCCAAGCCAATCCTGTTTTTGCTGTAGCCAATAAAGTTGTGGCCTTCTTTCACCCAGCTATGGTGTGTGGTCTGGTTTGTTCTTGTATCACGCTTTGGCCCTGAGTGTGCAAATATGTAACTGCTTGCTTGCAAATTTTTAGAAATTTCCAGGTCGTGTGCATGCAGATCCATGTGGCAGTTTTCCTGGAAATCAAAGAAAAAGGATCTTACTATTATAATTCCTCATCAAATGCCTATCCAATGATAGGAATATCTACAGAGAAGTTCTGTTGTTTACTGCTTTTCTGCGTTGGCCACATTAATTCCTGAATGTTTATTTCAAAATCTCTTATGAACAGCTTTATTGGTTGTTTGGTATGCAAATAGATATAAGAGGAAAGTTTGAACATGAAAATGATATGTGATGCTTAGTACTACTTCAGCAGTGGAATGAGGCCTCCTGGATTCTCCCTCTCTCTCTCTTTCTTTCTCTCTTTTTGGACTCAAGAAGGAAAGAAAGAATTAACAAGCACTTAGCTGCTCTCTGCTTTTCTTCAGATAATTCTGTCTGATTTAGTGGAGGAGTCATGAGCCGTCTGTTCCTCAGTTTTACCCCACACATGGCCCAGATACTTTTCCAACATGCACAATCATATTATTGGTCTAGTATACAGAATTGTACCCTATGGGATTTTGGCTGAGAATTTTAAACTTTTTCTTGTTCTGTCGCTCACTTATGGCTCTAAAGGAATACATAGCTCCCAAAAAGAGCCCTGTTATAATTGTCTTTATTAATCCTACCATTCTGCAAGCCTGATAGATGCAATGGGGGAGCAGTGTCACAGCTGGTGTGACAAAGCCTGTGAGTGTGGCTAGCAGAGTAGACCTAGTAAGAGAGGGGGATGTAATCAGACTGGCTTTTTGAGAATAACCCAGCCCTAGCCAGAGGGAGGGGTTGTGGGTGAGACAGAAAAAAGCATATAAACTGGAAAAGTAGTTGGAAGCTATCTTCCATCACTGAGAGGTATAGAGAGAACTCTATGTCAGCACAACCAGTAAACCAAAAGAGGGTTTTCCAGGAAAGGGCTAGCTTCTCAGCCTAGTGTGGGGACAGATAAGTAACCAAGCCACCTCTGAGAGGGTTAGAGAGTGGAACCCTGACTGGAGAAACAGGCTATTGTGCTGGTAGGGCCAAAGGTGTGTGGTTGTGAAAGCTCCGTTGATGAACACTGTGGTGTTTTGAAGAAATTAATTAAACATCTTTAAGGAATTGTTATTTTGTTTGGATATTCTTGAAACCACAATACCTTTCTCCCTTGTTTGTTATTTTAATAAAGATTTAATTCCATTATCTATATCTAAGATATTGTGATTTTGGTTGAATATTCTTGATATTCAATACCCTTTTTCTAATTTGTTATCCCAATAAAGATTTTATTCTATTTTGCTGTAAGAATTGCCTTGATAGAGGTTTTTTTTTTTTTTTCATTATTAATTTTAATTACATGCTACCACAGGTTATCCTTTCTTTTCGGAGTAACCAAAAATAAGCTTTGGGTTTTAGGGGAAGTAGGATTGTGATTAAGTGTGGGAATGGAGCCATGGTGTGATAGTAAGATTAAAAGGGGTGCTGCTACTCCATTGAGGGAGAAAACAAAGCAGGCCTGGTGTGCCTGGGCCCTGGGCTAGCCCAAGTAAGCCTTCTTCAGCCTGCTTTCCTTTACTTTTGTGCTCTCTCCCCACACCACACACCACCCCATCCTTGATAGCCGGCCCTATAAGAATGATTACAGTGCAGTTCCATGAAAGCCACTATTGACATCAGAAAAGTTCTGATGGTCCTCAATAGCACCAATGAAGTTGGAACTGGGGAGCATCAATTCAGAAAAGAAAGCCAAGAACAAGGTGTTCAAGATGCTCAAAATGCTTAAAAGATGGTTCTTTTATGAGTAAAAAGGCCCAATATATTTTGTCTTGTGTAGACCCATAAGATCGTCTACACAGGCTGTATAAAATCAGAAAAGAAGAACATGCAAATGCAAATGCATTGTATTACATTATAGAAAATCATAATTGTATTGGTGTGTTGCCTATAGCTGTACATATCTGTTTAGAATCAAAATTTACAAATTTTTGGATCAGGAACTCTGTACAAGTGAAAACACAAGAGCAAAGGTTGAAAGCTTTTTTTAATATCCTGAAAGCAGATGGTAGGGAAAAAAAACAGATAACATCCAAGGATGCACAGATCTATCTGGGCATTAGGGAAGAGGCTGTCAGAAAACTCTGACATAGTTTGCAAGAGGAGGAGGAGGTCAAGATTCAAGCCTCTTGGTACCAAAGTTTTTAATTTTAAAATCCCCTCCACCTCCTTTTTTAATAGAATTTTCTCATCCATAGTGTTCACCTTCTTTTTCTTGGGAGACAGAGGCAATCACTGGAAAGGATTTACAACCAGCAGACATAAGAAACAGATTGCAAAACATCCCCCATCCTGCAAGGCACTCCCAGAGAAGATGATAGTTGTTAATCTATCTGGCAGGATGCCTAACTCACTTGAAAAACAAATTATTCTGATCCCCCCCCCATATACTTTTTGGAGCGTGTTTAAATTTTCAGATTCCAAGGTGGACTTCAGAATGTCCTCCAAATTTATCTGCCCCCCCAACACAGCTGTAACAACTTTTCAGAGACTGGTCCTTGGGAAATTAGAAAAGATTGAAAGCATATCCACACAAGCCTGGAAGAACAAGAATCCCTGGAACAACAGAAATATCAACCTTTTCAAGAATCATCTCATGATTTTTTTCTTGTTGTCAAAGAAGCTAACAGCATTATTGTGGTTCAGAGGTATGTTGATTAAAATAAAATAAGATAAAATAAATGCTCTTCATCAGTTCTCAGACAGGTTTGTATGTACTTTTTTCTAAAGACAATCCTACAGTGGAAATTACTAAAATCATCAAAACCCATTTTGATAAGGGTTTAATTTTGGATTATGTATCGGAAGATGATCAAACTTTTTTTCTGCTAAATTCTAATCTTAGAATGTCTGCATTTCTCATTCTACCAAACATTAATCAATGGTTAAACCCAGCCATTCCCATGGCTGTCATATTGTGTCAGGTTCCACCTCAGTCCTACATCCACTTTCCCTTTACATAGATTTTTTTTTTAAATGGCCAATTTCTACAAGGAAAATTCAGAAGCTCAATCACCTGTCCTGAAAGTGTATTTACACAGCAATTTATCATTGATGATGTAACTGCAGTTTGGAGAGTGTAGTTGATTTCATAGACTTTCACACATGGATAAATTCTATGGATTTGATAGGGAATATGACGTATCAGAAATTTGTTTTGAGACCTTAAGTTACAAAGAAGGCAGACAAGTCAACTCACCATCTCCTTATATAGAAAATCTACAGATGTTTATAATCTGACAGGTCACATTTCAGGTCTCTTAGGTACAATCTCCCCTATGGACAGTTCCTGAGATTAAAACACAATTGTTACAGTGAAATTGACTTCAGAAATGAAGGCTGTATATTAAAAGAATTACCGATGGAAGAAGATATCGATGGAAAGTTCTGTGTCAGAACCTATACAAAGCATTTCTCACATCGTGTTTTGAATTTCTAAAACAAATAAACAAAACAGAAAAGATCACAGTCCACATACTTAGACACTAGCCTTACCTTTAATCATGTCAAGAATAGTTGACAGGCTTTCATTTAAATACATTAATATATAATGCAACATGTGTAAGGTTGTCAGGAAGGGCCCTAGATTTTATTTGAAAGAACCTCTAGCTTCCTCATCAGGCAAAGATGTTAAAAATCATGCAGGAATAAAAGAATGATGGTATTAGAGTCACAGGCCAACATTTTTACTCAGATGTTACTTCTGTTTGCAGTTCAGCTGGTTTAAAGTGATATATCAGTGCAGACAGAGTTCATTCCTCTTTTGCCTACATGGGGACTGGGGACAAAAGGACAAAAGATGGTCAATATTTTTATTTTATATAACACACACACACACACACACAGAGAGATAAATATATATATATATATATATATATATATGGAAGAATATTTGTCTTAGAATGGCATTGTTCTGCAAAGGACACTGGATTTTGAACCAAACAGAAGGTGAGCATTATGAATGAGAAGATTCTATCTAAAAGAAGGCAAAGTTGATTCTAAATTTAAAATCTTTGGTCCCTAGAGGTCCAAATGATGCACTTGCTCTCCATACACTCTTACAAAATCTTTCAGAGTGTGCCACCTTTTCCCTTTAAGCACCTCAAAAGAGAGACATTTTCCTAGGTGCTATGATGGGGCATTCGGCTCCAGGTGGAAGACTCCAAAGGTCCTTTCTTTAAAATGTAGTATCATTCCATCCATTTCCACTCATTGGTGGCAAAGTGATTCGGGACAATCCAGACAGAATGACTCACAAAAATGTACGGTGTTAAGTGATATGTTTGCATGTAGCACCACTGAGGAACATTATAGAGTAATACTAGTTTGTTTTGTTTTTTTAAAGGCATTGCCTCTAAGAAGCGTATAGTGAAATCTTACATGTTCCATTAAATTAGCAATGTGTTAGAAACATAACTAGAGCTTATAGCAGACTTCAGTACAATGTGCAGTCCTAAGCATGTCTTAAATATGTACATTTCTGAGGGTTCTGAACAATAGCAATGATGCATTTGACAGGGATGTGTAAATATGCGTACATTTCTAAAAATCTATTAAAAACACACCTTAGTCAAGTGCATACAGTTGAGGAAAAAGTGCATAACAATGTGTTATACACACAGAAACATGCACACTGAGATATATATTGAATTCTAAGTGGAAAATAAATAGGCTTGCAATCTATCATGTATCTAAGTGGAATTAACTTGGGATCTGAGAAAGAATATCTTCAAAGCAATACATTCTGATAGATTAACACATCTGTCACTTGATGACACTAAATGTTGTTCAGCATTGTGCACTTTTGTTATTTGTCAAATAGCAACATGGGGGGGGGTAAAAACCTTTTTTTTTTCCAGTGAGAGCTGGAGATCTTGATGTTAGTGGGGCACTCCAGTTTTGGCCATTTCTGCACTAGACTGTTATAATGCAATTACTCCACTTTCAGCATCCTTCAGAATCCTGGGGTTTGTAGTTTAGGGAAAGGCTTCTAAACTGCCAACTACAGGATTCCATAGGATGTTGAAAGTGGAATTATAGCACCGTAACAGTCCAGTGCAGAAATGGTCTTAGTCTGAACTATCAACAGTGAACCCTATCCCTTCAGCACCTTGGGTACTTTCTTTAGAATTCACACCAAAACCCAGTGAACTCAACATAAAACTGACATCAGAGCCACCAGTCATCACTGTTTACTCTCATGCTACAGTCCTATCAAAAAGCAGAGCTGAACTCAAGCATTAAAAGATATGAGACTGATAAAGAGACTATCCCTAATGCGCAACTGATTTGGCTGGCAATTTTGCCAAGTTGGGTATAGAGAAGAAAAGCTGAATTTAAATGTCTACATCATGCAAGACAAAATACTGTAACAGTAGATTTTGGACATTACTTGGCATATTCTTCCGCTCTTTTTTGAGAAAAAAGAACTTTTCAGGGAAGATGGTACTCACTTGCAGGTTAAGGACCACATTGTTACCATTCATTGGGAAAGGAAAGAAACTGTGTACCTAATTATATCTCCAGAGGTCAAGAAGCTGAGGGACTGAGTAGCAGCCGGGAAAACCAAGCTAGGCAGAGAGGCATGCAACAAAGTATTCAGGGTCCAGTTTCAAGCCTTCAGAAACCAAGGAAAGTCTCTGAGCTTGCTTGAGTGTCATTTCCACAGAGTGATAGATAGATATTACTTTCAGTGTGTCTGCTACCTACCTTATCTAAGCAAGCTAATGGTTCAGTGAGAATGGCTAAGGAAGAATCCCTCCCAACACTCTTGTACTGCTGATATCTTCCTCATTGAGCCATAGGATTTGAGATTGGAAAGAAAGCAACCTTTGGGACTGCATTTGATTGGCTTTCTCCTTTAGAGATTGGGTTGGGGTCACCATGTTCAGGCTTCCTAGAAATAGGCAAGCTGGGAACAAGATAGATAGACTAACTTGTCTCTGGTGTTGGGGTGGTTCACCCTTGGTGTACTGGAGAGGAAGTAAGATTATACCTGCTCCAGATTATATCACGCTAAAGAGCCTTGCTGCAGATAAGAATTAAATAGTTAATCAAGTGGTCCTTAGTTTATCAATTCATTTTGTATGTCTGCTCTTTATTCTGATTTTGTGAGCAATACAATGCAGACACGTCTATGTTACTTCCATCTGTAATCCTTAGATCTTCTGCATCATTGCTTTAACCTTTTGGTACATTTTATCAGGATTTCCATTACTTTCCAATATGCAGTGGCCACTGTGGTTTCAAAGAAAGAAACTACTAATCAATTTAAGCATCCCCCCAGTAACGCTGACTGTGCCTAAGGTGTGAAGGCTGTTTAACTAAAATGGAATAAAATTAGATTAAATATCAACTGAGCTTCAACAATTACTACTACAGGTTTTTGTGGGTACTTAGTGGACAAACAATCAAACACCGATAAGAATTGGCTTACCTCTTTGATTTTCTTAAGAAAATGATTGCTCCCCAAAGAGCTTGGCTTTAGGATGTTGCTTTATTGAAAAGAAAGAGGAAATAAAATCAGTAATGTAAACTTCAAAACCAGCTAAGGTGTTTGCCCTTTTACGAAGTGTATGGAAAATGGCTTCGAACATTCAGCTTAAATTGTCCAACTGCAACCGATTGATAAGGAAGTGCAGCATAAAAAACAAGGAGAAATGGATTATGAAATAGTAACGACTATTTCAGTAGGGTAAAAGGTTCTTCTGAGTATCAACTGGGAATTCTTAGTAGTAAGTATGAATTCAGTAATTTTATTAGCTGCAACAAAAGATTAAAAAAAAGGATTTGCTTACCATTTTTCTGCATTAGAATATACCTACAATTCTGGGACAAAAAGCTGGTAATGCTTCTTATTTTCTTTATTCTTGTTTTGAAAAAAAGTTATATCTTTAGCTGACTTTCTAGGTGATCTACAATTGTATCATTTGATTGACAAAAGGCAAATGAGTCATACCATCTTTCTCAAGGAAAAAAAAATGAAATATGTATTCAAAATAGATAAAGGAAGAAGAGTTTTTGTGTCTTATCAGGCCCAACTGTTTCTAAAGGATCTGTCTTTAACAGAGAAGAACACGGCCATAGTTTCTGTCCTTATAATTTACTCTTATCAGTTCTGTCTTAAGCTGTCCATTTTGGTGGAAAGGTCTGAAAAAGGCAGGGTTACATGCATGCAGAATTGCCACATAATTTAGAATTCAGTATATGAGTGGAAGATATTTTGGGTGTATCATATAATCTCAGATCTTCTGAGCCTCATGAGAAGAAACACTCTCATCTTGATAACTTAGACATCACATTTTTGAAGTTTATATTTCAGAGGGGAAAGTGTTTGGACAAACAATGAACCCTTTGAAAAAATGTAGGTGGAGTGTGGAGAAAAAAAGAACAACTCTGAGACTGATCATCCTTAATCCATCATCATCCATATTTAAATCATGTGGAATCATGCATTCTCCAACACACAAAAGAGAAAGGGAAGGGAATCACGAGACACAGCAGTGGAAGCACAAGCAGTAAGAAGACCTGTGTTCTACTTGCCATGCAACTGCAATCGTGTGAAACATAATACTTAAAGTGTCTTAAATTGCAATACACTTCTATGAATGGCCATTCACACATAAGGTTCTATTCTATTCAGTGAAGCTTCTTCCAAATCTTCTCAGCTTAAACCCACTGTGATAATCTTATATATTGTTAACCCTCTGATGGACTGTGACTCTTCAGTCTGTATTCAACAATATCCACTCTTGTCTAAAACTAGCTTAAAGGTACTAGGAAGAGGTTAAACTTAAATTATATTTATCAGAACATGGTCATCAATAAAATTCTAATGATACCTAATATACTAAGATCAATTATGTAACCCTCCAAAATTTGCATCTAATGAGTTAAATGAGACCCAGAGGAACATTACATTCTGAATGGGACGCACACATGCATCAACTGTATCAGCACCATCTGGCTTCCATGTTCATATCTTCCTTGCTGTACCAGGGTCACTTGTTTTAAAGGAGGAAGTTCTGCTGCTCTGTTAGGATTTAAGGGGGAAAAAAACTAATATGTTAAAATTTTTCTGATGGATCTTAGGATGAAGAGTAAATTGGGCAGGAAGGTTTATGAAGGATATTGACATATTGGATTACATCCAGAAAACCATGACAAATGATCATGTAATGTCCCATGTCAAGTAAGTATAACATCAATTGAAAACCAAGCTCAGTAATGAAAGTCAGAACTGGGGATGTTTAACTTGTAAAAGAAAAAGTTAAGAGAAGTTAAGTTTAAAAACTTAAGAGATTTTATGACAACCATCTTCAAATATTTCAAGGACTGTTGCGTGAAAGATGGGGTAAAACAATGGATTCCATAGATTCAAGCCAATGGGTTCAAATAAAAAGAAAGATTTCAACCTAAAGTTAGGAAAACATCCTAGAAGAGAGAGCTATTCTATAGTGACATAGATTGCCTCAGAGCATGGTAGAGTCTCCTTTGTTAAAGATTTTGAAACACAGAGTAGATTTCCATCTGTCGGGCATGGTTAAGTTCTATTTTTCCTGATTTGATGGGATTCCACCAAATTCCAAATTCTATTCATAACATAGTCACATGTAGGATAAGCAAGGTGGAAACAATACCATGCCACTTGCTCCATTGCTGACATTGCTTTTGCTACTCATCCCCACTTCTCTCATACATAGGGTAGAATCTACACAATGCCACGCATGTACAGCACCAATCATTAAGATGCCACAAACGATCAGGACCACCCTAAGCTTTTGGATTTTTAGGTTATCAATATTTTTCAGAATATAGAATATTACCCTATTTTATTCTATATCAATTTTTAAAAGTTTTAAAATTAAATTCCCTATCTCTTGAGAATGCACAGATGGCTTTGAATGAGTGTAGATTCATCTACAGCTGCATACCAATTAAATAAGTTGTTCTTTCTAAAACAAAACAGCAAATAAATAAATAAATAAATAAATAAATAAACAGGAACTCTTGAGAGTGAAATAAAGAATTATTATTCACACCTCCAAGAAAACATCAGCATTTCACCACCAGGCCAATCTGATACTATCTCCCCAATCAGTTTTGAAATAATCAGAAGTGTTGTTGATATAAATGCCAACGCACTATTTATAGAGGGGGACTTACAATCTTCCTTGGAGAATAATGAATGCCATTCAGACTTACATGCAGTTAAGAATAGATATCCCATTATAATCTTTCCAAAGCTTTAACATTCATCATATCCATCTTGAAGTTTCATAAATCAAAATGAATTTAGAGAAAGGTAAGAACTGTTCTAACATTTCCTTATTAATTGTGCTCTTTTTGCCTTACCGGCTATTAACATTTCAAATCCTGTGGGTTTTCATGCATATTAATCACTGTACCTTGATGTTTTTGCTTTCTTTATGACCCCAGGAGCAGTTATAAAAGGCCCCTTAGTGAAGTCTATACACCTATATATATATATATATATGTACACACACACACACATACATACATAAACACACATAGAGAGAGAGAAAGGGAGAGGGAGAGGGGGGAAGAGAAAATAGATAACAGCCATAGTGGGAGGCAGAGCCCAGAACCCTAGAAGATTTTAAAAAATGAAACTCTTCTGATTTCTGAAACGTTTTAAATTTGAATACATCTTCCTCATTTTCAATTTACTTAAAAACAAAGTCACTTGATTGCTTATTCTGTCAGTGGTGCTTAGTTTGATCTTGACTGGTTGATGAAATCTTGGAAAATGGTGAACGTTGAAACTCAGATCAGTAGAACTGGAAAGGATTCCTAAAGTTATATATTCCAACCCTCCTGCCATCCAGGAAATCCTTCGCTAACCTTTGTGACAGATGGCTGTACAAGGTCTATTTAATACTTCAAATTAAGGAAAATCCACCATCTTCTTTCTGAGGCAATCTACTCCAGTGTTGAATAGCTCTTGTCTTCAGGAAGTGCTTGCTAATGTTAAGCCAAAGTTTCATTTATTGTAATAAGAACCCATTGGTTTGGATCCTACCTGTAGGAACAGGAAAAAATATCTCATTCCATCTTTCACATATTTGAAGATTGCTATTATGTTTCTTCTCAAACTTTTCTTCTCCAAGCTAAACACACCCAACTCCTTAAATTCTGAATGTTTTTTAATCTGTTTCTTAGTTGTGGAAGTGAGAATTAGGCAAGTTCGTATTGAAATGCAAATACCATTGAATCCATTATATCCCTGGCACCTCCAGTTTGTTTTTTTAAGAAAGATCTAAGACTGTAAGGCCTGTTGGCATCTCCAGCTGAAATGGTCAAGAGAAAAGTTTATAGCCAAGGCCTTGCAGAATGCTTTTTTTAAAAAAATCTCTTCTTGTGATAAATCATTTTTTATTGCCAGGATATGACTTCTATTGCCTTCTTGAAAGATGTGACTTGGTTTCAGAAGAATGAAACATTTTGCTCCGCTGTTTGGCTTTTCTCAAGCTTCTCCCACATATGCAGCTCTCAGCCATTCAAAAGATGGTATCATGCTATTCAGTTATGACTATTGCCTAATGTTCATACACTGGCATGAATGTGAGTAGCAGCAGGAAGTGGAAAAAGCACCTTTCAACATTATCAAATTCACAACATCCACTTTTGCCCTTCATATATTAAACCTGAAGGTCTGAGAAGGCGTTCTGAGTCCATTTGGAATCTTATACTCATGATGAGGCTATCTTTAGAATCCTCCAAAGCTTCACACTGCCTTTCAGAAGTGGAGCTAGCACTATAGAGCTATTCAGTTGCAGTCCAATGTTTCATTATTTGGCATCTGTCCACTTCACTACTGTTCAGTATAATGTAACAATTGAACAGCTTCTCCCTGCTACTCTTTACTGGATGTTGTCTGAGTCGGTCTGAGCAATGGGAGGGTAAGGAAGAACTGCCACATGTATGGATCTAGATGGAGTCCTCTTGTAAGCTCACAAATCCAGTCCTATAATTAAGAAGAACATGGTGGCTGTGTCAGGAAGCTGATTTGTGGTATGCAAAAGAAGGGAAGACAAATGGTGAATTATTTAATGTTTTATTACGGTCGACGTTGCACTTCTATTTTTGCTATTAGATAAGGATGTGGCACTTGTAATATTTTCTACCTCAAGCGCCAAAAATAATCTTCTGTGCCCTGAAATTGACTGAGGTGGGTGAGAGAGGGCTACATGCTACATTTTGGTTCTGGCAACAAAATTTTCAATATTGCCATATTCTTTAAGTAGACTGTTCAGAACAAGACCAAGATTGTTTGATCTGCAAATTAAAAAAAGTAACGAGCGCAAGAGTTTTACATGGAGTTCTTGTTACACAATGTTTTACCACTCTCAGATGGTACATATTAAGTATTTCATCATTAATTAATTGTTAATTATATACCACTCTGCAGGCCCTGTCATTTGGTTAAATTAATATTTGATTACTAATTAATTTCATAGTTAATAGTATGAGCCTTATGAGTGACAAGAAGTAACATGATGAATTCCATCTGAGGAAAAATGTGGTTAGGACAAAACAAAATTTACTTTATTTCCATGTATGCCACATTTTATTGCATCTGAAATTGCAAAGGCCATAAATCAGTATGCAAAATAAGATGCTAAAATTTCTGGATTCACCGTATTAAATCATTATATGATAATGGAGGGATACCTCAGGGTATCACTTAAAGCTGTAACAGCATTTCCAGTTTACACAGGAAACAGTTTATGGCTCACAGCAGTGGGTTGAAATGCAGTGGACACCAGGACACCATTTTTTTTCTTTGATAGTGTGATTTCTTTCTCCATCTCATGATCCCAAACATGATTTGTTAGGCTCTGGAAAGGGTTCAGGGCCATCCTATCAGGGTTGCCAGCTGGGTGGCCTGGGGGTGGATGGGGCCAGGGGAATCTGTACATAGGCTTCATTCCTTCACAGGAAAGAATTCCTTCATATCTGCACGAATGGATGGTGATCAGGGGCTTTCAAAATGTGTTTTCGTCCTGGGTTGCTTCTTCCTTACTAATACTTTTCCATTCAGTTTCATTTTATCAGCTTGAGTTGGTGTGGATGTGCAGACACAACATTGTGCAGTAAGCCAGGAAATAAGTGTCCAGGAATGGATGGAGATGGCTGCTATGCTTGGAAAATTCTATACAGATTTCCTGGGTTGTCCAGAGAGGAATGTTGTGGGACTCCCAGTGGTCAATAATATGGAAGCAAGTGAAGAAATCAGGACCTTCCAATAATTGATCTGGGTAAGAATGGCCTTGGCATAGGCAACATACTGGATCTTATGACAAAAGCAATGTTAAAATTGGGGCCATCCAAGCTCATTTTCTCAACATGATCATCATGTGGTCTGATATACTGGGGGAGAAGAACTGGTGCTGAACACAGAAAAGGTGGACCTTGTGAAGAAGAAAGTGATGAGAACCATTGGAGACATTGTAACATCATTGGGGGAGGGGTAGTAGATTCATCACCATGATGTCTCCTTCAGACATGAGGTACATATCAGCCAGATGAGACACAGAAAGAAGGGAGCAGCAAACCTGAAAGTAAACTGCTACAATAATCGAAGTATGAGATAGCCAAAGCCTGGACATGCAAAGGGACAGTCTCAACAGTCAGGAACCTCTAGATCCTGCAGATGTTCAAAAGGTGGGAATAATATGCCTTTCTTGTCACCACAAGGAAGGGGAGCTGAGATAGACAATCATGCAGCAGGAGTCTGAGGTTCCTGTCAGTTTGGATGGGAGCCACTGTGCAACCCTGTAAATCAAGTGGAGGGCATTGGAGAGGGGTCACTGGATGGTCAGAGTGAAACACCGAGATCTCTGTTTTATCCATGTTCAGCTTAAGACAGTGAGTGCTCATCCACAAAGAAACATGTGACAGAGCATCACCAATTTCTACACAGTGGTATCAATTGATTTAAAACTATGGAAAATCTGAGTATCATCTGCAGAAAAGGGATGCTGAAATTACTGATTCAGAAATGAGAAATACAAAGAGGAGTGTGTATATAATGAAAACAAAGGAGGACCCAAAATTGAACCTATTGTTACATGGAAAGCTTTTGAGATAGTTCTCCAAAATGAGGCAGAAGAGAAACAATCACACAAAAAAAAGATTTAAATCAGAAATGAGCATTCCCATTTATTCTGAATAATGGCAACCGTAATAGTGAACCATTGCTATTTCAGCAACTTTCTTCCCACTGCGAGAAAATCTTGAAAACCACATAGTTTTTGGGTGCTATCCACAATTCAGGAGGTCGTTTGTGCATTTTCTACATAGAGAATAACATTTCAATACAAAAATATTAGTTACTGGACATAAAATACCGTTTTCTGCACAGAAAATGCTGTTTTCTGCACAAAACAACCTTGTAAGAATTTTGTGCAGAATAAGTCCTGCACTTCAAAAATTCTTCTCAGTCCATGATTCTTCTAATGAAGGTTTCTCAACACTAAAAAAAACAAAAAACAAAAGTTTTGATCATTTTTTAAAAAAATATTTTCAAATATTTTTCCATCCCAAGTGACCAACAATTTTGTTGCAGGGTGACTATGAGACTGTGCTTTCAAGGGTGTTCACACATTTTAGTAAATACATATACAAGCCACCTGTGTTTGTGTTTAAGAGTTACAACTCTGGAGAGTAGAGTTTGAATCCCCACTCAGCCATAGAAATCCACTGGATGATCTGAGGTAAGCCACTATCTCTCTGCCTCAGAGGAAGGCAAAGGAAAATCCCTTCTGAACAAATCTTACCAAGAAAATCTCATAATAGTTTCACCTTAGAGTTGTTATAAGTTGGAAATGACTTGAAAGCACACAACAGCAACAATTTTTTGTGCTTAGTTTTTATTGTGTATATAGGAAAATGAACAGTTGAATACATGTACAGGCAGTTTGCACCCTTGTCCAGTATAATGTGAAAACATAGAGAAAAACTCATTCCTGCCTCCCTTTCCAATTACTTAAGTGGAGACATGTTATTACAATCCACCACTCCCCAAGCATTTTCGGAAGTATTTTTCAGCCATGTGGAACCAATAGTGCTTCACAGCTTGGAAGTAAAACAACAAACAAAAGCTACTATTTATGACAGCAGATGAAATCTGCCTCCCACATTTAGGGAGCAGTGTGTTCCAGTCTGGAATTACAAGCAGAAGTCTTCTCTATACACAATGTAAATCTGTAGGCCACTCAAAAGCCCAGCTCACCAAATTCCCTTTCCACCTCTGGCTTGGAGTTCATGTTCCTTTAAAATGTACTCTCCCACCCTGCAAACTCATTGGCAAGTGCATTTTGCTCAGTTTCTAGTATACTTTAATTGTTAGTTCTGTATTTATTTTAAATCATTTGTCCTGCCTTTTAAACAAACACACACACACACACTTTTAAAAGTGGGGGGAAAGAAGAGTGAACATGGAAAACTTATCCACACTGAAAAAAGTTCCTGGGTTGCTACAGTCACCCAGACCTGCTTTGTCACATTGTGGCTAACAACAATTGTTGCATGTTTAGACCCCTTTCCTTGCTCTCTGCCAAATGTACAAAAGAGATTATTTTGTAAATAATTGTGCCATTCTCGTTGATCTCTTTCCCTTTTCAGTCCACGATCTGATTCATTTTGGGGAGATATTTTTTCTCACACACCAGCTGGCCTTAATAATTTGAGTTCATTCCTAGGAACTGATGGAAATACAGCCATGTTTGATCACCTGAATACAGAAATGTAAGTGTTCTTTGATACCATTGCAAATTATTAGACTAGGGAAAGTTTAAATGAGAAAAGGAAGACAGAGAAAAAAAGAAAAGTGAAAAGTGAACTTCTGCAAAGATTTTTTTCCCAGGCGTTCTGCATTGAGAGCATCCTGCAGAGAGAAGCTTCTGAATGTAGATATGGACTTCCTGGGAAGATCAGTGAACAAGAGAATTATGCAAAGAACTAAATACCGGTACAGAGAGAATAGTTTGTATGGTCTGTGCTTTCAAAGAAACCATTATACGGCCAACGATTTTGAACAAAATAATTCAATTCAGCTACTATATTCTAAAGAACAGTGACCAGCTTATAAGATAAAAGGTTAAGTCATTTGAAACAATGGTTGCTCTGAGATTAAAATCTTCTTTCTACCACTTTGTCCCTCTCCTTCAGTTTATATGACTCCTGTTTATGTAGCTGTAAGGGATCTTACTCAATCCTGTCTCCCGCTCTCAAGTAGGAGATGGGATCCCAGAAGATCATGTAGACTGCCACTACCCACTGATTTAATTCCAGTGGCTCAGTCACTTAGTGGGAAGTTACTAGAAAGTTAACAAAGAGTTCTATCTCTGGCCATTTCTATATTACACTGTGATAGTGCTGTTATTCCACTTTCAGCATCCTATGGAATCCTTAGGTTTGTAGTTTAGGGAGTGGCATTTAGATTTCTCAGCCAGAGAGCTCTTTTGCCTCAGTTAATAATAACCCCGAGAATTCCACAGGATTTTGAAAGCGGAATAATAGCACTATAATAAGGTAATATGGAAATGGCCTCTGACTTTGCAGAGGCTTTCCTTTCCCACCCCTCTGTGGAAAATGAAAATTCTATCTGTGTGCATGCACACATGCACTGAGCAGCACATGTGACGAGAATATGGACAGAGGAGACCTTTAAAAGGAAAAGCTTTTATTGCAAACTAACAATCTACTTGGGCAAAAGAGTATCCTGTACATGAAGGTACCTTTCCTCAGGTATTACTTAGAGACAGTTGCAAAGCTACAACAAGCTTAGGTCATTTCAACCAGGGTTCAAACTAGCTAAACATTCCTATTCTACTCATGATGTGATATCTGGATGCTGGGATGGTATAGAGCCCAGGAGTTGTCCAGCCTGCAACTGGCCCTTGTTCTTTGTCTGCCTGTGGCCCTTTTCGCATGGCATTTGCCATGCAAAAGGGTCCCTTGAGTGTCGTGTGATTGTGAGGAGCAGTCCACATGACACACTCACAATCATGTGATGCTCCAGGGGCTGGCAGGCACTGATCGCACACCTTTTCATTTTCGGCTGGAAGCCGAAAATTGTGCATGATTGCACATTGCTCCGGGGCCCTGCGCGCACTTGCTATGTGTGTGGAATCTCTGGAGCCGTGGCACTCAAGCTTCCTGCCCCAGTGCACTCCCAGGCTGCACTGCAGAAGAAAGAGGTGGGGCTCTCGTGTGAGCAGGCAGTTCATGCAGAACTGAAGCAGCAAGGATGCTAGATCCTCTTGCCGGAGGCTGCTCGCACGATCCCCACATCCCAGAGTCAGAGAAAGGTAAGGTGCGGAAAGGGCCTGTGTCTCTCTCTCATGGTTCCTGGAGGCTTTTATAACCTCTTCTTTGGAAGGATCTTGAAGTTTTTCACCATGTCCTCCAGCCAGTCTTGCTGACTGGGTAATTGCCTCTCATGATTTCTGTTGCTTCTGGTAAAGCTGATCCTAATAAATGTAACTTATACACTACACTAACCCCTTGTTTACTTGGAGAGGAGCCTATCTCCCTTCAACTATGCTGCCTGAATAATAGGGAGAACCCATTATCACAGTAATTTATTCAGGTGCCTTAAACAGATGATGAGGGAAATTAATTTGATGCCATGGCTTGGCTTCAGGTTGCACACAGACATGTTCCATCCAAGGATGTTCTGGAGGGGCCCAATTGTCCTTGGTTTCTGACATCTTAGCCCTTCATTGACACACCATCCATTTATAAAACAGTCTTTGCCATGTCTGCTTCTTCTTGTAAATAAAGAAGAATAATGTTGGACAGATTTTAGCACAAGATTCAAGAGGCTTGTGTTGGTCCGCTCTGGGCTTGGTTGGTCTGAAGACCATCAACCCTCTTGGTTGCCCTCTGGACACACTCCAGTTTGGTGAGATGCTTCTTAAACTGTAGTGCCCAAAACTGGATATAAGGTTACATAGGACAGAAGCAGACTATCATTCTTTTCAACTGGATACTACATGTCTTTTGAGAAGCCTAGCATTCCTTTCGCTGTCTTTTTTTCCCCTTGCCTCATCACATTGTTTTTTTATGTTAGTTTGTGGTCTCTCTAGACCTTTTTGACCCATACCACTGGTAACCCAAGTGTTACCAGTCCTATACATGTGCATCTCATTTACCAATCTTAAATGAAGATTTCTACATTTATCTTTTAAATTTGTTTCTCTAGTTTTATCGTAGTCTTCTGATCTGGTGTATTAATCTTGAATTCTGATTCCTTCTTCTGAACTATTTGCTACCTATTCCAGCTTGAAGTCATGTGCAAGTCTGATGAGTAGCCCCTCTGTACCTTCCTCTAAGTCCTTTAAAAGCATGCTGAACAGGAGAGAATCCTGTAATATCCCATTTGTCAGTTCTTTACAGGAAAATTAGCACCATTGGAGAGCACTCTTTGGTTTGATCCAAGTGCTCATAGTATTATTGTTTAATGGTCTTTTTTTATGATCATCCTCAGGAGATAACCTTTGGAGACAGATGAGTTTTAAATTTGGAATCCCTTGGAATCCCCTGAAGAAAGACCCATCGGGGAACAGTGGTTTTACCATTGGACTATGACTCTGGAGACCAAGGTTTGAATCCTCGCTCAGCCACTAGGTTACCCTGGGCAAGTCACATTCTCTCAGCCTCATAAGAAAGCAGAAGCAATCCCTCCTGAACAAATATTTCCAAGAAAAGTCCATGATAGTTTGCCTTAGAGTTTCCATAAGTCAGAATCAATACACGACAACAACAGTTCCCCAAGGAAGACCATAAAGATATTTCCAGGCTGAAAAGTGTTGGGCTGTTTTCAATTATCACTGTTTTCCAGTATCTTGACTTTGTTCCCTTTCTACATTACATCTCTTTTCTCAGTACTTTTTGCTATCGATGTCATGTTGAACAGTCAATGTTTCCCCAAGTCTTCTTTTTCTCCCCTTTCTGATGAAGGGGACCTCTATTTTTCTATTTAGCAGTTGCCAATATTTTAGATTTGATCTAAGAAGGTAATATGATCCTTAAGCTGCTGATTCTTGACGGAGTTATGTATAAGCAGTTCACTGGGTTGTTCAGCACTATGGAACAATATACTTCCCTTCCCATCAGCAGCTGACCGCAATTTACCCTTTCAATTAAAATTGAAATGGATTTTTTTTGCTTTGAAACAACTTGCTGGCTTGTTTTTGTTTTATTTTGTTTCATTCTTGTTTCATCGAGGTAACTTGAATGATTAATGGCTCTTAAGGGCTCCCTTGCCATAACATGTGCTTCAAATGGATCAAATTTCTAGGGTTCATTATTATTCATTAGTTGCCATCAGCTTCTTAAATTCCCTTTTTTCTTAAGTCTAAATTGTTATATGATATTTACAATACCCTACAGAACAGAGTAAGGCGCACAAATCATAATGCCTTGAGTTCTTTGCAGTCTAGTATCTGCAAAGAGATTTGAAGTAGCACTATACCATGCTCATAACTGCAAATAAGGAATTGTAGAACTTCATCTTCCAAATGGAGAAAGAAGACCTAATCAGATTAGACTAATAGTAAAAATGATGGATGTGTCACATGCTACCTGCCTGTACAGAGTGAACATATGAAGAAGGAAAAGAGTCATACTGATGCCCATGACTCTAATGTTACTAACATCCCTGCACTGGACATGGAAAGCTTATGAGTAACCAAGGGCTGTTGTGTCAGCTGTGCTCCATGACATAATTGATAATGTGACTCATCCAAAATAATGAATGTCTGTTGATTACACAAGTGTAAAACACGGTTCTAGTAAGTTATCATCTTGGTATAACATAAGGTTTGGATGAACACCCTGGTTTACAGACCACCATGTGTTATATGTTTAGCACCAGGTAACTGTATATTCAGCCATGCTGCCAAGGCATGGCTCTGTTTACTTAAAAGTGGTAGCAATCTACAAGTGATTTACTATGTATGAGCTTTAGAGTACCTGTGCTAGAACTGTGTGTAACAATATATTGCATACCAAAGGAAAGGGTCAATGCATCTCATCCTAGTAAAGAGGATCAAAAAGAACAGGCTGAGAGACACCAGACCCAGGATGTCTGGTCAGTGTTGAGACAGTTACACAGAGAACTGAGATAGAGATAGAGATAACACTGAAGATTCATTAGGGAGCAACCTGAGAAAACTAGGGAGGACTGGCAAGATCAAAGTATGGAAGTAAATAAAGTCCCAAGGGAACTGCTGGAAGTTTGGGAAAAAGGAAGACCCTGAGAATCCACCAACGTGCATATGTAAAAGTGTGTGTTACTATTTAACCAAAGACGTATTGTGGAATGTTAGTTTCTGCAACAGTTGCTTGCTATATCTCATATACCTCAATAAATACAGTGGGAAAGTCCTGTGTGTTTTGTTGAGAGTTGAAGAGTAGCTAACACAAAACAAGGGCTGTGTCACGCAAAGTAGGGAATTGCACTTACAGCTGGATATTAGTGTCTTTGGTGGGGACTTATTATATGACATTCTCATTGTTCAGTTACTCTTGCATGGAAACCTGTTTGGACAGTGTTTATTTTTATTAACACTAAAAATGTGTTAATGACCTCCTTCTCCTGCTTCTGTAGTGCTATGATTTCTTGTGCAAAAGATCCTTCTCTCCTTTGTATGGGATATCCTGGGTGTTATAGTCCATAGTCCTGGTTGTTTCACTTCTCATCTGCATAACGTTAGTCTTGAATAAAACTCTTTTGTGTATATATGTGTGTGTGGTGGAGGATAAGAACCTTTTCCTATTCTTATTCTTTGCATGTTATTTCTATCCCTGGTATCAGAGTACCTTGAACAAATGTTCTCTAGGCATTTGCTGCTCCTCATTCTTCCAGATGAAAATTAAAGAAAAGGGAGAAGAAGCTCATATTTGTGTATACAAAAGTATAACAGTGGATTTTTGCATAGCATATCCTGGCCTTTCTGCATACTATTTTCCACCCAAATTCTGCTAAAGTGAAAACAAAACCATGAAAAGAGTATTCTGGGTGACAAAGCAGACAAGAATGCTTAAGTTACTGAAACAAAACCTACTGAAATCATCAGCACTGTTTTCACTTCAAATGTGTGGCTACTTTGTCATAGTGATCTCTCCTCTTCTTTCCTACCAAAGCAAAATGTCTTTCTTTTTACCCCTGCCGTGAAAAGCCTAACTCTTCCACTTTGGGCTAAATTGTATGAAGTAATAATAACTAACGAAAACTTGGGCAAGTTATTTTTCCAGGCTATGACATCAAGAATATTCCACGCAAAAGAGAGAAGGATATTACAGAAGGTCTAAGTAATAATTTCAAGAAGATAGGTGTGGTTTCAGATTACAAAGGGGAACATATAGTTATTTCTGTTACTTTAATAATTTGTTGTCAATAGGATAAGAGGGCAACCATTCCCAAATCTTCAAATTGTCCTATACAATATTTTGTTCTGCCCCCCCGCCAAAAAAAACCCATAGAGATCCAGCATGGTGTAATGCTTTGAGCATTAGATTATGACACTAGAGACCAGGGTTCAGTTTCTTGCTCAACCATAAAAACCCATTGGATGACCTTGGTTGCATCACACACTCTCAGCCCCAGAAACCCCCATGATAGTTTGACCTTAGGGTTACCATAAGTCAGAAAGATCTTGAAGGCACATAACAACCACAACAAAAGAAAAATAAGATAGAGGATAGGAAGAATTCAGAAGAAGGTTGTACATAATATGAAAATAATTTGGTCATATGCTTCATCAATTGAATTAATACATCTCCATCTTCTGATGGAGTTAGCAGAATTAACCAACTGTTGGTTAACCAACAGTTAACCAACCTTCTGTTCGCTTCCCCCACCCCCATACTCGAAAAGGCAGATGTCCTCATTAGATATCCAGGGATTAGTCTTACATGAAATCCAAATGAAACACTTGATCAATATGATAAGGATAACAATTTTGGCTGGGGAACTTTTCTTCTTGACTAGTCAAGGAGGTAATCTTGAATTTGTGCAGTAATCTTTCACAAGCTCAATTTCTGCTAGGAGTAGAATTAATTGTATTCATTAGAGCTGTCTTGGCATTCATCTCTGTATGCCAGATCCCTAGGGAATTTAAAACCAAAAACTGGCATTTCAGTTTATTTGCAGTATTTCTGCTGAACAGTAAGAGAGGATAAATAAACTCACATAGTCAAAGAAGCAGGAAAACTGTGAAGTATCTTTCTTCCTTTGAACAAAAGAAAAAAAAAGCTAAATAAATTATAGTGATTTTAGAGAAAGCTCTGAAAAATTAATGACATTCTGGGTGATTAAGCTGGGTGGGGGCAGTTTTAGAACAAGCCAGTGCCAATCAAATAAGACTATACAAAGAATGTGCTCATAACACTGATAGTGAGAATATTCTTGGAGTGACATAATGTCAGCACATTTTTAAAATGTTGCTAAAATGCATTACAATCATTTCTAACAAATGAGGCAGCTTTGGATTGTTTCATAGTGAAACGTTCAAGTGTTCATCATCAGGTACAAGCAGTTAGAAATTCAAAAAAATTAAATCCAAGATATGCATTTGCAGCAAAATTTCAATAGTGTTGGCTGAAATTCTATCTCTGTGAGTATATATGTATGTGTGTGAGAGAGTATTCTACACTATTTGAGGCATCCTTTGAGAATATAGTAACTAATTAATTTATTTGGCCCCTTCTTGCTATCAATTAATTTCACTGGTGTTCATATAACTGTCACATAATAAACTTTTATAATATTTTAGTGATACCTTACCATGTATTCATCCAAACTGCTTATGGGAAATTTCAGCAAGAACAAACTTCAGTTCAAGCTCTTGGTCAGGAATTTGGAGTTAGTGAGTAAGCAAGACTGTGAGGGGAAATTCTGCCTAAATTTTAGTTTTAGGATTTTCGAAATTTTGATTAATTATTATCGGTTTCCACAGTCTGCTAAGTGCAAGCTTGCACTCCTGATCTGAAACTTTTCAGTAGGGTGTAATAGAATATAAGTTGTTGATTCTATAATTTCTGTTGACTACTCACTTTGACTTTTAATTTCATGGATAAGTAATATACTGTTTTTCTGTGTTTCACTAACTGGAAAATTACTCTTGCATATGCACAGTCTATATATCTAAAGATGATTTTGTTTTTGTTGGAAGACTATAAAGTGTTTAGGAGCAGTCAAAATGGAGGGGTCTTTCATTCTGTGCCAGCTGACAAGACTTTAGCTAGAAATATATTTCTCTTACTCATAATTCCATAAGTAGAATCCAACCAGATCTTTACTTGTAAGCAGCCACTGAAATCAATAGGGTTCATTGTGCTGTCAGTCTTGAAGTATCTACCTGATGTTTCCATCTAACTCCCATGAGCAATTCTGGAATGACAGGCAGAAAAGGACCCCTGCTGCAAATCCCCTTCATGCCAAAGATTATTAATTTGATGTGGGTGGGCAGGAACATCAGGCCACCATTTCTCAAATGACACAAGAACAGATCCCCGTCTATCTCAGCACCTCACAGTAAGTGAGATCTGGGAGACTTTCACAGTCCCTACATAGCCCTTAACCTAGGGGCTATGTAGGGATTGTTGCTATGTAGCAGTTATAAATGCATAACTGTAGGTTGTGTGTTTGTAACCTAAATATAAGTAAATGTAGGTTATCCATCTGTAACATACAGATGTTTAAATGTAGGGGCCTTTCCACACTATACTGTTATAGCGCTATTATTCTGCTTTCAACATCCTATGTGATCTTGGGGGTTGCAGTTGAGGAAGGGGCCTTTAGTGTTCCCAGCCAGAGAGCTATTTGGCCTCAGTAAATTACGGACCCTAGAATTTCACAGGATGTTAAAAATGGAATAATAGCACTATAACAGTGTAATGCAGGAAGACCTAAGGTTATATATTTGTAATACTGCCCAATGGGATTCTAGACCAAATTAGTTAAAAAAAAAAAAATAGCATTTTTTTTCTAGCAGCCTGTCGTGGCGATTGCTCAAAAATGGAAAAGCCTGAATGGAAATGGGAAAAACTGACATACTGGGTTTACAACTCGAAAAATCAACTCCATGATGACTCCTTTATTATGGATTGCTTTCCTCTTCTTCTCCTTCTCCTTCCTTCTCCTCCTCTTCCTCCTCCAAACTGGGGAAATCTATATCCACCTGGTCCTGATTTCAATCTTTGGAATGACATTTTAACTTGAAAACTAGATGAAGAAATGTATGTATTTGGGTTTATTACATCCTTTGTTAAGGAATGCTGGCAGACTGAAAATTTTGGATCTTTCCGTTCAATTCAAAGTTGCATTTTTTTTTTCAATGAAAGGGGATGTAGAAATATATTTCTAAGTAAAGATGGTTCCTTAGTTCACCAATGGGCCTTAGTTTAAATTCTGAATTTGTGGATTTTAACCAGAGTAATAGGGACCGTTTCCCCAGAAAGAGGACCATTCCCATCACTGCAACATTGTATGGGCTAAATCCAAATACTAATCCAATCATGGATAGTTCCAGTTAACTAACAGGATTTACATTAATTTGATTTGCTGTTTAGCAATTGATTCAATGAATCTGGACTAAAAACTGGATTTAGGCCCTTCCTTGATGTCTGTACACTCACTGTAACACTTAAAACAAAGACTTACACTTTTATGTTTAAATAATTATCTTTCCCAATGTCCCTTGTGAATTGTCCTGCTCTTAAACTAATGTTTACATAGACAACTTATCCCTCACATAGATTTTTCACTTCTCCAAGTGTGGTGATGCAGCTGTCAGCAGTCTCTGACTGTAATGCACAGAACTGCAGTCAATGGTTTAATGCAAAAATAAAAATAAAAATACGTACATCATTTGTATGAGGCATTCTTCTCCAAACTCAGACACACTAATGACTAGCCTGGAGCATCTATTACTCCAATACAGGTGACTCATTAACTTGGCCAGCCGGCAATGTGAACAAGCCATGTATAGATAATGAATTAATTTAGTCAGACCATAAGCACTACTCATCTTCTAAAGAAAATTCCCCATCTAGCATAATTTACTATAGCATTTTACCGTATTTCATTTTTACTTGCTGCAAAGTTTTGTGTGCTGAAGAACAAAAAGAATACCTTGAATCAGACCAGATTTAATTTCCTATCTTGCTTCCTAAATTGGCCAAAGAGATGTTTTCAGACAATCCACAATGATGCCAACTGAAACCAATTGTTTTCTCACACTGTTAGCTTCCTGAGTATTCATATTTGTGCCTCCTTTTGCCCTTTTTGGAAGAGAAGGTGGTCTGTTACATCATAACAAACAACAATCTATAATGGATACATTGTAGCACTACCAATCTCTTAATCCCTTTCATCTGCTTCCTAAATTAAATCTATTCTTCCCATTAACCTGACAGGAACTGAGACTCCTGACAGCTGCCTGGAGCCAGAGTAAGAAGTCTAAGAAAGCCAGATGGGGAAATGGAAAAGTACAACTGGAGAGCAGTCCAAGACTGAGACCCAGGAAGCATCAGGAGTAACACACAAAATTGCAAAAGCAGTGCAGATTACAGATGGGAGTCAGAGGCCATTCCCGCACTACACTGTTATAGTGATATTGTTCTGCTTTCAACATCCTGTGGAATTCTGGGGTTTGTAGTTGACTGAGGCCAAAGAACTCTCTAAAGACCCCTCCCTAAACTGCAAACCCCAGGATCCCATAGGATGTTGAAAGTGGAATAATAGCACTATGACAGTGTAGTGCAGAAATGGCCAGAAATTGTGAGCAGAAATCAATATACTTAAGGACAGGAAGCATCTTGTTTCCAGCATTAGCTAGAGCAACAACACTTCTTATAAAGCCCTATACATTTCAGAGGCTGGCTAGTCTTTGGCTGTCTGACTTGGTTGCTGTTGGGTTTCCTTCTTTTTATACTGGCAAGGTAAGGCTTCATTGCCATTTGATGAGATGTTCCTGAGCGAAGGTGTAACATGGGTGCAACTGCTATCTCTGCAGCCTGTGAACTTGGGAGACACCTTGTTCTATTCTAAATCAAAATTCCAGATGCATACTTTCTCCAGGGAATTAAATCCACTGAGTTTCCCTTCCTAGTCCTTGCCCAGGTCTGGAACCTGAACCAAGGCCTGCCTGGGCTTAATGTGAGGAAGGATACTGCCTGCGAGAAAAGCCACTCCAGGATTTCAGTGGGAAGAGCAAGAACAATTCCAAAATTAGCAGTTGTGCACAGGTCAAAACAGCCTCTGAAGTGAATGAAGTGTAGAAATTTTATTCTAGAAGTTCTCCTTGTATTATTGACTTCATTATAGTGTTTTGCTATGCCCAAAATAACTGTTGTGATTTTATACCCACTCAGAACATAGGCATGAAGACAAGAAGTAATGGAAGAACTATAGCTGTCTTATTGAGATGGCCCCATGGTCTCTTCCAACTCTGTGGGCTTTTTTGGGGGGGGGGGACAGGGTATTCTGATACTTACCGGGCTGGCATGCTCCCTCTGCTGATCCAGGCTGACCTGGAGCAGTGCATGGCCGCGATACACACTGCTCCGGCGACAAAAATGGCGCTTTCCAGTTGGTGGAGGCTCTCCACCAACCGCAGAAGCTCACCAGCCTAAAGTCGATCCCCAGAAGATTTGCAACCTCACGCTGGTGCAAACCTGCAAATCTACACATTAGCGCAACGACGGAGTGAGACGTGCTGTGCTATTGAAAGACCTCTTTTAAGCGGTCTTTCAATAACACAGCGAACCACCAGTTCTGGTCATTCTGGAGCGGGCTGAAGTCCGGACATACATAAAGTAGTCCGGACCTAGTTTGCCCCTAAGTGCAAATGTCCTCGCCGGAGGACGCTGTGCCCTGTCACTAAATCAAAGTGCGGAAAAGGCCTATGACTCTATGATTCTATAATTCTATTAATAATAATGACAACAAACTCTTTTAGCAACTAATTTGTTCTTTCTGTCTACTGTAATTCTCCTGCCTGTCTTGGCTATAGACAAGAACTAGGAAAAGAGCCAAAAGTCTAATTATAAGGATTTTTTCTTTCTTTCTAGCTTACATGATTCTTGCTTGGCTTGCTCAGTGACAGGAGATAACTCAGTCAAGGATGTCTCCTTCTTTGACATGCAAGAATTGATCTTCACTGTAGGTACTCTATATGCCCATTCTTACATAAGAGGTTCAGAAAGAGATGGTTGGAGGTGATGTAGATGTTGAGGTCAAAAGAAAATTAAATACATAGAATACTGAGAAAAGAATAGGCAAGATTTATTGTTTCCTGCACAGTTTCCTGAGCAGCTGAGAAGGAATGATCTCCTCACTTCAGCTGGAACTGGGAACATCCTCTTTTCTCTAAAATTGGCATATTCATTTCTGATCAGAGAAATGTTGCCTTGTGTGTTAAACTTTGTGGGTTTTCTTTGAAAGTTATTTGAATCATGAGATCTGAACAATTGTGGGTAATGCTTAGTGTGTCATGAGATCATTGGGCCCTGGCCCTGTAGCATCACGAAAGGTTGCCTCTTGGTGCCATGTTTGTGTCCTGAAATCTCAAGGCATGGAATTCTCTTGAGCTAGCAACTCCTCAACTTTAACAAGGATACACTAAAGTATCTGACTCAGATACTAATGGTGTCACCTGTCTTTAATGCTTTTTCCCAGTAAATTTCCTCCTGCTGGAGCTTCTCTGTCATCTTCACCACTTGAACCAGCAGTTCTCTTTTGCTAATACAGCTGTAACTTCCTGAAGGGGATGAATGTATCTGAGTCTGTTGCCATCCTACTTTGGGTAGCCCTTCTAGGAATCTAGACTCTTGATAGAACCTGGTGTCCTGATGATATTACTCTTAGATTCCCCAAATCCCCAAATTCCTGCATTGCATTAAGGTGTGCATCCTATTTCCTTAATAATTTTTATCTTTTTTTAAAAAAAAACAAACATTCAAATTAAGTATGTATTTTTGCAGAAATATGCATTTCTTACTGTCCAGTCTTATAATCCTGGAGCCATAGGATATATTGGACATCTACCTCAGTGGACACCAAGGATGACACACTCTTGAAAAAGACATGATCCAGCATGCTCAGGAGTTGGGGGGGGGCATTTAAGGATCTACAAAAATGGATGTGGGCAGGAACATAATTCCCACCCGTGAACTAAAGGTAGATCTCAATTCAATAAAAATTCAATGAGCAGTTTTAGATGCTATGGATTGGGTAAGATAGCCTCTTCGATTGGGTAATACTGATAAACTGAGGGCTAAATAAAATTGGAAATGCTCACATCTATTTTCCTAATACCACACAAAAGTATTTTTGAATGTAACCGGAACTGAAGAAGAAGTTACCTGATTGATGTAAAGAAGCCCTTTGTAAAGGAGCAAATTAATGCAGAAGTTAAAAAGACAACCAGAATCTAGCTTCTGAAAACAGACTGAAAGGTGAGACATTTATAAACAAGAGACAATGCTGAGAGAGACACAGCAAATAATGGCAAGGATTAAGAAAATGCAATAAAGAAGAAGAACGTAAAGAAGTGGCTTGATGTGTTCATAAAAAGAGCATTTTATTAGATTTTCTTTACTGTTCAGTTTAAGTCAGATTTAATGAGCCTTCACAGAAACTCCAAAGCATAAAGCATTCCTTTCTGACAGACATTCTAATATAGCATGGAAACATCTATGAATCAGTTCAAGGCAAGGTTGCATAAAGATGAGTGGTAGTACACAAACATCAGTATTTAGAGATAAAAAGGAAATATGTATCGACATATGGTCTTGTAAGAAGATGCGATACTCTTGGCATTTCCTGTATAATGAAACAATAATAGAACACAAGTTATTCTATTTAATGGCGAAACATGGTCATTGTAGCAATCATCTTCTTACACATGCCCAAAGGAACAAATAATGTCCCACTGGTTATTAATATTTTTTCTGTAGAATGTATTGTATTATCATTAATCTTGATGAACTTGCTTAATGTTGATAAGGCAACATCCATTGGATTTTCACTGAAAGGCAACATTAATTTCCTGGTTCATTATATTAAATATTTGTATAGCTGTGTTTCAAGTTATTGCATGATTCAGAGAAGATGCATAAAATGCCAAGGTGACAATTATTTTCAAAGGCCATGCTAATCAGATAGGCCAAACCACAGCTAAGTAATTAATAATTATGAATTCCTCCCCCTCAATTCCCCACATACACTATTCCTATAAGGCAAATGTTCTGGACCTGGAAAGACACTCCCAGAGGCAGATGAGTTGTGTAAGTACCACTGACATATGAAAGACTTCTGCCACAGACTGCTAGATTTTCAATACAGAAGCATTATTTCCGAACCACTGCTAAAAATAGCAGCAGGAGATAAAATGCCAGTTTTGAAAACCAAACAGAGAGCAGAACAAATAATCTCTCTCTCCCTCCGCCCCTTTCTTTTCTTTCTTTTTCTTCTAGGAACTAGGATCTGTGTAAAAATTAGTGATTAGAAAGGGATCCATTTTTAATCAAAGTTCAACAGGCATATCTCATTATGTACCACTCTTAGTGTCTGTAAGGTGGACAAAATTTGCACTCCGGAATCCCCACACTGACTCTTCTGTCCTCAAACCAAGCTTTTCTATCTCCTCCAGAAGGCAAAGAATCAAAAACAGGACAGTCTGTGTGGATTCATTTGATACAAACGACAGAAAATAATGGCTGGAATTCTGTATCAGCTACTTAGCTACATAACCACCTTATTTATTTAGCTATGGAGTCTGACCTTCCCTTGTCCCCACCTGCTGGGCAGCAGCCACTGCTAGCAACAAGGGTTTGTTCTCCTCTTGACCAGAAGGCAGTTGGCTGATGTTTCTACCTGCTCCCATGAGTGAGCTTCATGGCAACAGGCAGATGCAGACTTTTTTCACAATTCCCCCTCACACCACAGATTGCTCACAGAATGATAAGGTGGAAACATCAGTCAGTTGTTTCTTGGTTGACGGAAGACAGACCCGTTTTGCTTGCAGTGGCTGCTGACCAGTAAGTGGATGACATTCACAATCCTTACATATTCCCTAAAGCAGTGAATACATAGGGATTACGAATAAAAGCCACTCATGAATGCAAAACTCCAGGTTATGCACTTATAAATGCTTGGTGAATTCCAGCCAATATTCTGAAGATAGATAACCTAAAGATTTTGCTTCAAGGAAAAATCATCTGTCTGTACATCTTATTTTATGACTGTGAGTTGCTTTCAGAACCATTATGCTTGAAAATAGATGTACCGTTCTTTCAAGTGGAAATATTGCAACATAACACATAGTGGTAGGATTCCTTTTCAGAGTGGCACTGCAAAGAAGTTGTGCAAATAACTCAGTCACATGCACCATTCCTCACCTCCATCTGAGTAACGTCCAAAGAGGATCCTTCTGCATCTTGTATAAGTGACAGTAAGTTTCACCTCAAGTATTTTTTTTTTCTCCCAGATGAATGTGAAGGTTCCTGCTTCAGCCAAACTTCAGAGCAATTTTGAGAGAAGTAAAAAAGTGTTTTGATAAGTTGGTTGAAATTCCTCACAGGGATTTCACACACCCCTAGCACTTTCCCTGTGGGGAATTTCTTTCCTCATTTTGAATTTTGGGGTAATGGTTGAAGCCTTAGTTTGAAGAAACATTTCACTGAGTCTCGAAGCAACAGAGCTATAGAGGAGCTTCAAAGCAGAAAAGCAGCTTTACCTCAAGGTCACTGTTTACTACTGTGCCCAATTATGTCAAGGAGTTAAAAGAGGATGTTGATGTGAGAACTGGGATAGATGGCACACAGCATAGACATGTAATTTGCTAGATTCTCACAGTCCCTGCTCCCGCCCCTTTATATGTCTTTTCTGCTGGAACAAGAGTAATTTGACAAAATACTGAGCAAAGAACAGAAGGGAAATGACACAGTAAAAATAAAAATAAAAATAAAAGCTACAAAATGCTTAAAGATTTTCTTAAGTGACAGGAGTATGCTTGCAAGTGTACTTAATTTGCCTAAAAGTGATGCTGAACCAAGAGGAAATTGCTGCATCTCAGATGTTGCCTGTCATTAAGCAGTGCTGTTGTAGAAGTTGCAAGACCACTTAATAAGCTTAGCAGACTTCAGTAAAAACATGTGTTTTTTTGTTTGTTTTTGTTTTCCTTTTATTCATTTATTTGCTATTAAACTGTGACCATTAAATATCACCTTCTAAAAGCTGTCATGTTTACTGTTTATTGTTACAGTGATGACAGCTCACACAAGCAAATATGATTTGTGTATACCATTGTTGCTGTTCTTCCATGATGACTTTGTGATATAGCCTGCAAGTTTTCTAACACAAAACTATGGACTGGATCCAAGGGACTGTTAGTAGAAGGGGGGAATGGCTGGTAATTCCGTTCTGTAATCATCAGTAGCAAACTTTATATGAGAGGTAAGGGAATGATGTATAAGATATTGTGCTATGGCAATTCTCGTTGTCATTGTAAGTAGGTCAGGGATCATAGCAATCCACCTCACTGAGAAAGTGGATGGCCTGTGCAAGTGGTTCCAAGAATTCTGTAGGACTAATTCTGGTGGCCTCTCACTGTGAGAGTGATGCAGAATATGTTAAATCCCACAGATAAACAGAAATACAAAGTTTCAAAAACTTATCCACCAGGAATTGCCTCCAAACCTAGTACCTGATTCTTCTTCTAGACTAACCCATCAAACTGATTAACTTAAATTTCCCATTCTCAGGTCTTTAGATGCAGATAGGAGGTAAGGCAGGAGGGCTGGCCTGGTAAAGTAATATAGTTGTGAGAGGCCACCTCACCACAGAGGTGACTCCACAGATTTTTCATTTTCACAGTGGAACAGCCGATGGTCCTTCCTCTGTACTTGATCTGGGAACTTCCTCCACCCCAACTTCAAGCTTCATATCTTCTGCAACCTTACATATCCACCTCACCAATCTGGAAGAAAGAGGGCCTTTTATAAAACATTATTTGAGTCTCCCAACTCCCCACCTTGTTAGACATCACCAACTGGCCTAGATTTAACAGATGTTGCATAAGTCTGTTTTGAGTCAAGATAGTTTCCCTCTGATGCCCATGGTCCTTCTTCCCCTACCAAACACCGGATAGTTGTTGTCCTCACATCTGAAACCCAGGGCAGTTAATGATCTTATAAAGGTTCCCCTCTTTAATCTGCAATGTGTATTATTTCTTTACTTACATCAAAATATAGCAATCTAGCTCTATTTCATTGGGAGGTTCTGTTGCTCAGACTGGTGAGTGAGACCCTGGTTAGATGAGTTAAAGTCTGGTCCTAATGGAAGAGGGTTTTGTTTGTTTTGTTTTCTTGTTTCTGGCATGGATGAGAAGTAAAGCTTCTTACAGCTGCTCCAAGCTGGAACCAGCCTGGTCTTTTGTTGGAATGATCCTCTTGGGTACATAATGCAACTTTCTGATGCCGATACTGTTAACAAATTGCAGAATTACTTTTTGTTTATTTGTTGCCATTAGGGTGAATTATACCTGGCATTAAGAGCCAGAATGGTGCAGTAGTTTGACCCTGGAGACAAGGGATCAATTCCTCACTTGGCCATGGAAACCTGCTAGGTGATCTTGGGCATGCCACATACTCTCGGCCTTCAGAACATCATGTGATAGGTTTGCCTTAGGGACATCATAAGTTGGAAATTACTTGAAGACACACAACAATACATGTGATAGATGATGATGCTGTGATTGAGGAGCAACTGATTGTGCAGGGGACCGAGCCAGTGACCGAGCAAGTCAACCTGCAAACATCCCCTGCACTGGAAGGTCAAATGGAGACTGAGTTGACCCAGCCAGCTCAGGACGGAGAGGGAACCAGCAGTGATGCTGAGGAGTTGCAGCCAGCTGTGCCCATCAGCCCTCAATCACGCAGAAGGCTGAAATGGGTTGCAGAGAGGGAGGCTGCTTGGACTGGGCTGAGGAAACAATAACGAGCAGCACCTGCTCACAGGGGCTATTTAAGACTGCCGGCGTGGTTGCTCCTTACTTGCAGCAAATTATTAGCAAGCCCTCACAACCTTTGTGTCTCCTGCTCCCTGAAACCCTCCGGACGGATCTGTGCCTCCTGAACCTTTGGACTGGACCTTGACCTGGCTTGGCTTGTGTTATCCTGGTGTTTGGTATATTCAGACTCCCCAAGTGTTCCTGACCCTCTCTCCCCCTTGCTGGTTGCAGCCTGGTAGGCAGAGATTTCTGACAATATGTGACTTCAAATTGGAAATCATACTCTGCCAACATTTCCTGCTTTAACTATACCTCTTCAAGTGGTAAGGGATGATTACTGTGTCTCCCCACTTCCAGGATGACTCCTTTGTGGGAGTGAATCAATCTAGCCAATCACTGTGATGTCATAGCCCTATGAGGCACATTTTAACATAAGTGGCAGTGAGTTAAATACAGTATTAACGGTATGGAGTTATAGCTTTGGCCCTTTTCACAGGATGGTGGCATCTCAGCATGGGGATGTGAGAGGAGAGGGACCATAACAGCGCTTCCACATGACATTGTCATGGTCCCGCAATGACCCCTGATCGTGCTAGTCTTCTATCAGAGCTGGCCATGCAAAAGTGCTGGAAGTGCAATCACACAATTTCTTCCCCACTGCAGCATGGGGAAAAGGCCAGTTGCCATGTGGAAGGAAGGCATGTGTCCCTCGTGCTCCCTTCTGCAGGCAGCCAGTCTTGTGTGGAGGGGAGTGTTGGGGACACTGCCTGGCAGTGATGATGACAGAAGCAAGGTAAGGTGCAGAAAGGGCATTTGTTATCAGAGAGAAGAATTAATTACAAGTAACTAATTAACTCCAGATTCAAGTTCATACTGATTGTGCCCTATATCGACATATCCTTTTTTTAATCTAATGAAAAGGACGTATTTCCATAAAGTGTACTTTTACTCCATTTTTGATGCTGCTTTTTTTTTCTTTTTAATCAGATGTAGACTTGGGATATAGGCTATGTTTCTAATTGCTGAGATTTAAAACTTGAACCCATTCAGCAAAATCAAAGTATGTTCTTTTGTTCCCAGCTAAAGTTTTGCAGCCATACTCCTGCTCATAGTTAGCAGCACCTTGCAATGATTATTGTCTGCAAACAGCCTTTCTCTTTCTCTTGCACACTCCAATTGTCTGTAATGAATGTGGACAGAAGCAATTGGCTCGGCTTGTCACTGGAACTGAATAACCAATTGCGATATGGACAAGAACGAATAGTGATTACCTCTATCTCAGAATTGTTGTCTCTGTAGCACTAACAGGGGGTGAAGAAGTGACAATTGATTTAGTGCAATAATATTGAAGAGCAAAAGCAAAACAAAACAAAGCAAAAGCAAAAGCAGAGCTTGGTATAGAAATACTGGTTTCAGATCCCTTCTTTTCCTATTAACATCATATAAAATGACCAAGTAGTTTTGATCTTTTTTTTTTTTAATAAAAGAAGGGTTATTAAGAAAGGAAATTTAACAAGGTAAACTTAAAATAAAAACTTTGCCCATTATGATCAATGCACACATCCCTTAATTCTGTTATAGTTCAATAAATAGCCAGTGAGATATGGAAAGAATACAAAGCATCAGATTACAAATACCAGGATCATCAAAATACAGTGTTTTGCTTTTTTTCCCATTGATCCTTTTATGTAGTACAGGCTCCATGTTTCATTCTTCAAATAAAATGTAATAGGAATGGAATTTTTTATTCAAGTAAATCAGTCTGAAGCAGCGTGTTAGGAGAGCTCAGATCTGCTGCACAAGTCAATTTCATTTCCACCAAGACTGCCATATAGCCTTCTTCAACTCCATTGGAAAAAAAAAAAGACTGACATCTAAGTAAAGTGTCCTCTGAAGTACAAAAAGAATAAAGAAATGTAAGATTTTTTTCAGGAATCTTTCTAGGAAGACATTTTTGTTTTCCATGCAGGATAGATGTACAGCAGTACAATATTCTGCCACTGAAACTTGTCACTGAAACTTGGATCATGCTATCCTAATAATAATAATAACAATAACAACAGTACAGAGACTGTCGTCAATCTTATTTTTTAAAGATACAGTTGAAGCACCTAAAAATCAACAATCATGAAAATATGATGCAACATAACCTTAAATCTGAAGGTTAGCCACTCTGGCCAGAGGCAGTTTCTTTGTGTAAAGAGACAACAAATATGTGAAGAAAACAAAGGAGTGGGAGATTCTAAAGGCAGAAGCAGATAGTTTGGAAATACTATGGTTGAGCAGAGTTTTAAACTCTAGTCTCCCAGTGTACTATTTGAACACCCAAACTTCTATACCTTGCTGGCTCTTGTTGAATACATTGAATACATAGGGATCCTGAACAGGAGCAATGATGTAGACTCAAGTCAATTGACTCGGACTCAAGTCAGACTTAAGTCACTTCAGTGACTCAACTCAGACTTGTCTTGGTAAAAATTACATGCTGACTCAACTCAATTTGAGACTTGCATAATTTTAGTGACTGACTTGCTGCCCTTGGATCAGTCACATAGCACATTCATCAAGAAAACTTACAGCTTAATGGTCACATGACTATCTGTCTCAAGCCCAAAGCATGGACGCATAGAATCATAGAGTGGGAAGAGACCCCAGAGGCCATCGAGTCCAGCCCCCTCCTATGCAGGAACACCAATCAAAACACTCCCAACAGATGGCCATCCAGCCTTTGCTTCAAAGAAGGAGACTCTACCACACTCCAAGGAAGCATATTCCATTTCTGGACAGCTCTGCCCCTCAGGAAGTTCTTCTTGAGGTTTAAGTGGAATCTCTTTTCCTGCAGCTTGAATCCATTGCTCCCTGTCCTAGTCTCTGGAGCAGCAGAAAACAACCCTACTCCCTCCTTGACATGACATCCCTTCAAATATTTAAACATGGCTAACATGTTCCCTCTTAACCTTCTCTTCTGCAGACTAAATATATCCAGCTCCCTAAGCTGTTCCTCATAGGGCATGGCTTCCAGACTCTTCACCATTTTGGTTGCCCTGCTCTGGACACGTTCAAACTTGTCGATATCCTTTCTGAATTAAGGCTCCCAGAACTGGACACAGTATTCCAAATGAGACCTAATCAATGCAGAATAGAGTGGTACTATTACCTCCCTTGATCTAGACACCATACTCCTATTGATGCAACCAAGAATCAAGTTGGCTCTCTTGGCTGCCTCATCATACTGTTGACTCATGTTCAGCTTGTGATCTACCAAGACTCCTAGATCCCTTTCACATATGCTGCTATCCAGCCATGCATCCCCCATCCTATATTTGTGCATTCCATTCTTTCTGCCTAAGCGTAGGACCTTACATTTCTCTCTGCTGAAATTCATTTTGGTAGCTTTGGCCCAGCTCTCCAATCTGTCCAGGTCATTTTGAAATTTGATCCTGTCCTCTGGGGTATTAGTAACCCCTCCCAATTTGGTGTCATCTGCAAATTTAATCAGCATGCCCTCCACTTCTTCATCCAAGTCATTGATGAAGATGTTAAATAGCACTGGGCCCAGCACAGAACCCTGTGACACCCTCTCATCCTGGAGAGAGTCACTTCTCTCCAGGATGAAAAAAAGCCATTGATGAGCACCCTTTGGGTTTCGTTGGTCAACCAATTACAAATCCAACTAACAGCAGCCCTGTCCAGTCTGCATTTTTCCAACTTCTTTGCAAGAATGTCATGAGGAACTTTGTCAAAGGCCTTACTGAAATCAAGATATGCCACATCTACAGCATTCCCTTCATCTATCAAGCTTGTAATACTATCATAAAAGGAGATAAGATTAGTTTGGCATGACTTATTTCTCAGAAATCCATGTTAACTTTTAGTTATTACAGCATTGTTTTTGAAGTAATTACAAACTGATTATTTAATGATCTGCTCCAGGATCTTTCCTGGTATTAATGTCAGGCTGACTGGGCGATAATTATTATATTCTATAATTATTATTATTATTGCCCTTTTTGAAGATGGGGATGATTTTTGCCCTCCTCCAGTCTTCTGGGACTTCTACGGTTTTCCAAGAGCTCTCAAAGATCATTGCAAGTAGTTCAGAAATGACTTCTGCCAGTTCTTTTAATATCCTTGGATGTAATTCATCTGGCCCTGGAGACTTGAATTCATCTGGTTTAGCCAAATATTCCTGCACTACTTCTCTACTTATTCTATGCTGCTCCTCCCCCCTCCTCACCTGCTCCCCATCTCCCAGATTGAGTACTTCTATCCTTTTGGGAGAAAACTGAGGCAAGGAAGGTGTTGAGTAGTTCTGCCTTCTCTCTTTCCTCCGTTATTAATTGCCCATCTTCTCCACACAGCGACCCTATCATTTCCTTGTTTTTCCTTTTGCACCAGACATATCTAAAAAGGCCCTTTTTATTGTTTTTAATGTCTCTGGCAAGCCTGAGTTCATTCTGTGCTTTAGCTTTTCTAGCCTTCTCCCTATGTCTCCTGGCTATTTGCTTGAATTCCTCTTTGGTAGTTTCACCATTCTTGCATTTCCTGTACATATTTCTTTTACCACTTAGCTCAGCTGAGAGTTCTTTGGTCAACCATTCCGGTTTCTTTAGACACCTGCCATTTTTCCTCCTTATGGCACAGTTTTCAATTGTGCCTTCTGTATCTCACTTTTAAGAAACTCCCATCCGTCATGAGCTCCTTTCTCTTTTAGTATTCTTGACCATTGGATTTCAGCAAGTAACTCCCTAAATTTACAGAATTCAGTTTTCCTAAAGTTTAGGATGCGTATCTGGCTACATTGGGTTTCTCCTTCCCACTGAATGACAAACTCCAAAAGAGCATGGTCACTCCCCCCTAAGGACCCCACCACCTCCACCTCATTGACTAGGTCTTCCCCGTTCATCAGGATTAGATCCAAAATTGCTGATCCCCTTGTTGCCTTTTCCACCTTCTGGCTCATGAAATTGTCTGCAAGGTAAGTGGGGAACCCATTGGACCTTGCGGTCCTGGCAGCGTTTGACTGCCAACAAATATCAGGATAATTGAAATCTCCCATTAACATGGCATCTCTTCTTTTTGGGTGTGTGGTCATCTGCTCCAGGAAGGCCTCATCCAAGTCCTCAGACTGGCCCGAAGGCCTGTAGCAAACCCCCACAATCACATCACTATTGTTTCTCACTCTGTAAATTCTTACCCAGATGCTCTCAACTTGGCTTCCCAGATTTAAGTCATAGATCTTTTCACAGGTGAAAACATCCTTGACATATAAGGCTAGTCTTTCTCCTTTCTTGTTCTCAGAGAGAACAGCAAATGGGATAGGCGGTGGGCTTGAGGTCTGCTCAGCAGCCTGTCCCTACTGCATATAGGAGGAGCTTTCTAAAACTTTTCCTAAGAGGAGAAGGCAAGACTTGTGCCCAGAATGCAGGGCGCATATCTCAGAGGGGAACAGAAAATGTGATAGGCAATGGGCTTCAGGAGGAAGGATCCTTCCTTTAAAGCTCTTGAAGCTTCAGTAATGGGGAATAAGAAGAATCCTATTCCCCACTTCTGGAAAAAACCTCCAGCTTTACAAATGGTAAGTAAGAAGGAGCCTATTCCCCACTTCCAAAGGTGTAGATAGCAAAATCACAAAAGTGGAGGGCTGACTACTTAAATTGTTAAAACTGAGTTTATTTGACTCTGTCTGGAAATTCTGGTGTATAAGTTGGAGTATAAGTGAGGCTTCCAGACTTGATACTTGACTTGAGACTTCTCTTGAAAGTGTCTTTCAAGAACTTGACTTGAGACTTGAAAGTAGAGAGCTGACTTGAGACTTGGAGTAAAAGACTTAAATACATCACTGAACAGGAGCCAATTACATGTAAATTCCAGCTATAGTTTGCTGTTAGAGATCTCTTTCCTTTTTATACATGAGTGAAGATATGCAGCCCTGGGCTGGATTAGGAAAATGATTTATGGCTATAGTCAAGTTTAAGCCCTCTACTTCCCAGTGCATTGAAAAAAAAGACATGGTATGGTCTTTTGGTGTTAATTCAGTGCCTTGAATCAGGCAGAGGAGCCTCTGTTCCCCTCACCTGTCCTGCCATTAGGTAGCTACCACAATTTCCATCAGTCCTTTGTCAATAATGCTAAGGTCATAAGCCTGTTTCAGACCTCATTGTTTACTCTGTGAAGGAACCATTAACACCTCTCCACTCAGGGCAGAAACAGGGTATTTAAACCCCAGCCCTGAGTCCAATGAATTCATAATACTTTGGACATAGATCATCACTCTTCATTCTTGTACTACCCTTGAACTCTTAGTCTGAGTCATTGCACTTAGTCTCTTTTCTGCAGCATAGATAACTGTAACCCACTTCGCCCTAACTTCTCATTGTTCCATTTTTCTTCCCTTTCCCTTCAGTTAGCTTTGTGTGATCGTGAGACTGTTTGGATCTCACATATTTGTGACTGTTAATTTCCCCAATAAAAAATAATATTCTTTGAATCTCAGACTGGTGTCCCTGCATTAGTATAGGTATACACTGGTGTAAAAGATCCTGTAAGGTTACCCCTCTTTTTTGAGCTAATACTCCATACTGTTTCAAGAAGGCATTGACTTCAGAGATGGACCTCTGAGTCACCCACCTTTGAGGATAGCATCACCCTAACCAAGAAGGCTTGCTTTTAATCCATGTGAATGGCATCTTACTGACTAGATATCAGTTCACAGGTTCTTGAGAGCAACACTGGTTGATTTCAAAGAATTAGCTGTGTTAATCACTTATGACATAAAAAAGGTGGAGTAAGAGAGAGGGGAAGAAAAGGAAAAAAGAAAATTGTAGAGGAGGACTAGCAAGAGAAACTACTGAATGAATTATATTCATGAATTCATTCATTTCACTCCATTAGCAGAGATATGATCAGAAACAATGGCTTCATGGTACACTACATATATTAATACAATAATCATTGCTACTGTACATGTAATGAAAAGGAATTTTCTCAAAGAGAGTTCTGAACCCTGGGAAACTAACTTTTGGTAAGATTTATTCCTTTCACACAACATCACTAACTGACCACTGTAAGGACCTGAAAGACCTACATCAGAGCCTTTATGTAGTCCTTTGAATATTTATGGCAAGTGTCGTGATTTGCATCCTTCTGGATCTGATTACATTCTATCCCACTTCCCAAGCTTTGAAAATATGCTTTATATCTGGGCATTTAATATCACTCTGTACTGTATCCAAAGAAGTAGGATCTTATCCATCAAAGCCAATGTGAAAATAAAAAGCCATCAGTCTTAAAAGGTGCTGTCACATTTCTTTTTCTTTTCTTTTCTTTCTTCTTTCTCTCCACTACTGTGGGGTTATCACCCAAGGATTTGGCAGCTCACTCATTCTGCATCATGGATGTTATTTCAGCATCAGTTTTTGACACGCCAAAGTAATGGATTAAAAAAAAAACTTGGGCAGGTAGAGATCAAAACCATAGGGTACATATTCCTCCAGCTAATTCAGTTATTTTACCTTTTCAGCTAATGTGAGAGCAGTTTGGATCTGTAGCAATAGTGTTGTCTTCTATGATCATCAGTGTGCAGATGGTTCTGGCTGAAGAACACTTTTTTTTTTTTTTTTAGAAGATTCTATCTGAATATAATGACTGGGCAGGTGGGACATGTTTTGAGATATATCCGTGAGTTATAATTTGGGATAGTGGGAGAGGAAAGAACTCCAGATGACATGGCTATTCAACTGGGGAGGAATGTCAATGGAAGGGACGATTTCTCTTCTAGTATCAGAACTGAGCTTCAAGGACTGTTCAAACTATTCTCAAATAAGAAGATTTTGTGATCACAGCTACTGTAAAGGAATGTTGTAAAGGATCAGAAAAGGTGGACAGAGCCAGCAAGTGTGTTAACAAAACAGTGCATTTAAACAGATGGGATTTTTTTTCTTTTCTCATGATGGAGTGCATCTGTCTGACTGAAATAATTTTTTTGTTGCTGGATTGCATGTTCAGTGTGCTTTGGTGGAGAGGCTAAAGACGCTACTCACTGGCCTCTTTGTAGCATGTTTTGGCATTATGTCAGATCCAATTATTGGAGTTACTCCCAAACAAGGGAGCTCCTCTAAAGGTTTTTGGCCTATGGACATTGGAGCAGTTCTGGACCTCTTTCAGCCAGTCTCACACTAAAATGGTATGGGGAGGTACCACATGGCAGTTCCCATTACAATTGGACATTTTACTCCCCTCATTCCCATGGTTTGACCAGTACTTGGGTGATTCATGTGACTCTGATCCCCATGCTGAGCCTAAATTACACTGAAACTGTAACCAATAAAGCTGAGGACTTACCATTCCTCACACCCTCCAGAAAATGTGTGTTGTGTTTCTTTCTTCCCCCTTCTGTGGACTTGTGCCTTTCTACTAGGGGTGTAAACAAACACCAAAACCCTTCCCTCTGTCTTCCATTGCAATCATAATTTTTAAAGAAATGCTCAGCTTTGGTTGGGTCTTGTCCAGTATTAACAAGACGTTTCTGTAGGAACAATATGAACCCTGTACAGTTATTATCTAAGTGTGTTCTATCAACAGACAAAGAGTGGAGTAAACTAGCCCAATTCTATTATTCTCCTCTTATGAAGAGGTCAACTTCATGTATGACATATGATAGCAAATCACAAGAAATCAGGATCTCCAATTACATAGAGAATTTCACTTGAATTCTTCCACTCAAGATCCTCCATATGAGAAGAGTGGTAGAAAGAGGGATGGAGAGTGTGATGCTAGCCCATGTTGATAGAACATTCTGTAGTTATTGACCGCATACAGCTAATGAGATTCATCATTTCCTACTGGGAACAACAATTATATTCAACAATTTTATGTCAAGCTTTTGATTTTCTTAACACTAGTGCATTTTGCCCCTTTATACAAACATTGTCCATTGTCTTTTAACAGCAAAGTTATTCACTTTAGAAATTCCAAGTGTTTTTCATCCTGCAAATCCTCAGCCTCAAGCTGTCACTCTTACTTTAAGCATTTCTGCTTTACTTTCTTAGAGGCTTCAGAGTATGCTCCCCTGGGAAATCTCTCTTGGCTCTGAAAAGCAAAACAAAGGCATCTTGATTTGAATAGGTCTGACTAGGAAGCTCTTCCACATAAGAACGTAATCAAGCTGCAAAAGCCTTGAGATAATTAATGCTTCCAAATCTTAGACAGTCATTTGTAATTAAATGTCCCTTCTCTGAGATATCTTGTCTATATCAAATCATTTTCCACAGAAAGTGAAACAAGAAAGCACAAGGTAATGATGCTGTGGAATATTGGATCCAGTGGAAATGTCCACTTACAGCACATTCATAGTCATCTCTTTATTATGGAAAACCAACCATCCAATCTCATGAAAGATATTCATTTCACACAACACGCCATTTTTTTTTCCAGTAGAGGCAGGTCACACATTCTGTAGCCAGTCTCCTGACCTATCTCAGTCCTGGCACAGCTGATAAATCAAACAAAACAAACTGTATATCTCCCAGCTTATTACTTACTTCCAGGAAGTAAGCAAGGAGTCATAAATAAAGTCCAACATAAGCAAAGTCCAGGAGGGTTTCATGGCAAGAGAGTGTCCAAGGTCAATCCAAGCATTTGTCAAGGCATCCAGCAAGGTAGTAGATCAGATAAGCTCTGACAACTCCTGGAGGGAAAGGACACCAGCTAAATGGGCCCAAAGCCTAGTGCAGCTGTGCCTTGACTGATTGTTGCCAGTTATAAATTCTGAGACAGCGATGCTGGATTTCTCTTTGCTACCTGCTTTCAGTGAAGCTGGGTTTAGGTAAGTGTTCTTCTGTCTCTGAAGAGGCAGGACTCTCTGTTGGAACTGGCATTGCCCTCTGTTCTCTTTCTGTCACTGCAACCTCTCTCTGTACAGTAGGCTTTGGCATGCCTTCTGTTTCAGCCTCCGGCATGCCCTCTGCTTCAGACTGTGAGACAGAACCCATACTCTGGAAGTAGGGCATGACATCTCCAAAGATCTATACAGTGCAGGACATTGTCATATTTTTGATCATGTATCAGATCGAAGGCTGGATTTGTGTGGTAATGCCAGTTGCAGTTGACTTATTCAAAACTTCACAAAACTGGCTTTTCTAGTAGAGGAAAACAAAACTTTTCTCAATTTATGTTGCAGGTAAGGATGATGTAGATGGTGATGATGTGAGCTTTAAAGTCATTTCTGACCTATGGTGACCCTAAGGTGAACCTATCATGGCATTTTCCGGGGCTGAGAGGCTGTGACGTGCCCAAGGTCACTCAGCTGGTTTCCAGGGCTGAGTGGGAAATCAAACCCTTGTCTCCAGAGTCAAAGGGTCAAACCACTATGCCATACTGACTCTCATAAAAAGAGATACCTTATTATATTATCACAATCACTGGCTCAATGTAATTCTTTCATTCTCCTTGAACACGTTAGTTCCATCTCCACTGCTGAAAACTTGTGCTATATCTCTTTGTCACTATGCATTCCTCTGTATCTTTTATTTTTTTTTTATCCACTAGTCAATTATGCTGTAATTTAGCTTTAATAGAAGCATCTATAATAAGTATAATTAAATTCAGGGCACAGTTGTTAAGTACGATATACCTCTTCTGAATGAAATCTTCATTCTCCTTAAACAAGCCTGTCTCTTTAAGGATTTGTAGACCCAGGGGATTTCTTTCACTTGATAATATAGAGTGAAGTAGAAATATGTCATTCATTTATTATCCTTTTTTCTTGCACAATTTTAAAAATGATTTCTGACCTGCTGGATTGAGTCCAGAATTTTGATTTCATAAAATGTAAAATATACTTCCAGCAATTTTATGAGGAATAACTAAATTTTCTCCTAGAGTGTGATGCATACGTCAGCTGCCACAAACAACCTTCAACACGCACAGTAACCTTAACCTATCAAATTTTCCCAAAAGACTCTCTGGGACTGGGAAAGTTTAACCCGATTGACACAAGCTCTCCATTAGAGGCACTCCACTAATCACTTCTCTGCAGCATTGCATCTGAATCAAGATTTCAGATTTCCAAATCAGACTGAATAGTTAGGAAATACAGTTACCCTAAGGCCATTTCTGCATGACAGGGCTTTCCCTATCTGGGGACAAAATGGCAGCAGTCTGCAGGTTGTGCTTCTGTATGAAGTCATAGGCCCTTTCCTCAACACACCTTTTCATGGAGCTGGGGTGCGGGGATTGCACTAGCAGCCTCTAGCAAGAGGCTCTCGCATCCCAGTTCCTTCAGCTCCACAGCTGCCACCTGTTTGCGCGAGAGCCCCACCTCTTCCTTCTGCAGTGCAGCCTGGGAGTTTCCAAGGCCATGCTGGGGCAGGAAGCACGAGCACCGCGGCTCTGGAGCTCCAAACACACAGCAAGTGCCAAAAAAGAAAAAGTGTGTGGTCAGCGCCTGCCAGCCCCTGGAGCATCGCGCAATTGTAAGTGCGTCATGTGGACCGCTCCTCACATTTGTGCAACATTTGAGGGGCCCTTTCACATTGCAAATGCCATGCGAAATGTGCCACAGTGATCCTACTGCCATCTTTTCCCCACACATCACAGTTGCAGGGTATTTGTTAAACAGAAAAAAAATGTTTTACACTGCCACTTGTGTAATACTCCTGTCGCCGTTTCCTGGCCGAAGGGCAGGAAGGGCAGGAAGCATGGTAGGGGTACTTCTTTCCCCAGCACAGCAATGGATACTGCCCAGTTGTGCTGCAGAAGGAAGAGGCATGGCAATCACACTCCCTTCCTCAGCCAGCCGAAGACGTGTGGAGGGGAGTGTTCCTGTCCTTCCCTGCCAGGGCTGCAATGGAAGGATTTGCACAAGCCCTCTCATGTGGAAAGGGCCTAAGAAAAGAGAAATTGAGTAAATGGGTTTAATTCTGTAAGGCAGGTAGATGCTCAGAGCATCTTGAGAACTGTAGTTTCAGGGAGCAGATCACAACTTTGTAACATAGAATAGCAAGTACCTCATGAAACTACAAATCCAGGTATACCATATGATGGAGCCATGGTAGTTGAGGTGTAATGAAACTGATATACTGACATAGTACAAATGATTATTTCCTCCATTGCTCATATCCCTATCCCAGTCAGAAATAATTAACTACGCTGGTTTTGTTTGCCAGGGATTTACAACCATATGGGGAAATCACGATCATCAGATGATGTTTTGAACAGTTTGGGTGAAGTTTGTGGGTGGGTGCATCCTTACCTGTCTCCTAACTTAAGGAAAAAAGATATGGGAGGACTGTCATTGGGGGACAGTGTCTCTTCTCCCATTCTTTCTACAAATAGATTGTTCTCCTCTGCATACATTTGAATCTGGGAAATGGATTAATATCAAAATAAATTACTGAAAAATAGATACAGTACTTACAGGAAAAATTTGTGATGAGAAATATGACTTTTGGATATCATGTTGCAGTATAGGGAAATATACGAGGGTGGGGGGAACAGAATTACTGGCAGAAATCTTGTCAGGGGATTATTATTAGTGAAATAACCTGGCACACAATATTCTCCTGTATCTTGTAAGATGTTTAGTCAGGGACACAGTCAACTAGATACTACAAGAGGCTAGGGAGATAGAATCCTTTTGCTGTTCACTCCCCTTACAATTGTGTTAAGCCTGCATTAGGCTTTCATATTTACAAGTAAGAAAATATGTCTTGAATGGCCTCAGGCTGATTGAAACTCCTTTACAATAATGCATAAAACAGATGTAGACAGTGGAGGTCAAAACAGCAACACTGGAGAGAATCTGTCTGCTATTAATATTTCTAAGCTTTATATATATATATATATTGCTTCTGTGTTTTGAGAATCCAGTGACAATGCTTGGGAACATGAAGTTTAAAAAATGATAGCTGAGACTCTACATCATAGTCATCATAGTCTGTTTTGTAACTTTAAAAATGCAGTGAATTACAAAAGACAGAAAGACGAATTAAACCTTTTCTTTTCTGTAATAAAAGTCTGAAATATTTTAAAATTGACATTTTGATCAGTCCTATCCTATTTTACTACCTCTAAATACTTGTTATATTTGTTTGAATAAAGAAATAAAATGGAAATAACAATAAAAATAAAAATAAAAAAATGCAGTGAATTGCACCTTTCTGGGCACCAGAAAAGAATGTTCCAATATGCACCAGTTACTTCCAATGCAATGCAGTTCTGATGTGTGTTGGTCACCCCTGATTCACACCAGACAGTTCTGATGGGCAGTAGGTACTTCTTGTGAACATTGGAGATTTTTGATGCACATTTTACACTTCTGATGTGCATAGTGCATTCCTGTTGCAATCTGACACTTCCTAGCAGCTGTTCTGATGTGCATTGGAAGTGCTCTGATGGGCATCGATGCCCATTGCCAATATGAGCTGTGATGTATCAGTCACTCCACGGCTACAGACCAGCAATGGATCTCCATATGTTGTAATGTCACAGCAGTCCCACAGTCAATACAGGTTTGCAAAACTACTGAACTCTATTTCCTACACACGTAGGACTTATGAAGATGTGAGTCTCGTGCTGAATGTCATCCTATTTTTTCATCCTATTTCAAAACTGTTTTTTGTTCCTTGCTACCACAACCAGGAACCCATGTGTGTGTGCACATTTAATAAGTATAAACAATTGAAGTCCTTGTCAACAGACACAGACATACTTTTATGCTTTTCTGCTGTTGTCAACTGTTCTTGCAAAAGTCAGTGTTTGATAAAGTGACTTCATAAATTCCTGCTCAGATCCCATGAGATTGTGCTCAGATTGATTATTTACTACTTGAAATCCCAGGGTTGGGTTATCACTTTGTGTTGAGTGAAACTGGATTCCATGAGATCTGGGTGTCAGTCAGAAGTCATCCTTTGCTGTTGATCTCTTTTTATACACACACACACACTCACACACACACACACACACACACACACATTTTATACATGAAAATGCGGGCAAAAGACTACCTATCCCTTATGCTCACAACACTGCTGCATAAGAGCTCTAACTACTGGGAATTATTTTTGTTTTGGCTTCTATTTTCTTTTAATTTAATGATAATTAACATAAGTCCAACCAGATAAGAATAAATTATCAGCATTATTAAGGAGTCATAACCCCAAACTGCTTGACACAGACTGCTTCCTGCATGACACCAACAGATGCACATTCCATGCCTCCAAACTGAATACAAATAAAAATACATGTTGGATTTATTGAAAAAAAAATATATATGGCAGATATGCCATCTTTTCTTATTTAGTGAACAACTCCTTACTGCAGGAACATTAAAACTTTTTGAAGAGAAGGGTCATTCATGCAAGCCCCCATCCAAATGTCCCTGGGAACTTCTAAAGCCTTGACTGTGAGTCACTGCATTGAGCAGTAAATAATTTTTATTTTCATTGTACTTCTGGACATGATTAGAAACTTGCAGTCAGAAACATAGATAACATTGACTATATGGAGGCCTTTAACCACATTCAGCTGAGTCTTGAATATAAACTCTCTCCAGATCTTCCTGCTCAATATGGGAGCATTTTAGGTACCACTACCTAAGACCCACTCTCTCAGATACCATAAAGGAACCCTGGGTTTTGTGGCTCACATAGTGCATACATGTTCCTATATCGTACACAGCTTTATATGTTTGCATATGCAGACAAATCACTAGATAGAACTCATCTTTCTATAAAAAAGATATTCACATTACAGAAACTGAAGTTCCTTTTAACAGGAGAACAGTTTATCACAACCACAATTTTCCACATTTTATTAAGCATCTGAAGTTTTCCAGACAGTACTAAAAAAAAAATGAAAAAGAAAAAGAACACAGTCTCTGACTGCAGGTGATATCCAACAGGCATGATGCACACACCAAAAGAGGGGATGATGAAAATCAGATGGAGGCATGAACTCTTTATGCAGAATTCTATCTAGTCTGGCAGCTGGTAGGTGGAATGGGGAGCCAAAGGAGTCATCAGCTTGACAGTCATTCAGACACAGCTGAGCAGAACCTTCCATGAGATGGTGCTCAGTCAAGCTGGGCTTCAGGAGTATGTCAAGCAAATACATTGGCTGACAGGTTGCTGAGATGGACAGACAAAGCTGAAGCAGTAGGAATGCAAGGCCTGGAAGATCTTTACTGTATCCTGATGTGGGCGTAATGACAACTGTAGTGCACTTTCCAGCCATTATCAAGAGGTTGCTCAAGAGCTGATATTTTGCTGCCGGAGGTGAAGATCAGTACAAAGATGTCCACATTCCATACACAGACAACACAAGGAAAAGGAGTCACCAGCTTCTTCACCATCACCGCATGTGTGGTTTGTACTGAATTCAACTTTCAGCTTCAAGAAATTAGGATTTTAACCACGTAACTGCATTTCTATGGACCTATTTTTTATAAAAGTACATTAATATAGAAACCAGAAAGAACAGATTTATGGATGAACACATCCAAAAATGACAGGAATTAATCTGATAACTTGATCTGTTCATTCCTAGATGTGGAGTAAACAGACCAGGTAGCCATGCTCTTAGAGACATTAAGTCAAAACTTTATAGAATCAACATTTATCAAACTAATAAAACTAATAAATGTTTATTTACTAAAGTCAAAATATATTAAAATGTGTACCTTTTCTCAGAATTCCTATGTGTGATTCACCTGAACATGGACCTCCAGCTTCTAGAGAGACAAGTGATTTGCCCCTCTTTTGTTTTGTTTTTTTCCTAGAAATTTAAGACTTTTTTTGCCATGATGCTATGAAATATAACTTAATCTTATGGCATTTGTATTGTACACAACTCATAGAAACATGTTATAATTATGCCTTTGTATATTTCATACATTAAGATGAAAAATAATCAAGGTTGTTGAACCTTTGTCTTTTAATACTGGATCTCCATAATTGCACGGCAATTTTTAAATGTCCCAGATAAGTCTGAATGCTCTCTCTGTAGGACAACTAACATTCTTAGATGTGAACTTGGCCTAATAAGTGACATTTTCTATTCAATCTTTTTGTTGAGTGCAGAGATTTTTGGATGCCATAAGACTCCATTTTGAATTAAAGCAGAATCCCTGGAGGTTTTAATTGTGTGCTTCCTACAGTCTATAGTCCATGAACAAGATCAGCTTTTATTAGCAATAATTGAAGTTGCGAAAATCAAGAAAAGAACTGATGTGGCTGCATACTGTGAAACCATTCACTGACAGCACAAATACTGAAGACTGTAATTAGGTAGCTAAAGAGGACTTCAGAAAAGAATTATGTACTACCCGTCCTTCAAATAACAAAAACAAAAAAAAAAAAATTGTGAGCAGCGTGAATATTTTTGATGTGACAGATTTACTTCCAGATATATGAGAACAAAGGGCTTGATTATATTTGGTGGTACATGTAAATGAATTTTTATAATCATATTCTTGAGTTCTAGAAGAATCGCATCAAAATACCCAAGTTGAAGTTGTTATATGTGGAGGGGGGAAATCTATCCTGCGAAAGTCATACTTGTGATTCACAGTTGATGCCTGTTTAGAGTTTTAGTATGAGTACATCAATTGTTTCAGAAGAACAATTCAGATCTATGTTAAAGTAAGAACGTATAGGAAATCTGGATTTTTTTTTTCTGTGCTTAAATAATTTTTATATAATCTCTCTTTTTCTCAAAATTTCTCAATAAACAATCATCTTTGTTTTCTCCTTCATCTACTAAACATAAACAAACACTGTCCAATGTCAGAAGAAATATGACAATGTCATTTTTTTTAATGAGCAGAATGAAATGTTACCTAATTGTTTCTCCAATTTGAAATTTGAAATTTAATTTAACCCTAAGCAAGCCTGATTAAACCCCATTTGAATTTTTATTACGGAACATTTGATGCCAGGTCATGTTCAAATACTATGACTCCTATATGGAAGAGTTTGCTACAGGGCATTAATAGTTTCTGGCATGCTTACTTCTGCCCCACTTGCCATTGTCTGATAGGGGGCTTCTCTGAAGATGGTACTTTCCATAGGAGCCAAGTGATTATTGTAGGCAATAGTATGCAGACAGGGCAGACACCGTGTAAAATTTGCATGATGTTATGAAAAAAATTAAATTTTTAATTTCCCCATACTGTGGAAAGAACAAGACACATACTGTTGGGCTCTGCCAGGGCACATGTACCCTCAAAACTGTCCAAGAATGTTGGATATTGGAACTGGCTCTATTTACAAGTCCTAAAGTTTCTTCAAGTTCCCCAAATTTCCAACTAGACAGGTGCCACAGATACTTATGCAAACTCTTACCCTCTCATCCTTGCTTTGCTATGCTTTGCCATAGCAACTTAAAAATGAGCCTTAACATTTTGGTAGAGACAATATTTTGAGGCAAAAAGTGCAGGTATTGGAGGCTCATGATTAGCTTGAATGTGCAAGAGAAGACCATGGTCTAAGAAGAAGTACTCAAAGATGTGAAATCCACTTGCTCTGACGTTCTTGATTTTACCTTTGGAATAGCCTTGGCTTACATGGATGACATCATCATCATCATCCCATAAATTTCTGTGGTGATGAGAATGTGCACTCCTAAGAGACAAGGGGTTATGCTGATCATTACTTAAAGGGTCTCCCAAGTCAGCCGGGGATTTGCAAGGAGCCAGGCTAAAGCTGCCAAGATCCATTACATACGAAGCTGAGACTAAAAACAAATCAGATTGGCTGCTGCCTGGAACCTCATCCACGGTTTACAAGACTCATAGACGTAAGTATAATATAATAAGGTGCTTCAGTAGTAGTGAGCACCAGTCAGATGTAGCAGATGAAACAGTAGATGAAACAGTAATCACAGTATTTTTAGGAATACTTACCAGAATATTAATTCTATGGAAATAAAATGGATATATTAAGAAAAAGTCTTAGATGCAATGTTAATTTTCTTTTCAAGATAGGCATTGACAAACGGTTGTTTTTGTCTAGATAAAAGAGCAAGAACTTTGATTTAATAATGACTACAATTTGAGCAAGCTAGAATGAAAAAAAAATACAGTGAATAATAAGAATATATCTTGAGTTCTCTGATATACACCTTAAACTTGTTCTGACTCAAGTGTACATTGTATTGTGAGGTTGTTGGGGGTTTTATATATTCTGACATGATTTTTTACCTAAATATGTGCACATTTTATGCGTTCCTGAAATGTGCACATTTTTCTCTCATTGAATAAAGTGATTTTAAGGGGTTTTTTTATTATTATTTTCAGTTTTCAAACATATGGATTTATCAAATTCATACTTTTTTCTATGTATATTAGGTAACAAATGGGATTTTGACATCAAATTGTGTTCAGTTTCATGTTCTGATCCAGCAGGGAGGAACTGGACAAATTCTGTAAAAAACAAAGGAAAACAAAACTTGGAACAAATTTCACTCCCATTCCAGCTGAGTACAAGAAACAACATATTATTTCACTTATTAAAGATTCTTTTGAAAGATCATACGCTCCCTCATTGGAAAGAACAAATAGACTAAAGTCCATGAAAAGCTTATGTGGCAATAAACCTATCAGACTTTAAGGTGTCGTGAGACTCTTTGTTGATTTTTCTTTAAAAGATTAGCATGGCTACCTGTCTGGAATTTATTCTAAAACAAGTGGCACTCTGCATTCTCATCAATAATGACAAATAACTTAATTATCTAGAATGCACAAAGCAGCTAAATTCTGTCTGCTGTTTACAGAATGCTTAGAAGTACTTCTGATTTTAAAACTTTTGGCATGGTAGGATCAAAACATTATTATTTCTATTCCAGCTTATGAATAGTCCTAGTAGTGCAATGCACACACACACACAATAGTGCAATACACACACACACACAACACATACACATACACATGCTTAGGACATGTATGTCTTTGAGAAATCTGCTGTATCTGATCTGAATCTGCTGTATCTGATCTGAATAGCTATCTAAAGGGCATCTCATAAAGTGTGCTTGACCCTTTCACCCTTTCAACGGCATGTGTGTGTGGCTTAGCTATATGCTTTACAAATTCACATGGGTGCTTGCACCTGTGTCTGTGAAATATAGAAGAGTATGCAACATGTCATGAAAAAGAGAGCCATCTAGGCCTTGGTGTCATGTGTTTTCCCAGCATGTCACCAGCTGATTGTTTCAAGGGGGTGTCCTCCCTATGCACCATTCCCCTCAAACCCCGAGCTTTAAAGGAAGATTTGCGCACAGCTGACCCCAAGGGCCATTCTCTTCCCTTTACCCAGGCCGCATATAATCTTAGGCACCAGTCTAGCAATTGACTCTTCACCCAAGGTCCTCACCTATATCCTAAATTCCATCTCCTTGTCTGCACTGAATGTGTGACCTATCTACCAATGATCCATTCAATGAATTTCCTTGTGCAGCTATTGCAGGGGAGGCAAAACTTTCCCTGTCACATATTTCTAACCATGTCAATCAGGTGACTGGGCTGAAAAATCCCTACCTGGTCCCAGAGACAACCAATCAAAGCCAGCACTTGCCCACAAGATAGGGATGGTGGGCCACCAAGTGAGAAAGAGGCCAAAGCCAGGTTGAGCAGGAGTTGCATACACCCTCTAGGACCTGCCCTGATATTGGCAGTGTCGTGACATTTAGTTTCATGAAAGACAGCTTCTGCCTCCTTTTTCCATGGACACAGAGGTAGACCTGACCCTCCAGAATCTCACAAGGCTATGAAAGGACACAAGTGAAACCAGTTCCTATGAGTGTTTGAGGCAGCATGGATTTTGGCACCCCCTCCTGTCACAATAACAAGGATCACTTTTTGGATGTATTACCATCCCCATTACAAATAATGGAAGACTCCCAACTTCACGGTACATATTTTGCAGTGAGCAAGCTCTAATTAAAAGCCAATAAAATATTTTATTGAAAAAATAAGTTCATTAATATTATTCATAGGCAACCTTTCCTCTAGAAGTTCATGTTAATTTCGAGGTAATCTCTTGCTTGGAAAGGTCATGCTAATATGGGACATACCCACAGCTGGAAGTAGGTATATCTAGTTCTGGCAGCAGGTAAGACTCACAATGGTAGAAAAGAGAACAGTAGGCTATGTTAGGTTTCTTCCTTTCCTTTTGCAGTTCTGCAGTGTACATGTTGTTAGGTTTTTGAAAGGATACATTCATTTACCTATGCCAACCTATACGTCTATTTTTAGATAGCAACTTGAAGTCTATATTGCAGCTTGCAACAAATTGGTTAATCTACATGATACTGCCTTATTTATAGCTACTATTGAACTTCCAAAAGAACAGATGGTTTCCTTGTGCTCCAGATCAAATGCTGTCAGCTATTTATTTGATCATCTACATTTGATTTTTTTAAAATTTGAATAACTGAGTTGGTATTACTTCAATATCAGTTGGTACTACTTCAATATGACTTGCCTCTTCCTTTTCACAGCTCTTTGTTATGGCAAGGATTGTGGGTCTAAAACCAACAGATTTTTTTTTTTTTTTTAATAATCAGACCAAATTGAAAAAAGAAAATACTTAATTTTCCACCACCACCACCACCTCATGTCTCAAGCCAGGACAGTATGGAGTTGTGACGAACACAAGCTTTCATTTCCAGAAATCTATAGGTTCCTTACAATGCATTACATCCCATTTCAGGATTTTCTCAACGTGATTCATTTTAATGTTAAACATGTGCATTCAGGCCCAACCAGGTAATGTCCAAAATGACCCTGAAGTATCAAGGTTATTTCAGATGGTTCAATAGTTGGTTTGAATTATTATTCCTTCTCTGGAGTTACTCATTCCCCAAAGGCATTCCAGTAATTGTCTTTCTCTTAGGGGGCTTTCCACACTACACTGTTACAGTGCTATTATTCCATTTTAAACATCCTCTGGAATTCTGGGGAAGTTTGTACTTCAGTGAGGCCAAAGAGCTCTCTGGCTGAGAATTCTAAATGCTCCTCCCTAAATTGCAAACCTCAGGATTCCATAGGAAGTTGAAAGTGGAATAATAACACTATAACAGTGTAATGTGGAAAGACCCCTAATTTGTTTAGACAAATCTAGATTCTTCCATGTTTGGTCCAGAGTCCCAGACACCATACCACCACCTGCAAGTTGTGTCAGTGAGTTATTCTTAATATTTCATATCCTCCAACATTCATTTTTGGCAGCATTATTAGTTCATTGTTTTGCTTGCTCCACCAGACCAAAATCAGAAATAATTATTGTAAGGTAGAGGGAAATACCATCAATAACTTGTAGAGCAACCCAAATCAAGGTAGAGAAGAGTAAAGTGGAAGATCCACCCTGGAAAATGAAGGCTGCTAGATTTTCATGTGTCCGTATAGAAGTTGGGGAGATGATCTGCTTCACACTGTTTGATCTAGCAATGTGTAAAGAAAATGGGAAAATAAATTTCTTCAGGGAACAGCAGTGCTTTGCATCTTATAGATCTAATATTTCCAGTGCCTACTTCCACCCCCCAAAATTCCTTTTACTGACAATCAAAAGATGAGGTAGCATCAAAAGTAGTTCCTTCTCCCCCTTGATGAGCTTTCTGTGGGCAGAATATGGCTATTAGAGTAGGGAAATCCTCAGTCTTCCAGAAATCTTCTCTGCTAACTGAAGCCATATGTTCTTTGTTTTTTAAACAAATGGTGTTTCTCTCTTTGCTGGGATAGCAGAGGGCAGTTTTCTGCTTGAAAGTGTCCCATTATTTGAAGAAACGCCCAGCCTAATTTGATCTTTCTAAGAATGGAAACAAGACAAAACAGGGATTAGAGGTGCTCAGTTTGTCTATCAGAAGTTAAAAACAACTGAAACAGTGCACCAAGAAGGGTAAGCAGCTGGAGTGGTTACAGTCTTCCCCACCATGGTCTTATGTATTGCATTTGTATTTAAATTATAAAAATTCTCTCTCAATTTTGCATCTATAGATGGAGAAATGGTTGATCCAAGACCATTTTCCACCTCAGACAAAGAACAGGATGGTGTTCTTTCTGTTCCATGTACCAACACTAATCAGGTTGGCAATTGAATGTTTTCATGGATGATAAGAAAGTAGGGATGGGCCAAACGAATCCTCGAATCCTCAAATCCTGGGCAAAGATTCAAGATTCCTGAATCTGAATCTCTGTGCCAAAATAGGCAAACCGAATCTTTCGAATCTGCCAATCAAATAGTTTGTTGGAGATCAGGACGCCTGAAAACCTAGGAGATCAGGATGCCTGAAAACCTGGGAGACCAGACACACAAGGGGAGATGGCAAGTAGTTGACTTTTTCCCTTGAAGTAATAATAGCCTTTGCTAACAATTTCACAAATTACATCTGGAGTTGTATTTGAAGATCTTGAAATTGAACATTTTATATTTAAGTTCAGCACTTGACTAGAAGATACAGGCTTGAGATTTCAAGGACAGTTGAAACATTCCTTTGCATGGCTCCCTTGCAAAGCTCTTTCAGACACAATTCTGGGCTTTGTAGTTTTACAAGTTCTCATAGCCTTCTCTGCCAGAATGTGCTGGAGCACCATCAAACTACAAACCCCAGGATGCCAATAAGGAGCTACGGAAAGAAAATCTAGTTTTGACCTGAATTATTTCTCTACTGTAGTGTGTGGCCCTATTTACACAGGCAGGAAAATATGGGATTAATCCACATTTTCCTGCCTGTGTACAAAGCACCTTCATGTCATTTTCAATCTGGGGAGACCCTGAGGCAAAACTATGACAACTGCCCTGCCCAGATTTCTTCAGAGGGAGGTTTGCCTTTGCCTAGGCTTTTGCTGAGGCTGAGAGATTGTGTCTTGCTCAAGATTATCCTTCTTTCCCTTGCTTTTTAAACCCTTTTAAAAAAAAATTGAAAGATTTGAGATTCACGAGATTCGTGGATTCCCAGAACCTTCCAGGGATTCGGATCTGGATTCAGATTCAGAAAATTCTGGATTCGTCCCATCCCTATAAGAAAGCATCATCTGCCAGACCTGTATGCAGAAGACTATTGCAAAGTAGGCTAACTTCTGGCTTCTGACACCTTGACTCTTTCTTCAGGATGACACTCTCATATGTTGCCACATCTTAATCCTGGCAGTGCCTCTGCTGGGATTACAGCATGTCTCCAATGCTCCTCTCTGCACCTGACCAGCTGCCTGAGGAAGGGAGTGTGAGGAACATGTCTCTTCCTTCTCCGCTGCAGCCAGCCTTCTTCCCATGCTGCAGTGGGGAAGGAAGTGTGTGATCACACTTCTGGCCCTTCTACATGGCTGGCTGCAATGGAAGGCTCACACAATTGGGTGTCATTGACAGAGTTTCTCCATCAATGATATACACCATCATCACACCAGCTGGTGATACAAGAAGAGCGGGACTGCAACAATGTCATGCAGAAGTTTTATCTTCGTCCTGCTTTTCTTGTGTCCCCATGCCAAGAGGACACTCTCCTGTGGAAAGGGCCTTTGTTGTTGACTCTTATTTTTACTGCCTGAGGTGACTTCTTCACTCTACTTAATAGAAAGGGTAGCACTTCAGAACATTGTCCCGTGCAAAAACAACAAGTCATAGAATCATAGTGATGGAAGGGACCATGAGAGCCATCCAGTCCAACATTCTACCACACAGGAATACACAACTAAAGCACTCCAGAGAGAGACCCTTCCAATCTCTGTTCCAAAAGTTCCAAAGATGGAAAATCCACCCCTCTGTGAGGCAATCTGTTTCACTATCAAACAGCTCTGACAGTAAAGAATTTATTCCTAATGTTGAGGTGGAATCCCTTTTCTTGCAATGTGAATCTACTCTTTCATTTTCTAGTCCCTGGAGCACCAGAAAACAAGCTGGCTCCATCTTCTACATGACTTCCCTGCTTACAAGGAAATAAACTCTCTTTGTAAGTAGGAAAGGAGGAAGGGGACTGTGTTTGAACTTCTTCCTCTCTCTTTCTCATATATTGTATTTCAATATATACAGGAAGTTGTGGTTTCTAAAAATATGTGATGCACTCAAAAAATATTAACTCCTATTCTTCCAGACTGGCATCCTGCAAGCTTATTCTTCTGCAGTGCAATCTAATTTGAAGCATGAAGAGTGTGGAAAGTTATATGCTTTTCTAATGTTGTGCAAGCAGCAAACCAGAATGAGTCTATGCCCTCTCCTACAGAAAGTTACTTTCTCTTTGGTTTCTGCTGTCCTTGCTTATGACAGTAAATGAACAGTAAATTTGTTTTTAATTGTGTGGAAATGGAATAGTTGTCTGGATTCATTGAAAACTGTGCATAACTCAGAACATAATTCAGTAGGCTTCATTGGTTACCCACATACAGCTATTTGGATCAGCCTGCATTCCCCATTACATTACACCAATGAAAGAAAAGCCATGAAGACAAAGCAAAACTTGTTCAATGGTAAGGTACCAGCTCCTTTGATCATCTGTCATGAGATGAGACAAAGAACCAGATGGCATTAGTTGGAGTTTGATTGCCTGTCTGTAACTGAAGTTGAACACAGTGACAAGATTGTCAAAATTTCTCCACCAGGTTGTTTTAAATGGATGCCAACAGTTGTGCTTACTGTTTGGAACTTTAGTAAATCTGAAGTCAAGTTTAAGTAGAGCAAACAAACGTCTTCCAACACCTGCAAAAAAGTGAACCTGCCTTTCGATTATGACCATTGTAAATGAGGACCTTCTCTGGATAACCCTGCCATCAGAGGTGAGAACCAGAGAAAGGGCTTTTCTGCCTTGGCACCCCCACTTCAAAGTGTTCTGCACAAAACAGCTATCCACTTAATTCCTGTTTCGATGATCTTCAGGCTTCACACACAAACCCGCGCACACACGCTCACACACACACACAGAGTATATACTTGCTTCCAAATCAATGGTTCACTTTTCTATTTTTGCTGAAAGTTTTATTTATTCCCATTTATGATTTCTGTCGTCTCTGTTGTCATCATCACTGTCATCTTTAAAAGAACATATGATTAATATAACATTTATTTCTTTATCTTTCCTGTTAATGTTTGCCAGTACCACATCTTCCATAGTTGGGTAGTGGTTGAATTTTTGCTTGTCATTATAAGTAACTGTACAAAACATTGTTGATACACCACCTATATAACTGTCAGTACTTGTATGGATCCTGAGTAATATTGAGTAGCTGAAATTCAATGAACGATATAGTTTTTAAAAACCAACACTTAAGTAATTTTTGCTAAGTAATTATGCAGTATTTTCAGTAAGTTACAAATTCTTTCCCTACAAATGATCCAAAGTATTTAGTAAGACTTCAGCCACTATTCTTCCTTGTCTCTCAAAGTGTTGCATCACTTACACTCTTCACATATCTGATTTGGTCAACAGCTTTGGACCCAAATCAAGAGGGGGACAAGGAAAGTCAAATCGTAAATCTGTTTCACACTCTCTTTATTGTATGTGTGTGTGTGTGTATGTGTGTATGTATGTATGTGTGTATGCACACACACACACATACACACACATATATATATATAGGTCCAGGAAACAGCTAAGGCCAGGGGGAAAAAAAGAGATTTATTAAAATATGTGATATCCCGTAATATAGAGAGAAGATAGACAATGGGAGAGAATGGAAGCTGAATTCAATGCTTCAGAAGGTATAGTCAGCTTCTCAGGGTGAAGGCCTCACAATATTAACTTATGTACATTGAATTCATTGGACTGGATTGAGGATCCATAGTAAAAATGCATTATAATTTCAAGGTGCATAATGACCATGAGTAATTCAGTAATTTTGGCACTAGGCATCTATCCCCACCCCCAGCAATAAAAATACAATAGAAAATGCATTAAATGATTTACAGTGTCCCACTACTGTTATATTTCTTCTTTTTTTCAGTGTTTGATAGTCTGTTCTAGGAAGACATCATCCAAGTCTTCAGTGCCTTCCAAATTACAGATATGTATGTGCATATGTGTGTGTGAGTACACACACATGCACACACATCTTTTACATATACCACCCCTTCTCCTTTCGTGTTTGGTCTATTCTTTTTAAATAGGTTATATCCCTAAACTGCCATATTTCAGTCATAAGTCACACACCACCAGGTTTCAGTAGTGCCTATTAAATCATATTTATCTTTCCGTGTTACAAGTTCAAGTTCATCTTTCCTACTCTCTGTCTGCATAGAGTCATATGAGCTATTGTCTCCATTTACTTCCTTGTTTATTGTTGTTGTTGTTGTTGTTATTGTTATTATTATTATTATTATTACTTCTATTATTCCTGTCAATGGTAGGACCACATACTAGCAATTCATTTTCCTCTGCAGGAAAATGGATATTGTTTTCCACAGTACTTGGCATCTCCTTATTCTCATTTATACTGTCCTCTTCCTAGTGAGATTCAGGTGTTGCTGTTGTTACATCAAAATGGCTACCTTTTGGATTTGTGTATAGATATGTACTTTTACACATATTGCCTTTCAGTGAACGTGTGTGTTATCCATGGCTAACTTGAGACATTTGCACAGTGGGCAGAAAATCAAATGCTTTTCCCTCCCTGCCTTAGGCTGCATAGCACTCCAAGGCCAGCCAGGCTATTTTGTCACGTGAAGCGGAAGATCTCAGAAATAACTGTTTCTGTCCCTTACTGTAGTAATACAGCAAGTATTTCAACTCTTTCATGACACCCAAAATCTTTGTGCAGCCAACTAATGATGCCCAGTGGTAGGGCTGGCTTTAATATTATCATCAGCTATTGATGTTAGAATTCTGTGGATGCCAAGGACAGCCAAAAATGACAAACAAATGCATTAGAGCAAATCAAGCTTGAAATTTCACTAGAACAGAGCTTTCCAAACTGTGTGGCACTGTGAGGCTCTCATGTCCCTGCTGCTTCGGCTCTGCAGCTGCTGCCTGCCAACCAGCAGGCAGCATGAGGGCTCCACCTCTTCCTTCCACAGCACAGCCGGGCATTTTCCCAGGCTGCACTGGGGAAGGAAGTGTGAGCGCTGCGGCTCCGGAGGCTCCACACAGACAGTAAGTGCGCACAGGGCCCTGGAGCGATGCATGATCATGCTACAAGCCAAAAATGAAATAGTGCACAATTGGCACCTGCCAGCCTGGCAGCATCGCACAATTGCAAGGACGTCATCTGAAATGCTCCTTACAATCGTGCGATGCTCCAGATGCCCTTCGCATGGCAAATGCCATGCAAAAAGGGCCAATGTGTCGGCTGCAGTGTGTAGGTGAGTCACAAGGATGTAACAGGTGGAAGGGCTGCCTTTCCCACTGCCACAGTGGGCCAGGCCCTGGTGAAGGGGCGGCCTCTGCTTCTGCTGCCAACACCCTGGTCCAAGGAGGATCCCAGCGAGGGCGGTGGTGGCAGGCCAGGCTTGGGTGGAGAGGCAGCCTCCACTTACTGAATTACTTATTGAATTACTGTGTCATGAAATGATGCATGTCTAAAAAGTGTGTCACCAACATGAAAAGTTTGGAAAACCCTGCGCTAGAAGCAAAGAGGACTAAACTGAAGCTATCATACTTTGGTCATATCACAAAACAATGTGGCTCACTGGCAAAGATGATAATGATATAGTGGAAGGAAGTCGGAAAAGAGGGAGAGCACAGAGCAGGTGGATCAATCCAATCAAGGAAGCCACAGCCTTGAGTTTGCCAAACCTAAGCAGGAGTGGTTGATGACTAGCGAACACTGAGGTTTCTTATTCATAGGACTGCCATAAGTCAAATTTAACTTGATGACAAACATTAAAAAACAACAAACAAATTGGTGTTGCCATCAACTCGGGCATTTTAGGATGTTCATTAGCTAGACTTAAAATGACATTTACCAATATGCTTGAGGATTTTTTTCCCTTTGGCCCAAAGGTAATATTACATCATATTCTTAAAATAAATATTACATTTTGCTCTGCTCGTAACCTCTGTTAGTGAGCTATAAGACAATTTATGAAGAGGCTGCTTGCTGGTTATTTATGAGATATTCTCTAGCTGTATGATGTGCTAATTATTATGAACATGCACATTTGGAACAATACCAGGTGGTTTTTGCAAACTTTCCCTCAGACAGGAGAAGGTCTCATCTTCCTTCTTTCTCCCCAGTATTTTCCATTCAAGTTAACAGCAATTTCTTCAGTCAGTTTGTATATATCAGGGGAGAGGGCATCTGATAACTTTTAAACAACAACAACCTTTCCCCAATTGAGTCTCCTAGTGCTGTACCAAAAGAAAAGAAATCTAGGGGAAATGGAGGTGAGAGAGAAGGAAACATAAATCCAAGAATGTGCAATACTGAGAAGAATTACGTTAAAGCTTAGCAGACAGCAAACAGAAACAATCCATAAAGTTTTTTTTATGGTGGGTTATAAATATTTTGTGCCATCTTGTAGTATCATCTCCTGGCAGCACCTGGACTCAGGTAGATCTTCCAGGCCTCAGGTGGTGCGTCTGCATTATGATAATTTTCCTCACAGTGGGTGAATCGATACACAGATATATTCTTCTCGTAACTGCAAATGCTTCAGCTACTTTTTCTTTTTTCTTTTTTAAATCGCTGTTTCACATTAATTGATGTAGCTATTCACGATACTTGTCAGAAAAAAAAATCATTTCCTAGCCTTCAGTCTTTCACATTGTTATTGTACCAGTTATCTTAACGGTGGAGCAGTTAGGAGTGTGAATATTCCTATGTAATTACACCGTGGATGTGCCACTATCAATATTGTTCATTCCTGAGTTTGATGGGATTGATCTCCAGCCTAATGCATAGAGGGGCTGCAGTTTCAAGGCCTGGTTTAGAGAAATCTTGTGCATGTACATGCTGATTTCAGTGCCGAATGGACAAAAGCCTAATTGCAACAGCAAGTCTCCCTCCAGGAAAAAGAAAGAAAAAAGAAAGAAAAAGAAAAAAGGAGAGTGAGAGAGTGATGGAGTTAGTGTGGGATTAACCAGGAGGTCTTGTCGCTTCTGCAAATGGCTTCTGTGGCAAGGCGGGCTGTACACATACAGATTGGTTGGAAAATCCAGTGAACAGTGTGGTGGGAGGAATGAAGATGGACTTTCCTAATGAAGGAAAACAACATCACAATGAGGGGAGGAGGAAGGGGTAGAATGGCAAAGCATGCACCCCAAAGAGCAACTGCAGTCAGTTGAAAATTTCAATTGTCATTTTTATTGCACAAAGGTACTGCTAATGGTGCTAGACCACAAGAATGGTAATCAATGACTTTGCATAACTGTGTGCATCATGTGAATTTCCAAATTAAATGCAGAAAATAAGTACACTATCAGGAGCAAGAACTGTAGCTTGTATCCCATTTGGTTTCCCCTGGTATCCTTATTTTTTAAAAAAAAAAAAAAATCGAAAAGAATGCCACACGCATCCAGTTTTGCAGGTAGGTTTTTTTCCCTATATTTCTTTAGTTTAAAGCTTGGCCTGTGTACTGTATTTGCCAGCGTGTAAGACACACCAGCATATAAGACACACCCCATTTATATGCCAGCAGATACTATTTGCCAGCATATAAGGTGCACTGGTGTATAAGACGCACCTCATTTTCAAACAGCTTTTTTCAGGGAAAAAAGTAACTCTTATACGATAGCAAATAGGATATATCTTATTATTATGTTGGTGACACATATACAGCACTATAATTCTGAGGGACTATAGAAAATGTATTTATTTGAAGACCCTCTTCCCAATTATTTTGCAAGCCCTTCAAAAAAGTTGTGGATTGCTCCATATCCATTCTTTGTGTCCCAGTTCTACTTTCAATTCATCTGCAAATTTTGCATGAATATTAAAACAAAAACATACATGCACACACAAACACACACACACTCCTTTCTGCCGTCATTTGGGTTTTCGAGTATTTAAATTTATAGACTTATATTGCCTTATGTTTACAGCTTCAATGTGTGAAAATATTCAGTAAGCAATTAGTAATGCATATATATCTCATCTCCCTCCCTCGGATTCAAATGCTACCTTGTCCTTTATCTGGAAACAACATATAGTTGTTGTGTCTTGGGCCCCAGTCCAATAGAAAGCAAAGCAAGCTTTAAATCCACTGAAATCAATCAGTTGGGTGTTCTTAACTTAGCACTGGATTGTGTCCCTGTTTTGTAGTAAATCTTAATCAAGGTAATTTTGAAGGTGATGTATTAAAAGTGTTGGAAATACTTCCTTATCTGAACAACGTAGGAACATAAGCATGCAGCCGATACGGATAATTGTAGCCTGAAGTTATTGTTTCATTCAAAGGGTCTTATCTCCTTTACTCCTTCTTTTCTCCTGAGCAGATAACTGTGTGTTTAATTTTTCCAAACGACTACATAAAAAAGTATATTTGATTGGTAGCTCCAGTCAAACATAATACAGATAACTTTAAAATATTCTCTCTGTTTTAAAGGTAACTTGCACATGTACTTTGAAAATACACCAGCAAAGAATTTCCTTGCAAAGCACTAGGTAGCAGCAAGACTCAAATGCTCCTTTTTCGTCTTTGGACAGAGATGGGGCTGTTGTTGAACTTACTTGCTTTGACCTACTGGAGATGGCAACAAAGCAAAGAACACCATACTACAACAAGGCAGACAACATTTCCATTCTCATCTCCCTTAAATCCACTTGTGCTTTATCTCCCTTTAACATGACTATGCAGTGGCCAATAGAAAATGTGTTTGGAGTCACCTAGAAGCATCCTTGGAGGACACCAGGAGATCCTTCTGTGGACTATGTCTGTCTATAGGGTTGTTGGCAAACTATGATGCTTTTCGGCTGCTCCCATTCTCCACTGGTCACACCACATATCTGTTGGATTGAAAGCCCAACAAGATATATGTGGCTTTTAAGGGGAGAGGATCATTGCAGAAGAGTTTTGAGATGTTTGTGTTTGTACAACAGCTCTTTTTTGGCAAAGCTGTTTATGCAGGTTTGAAAAGTCAGGCTAAGATGGCTTTAGGTGGTATCGAGATTGACAATACCAGTTTAGATGAACTATCTAAGGCAGTGGTTCTCAACCTGTGGGTCCCCAGATGTTTGTGGATTTCAGCTCCCAGAAGCCCTAGCTACTATGGTCAATGCTCAGGACTTCTGGGAGCTGAAGTCCAAAAACATCTGGGGACCCACAGGTTGAGAACCACTGATCTAAGGAATCAGGCAAGTCTCTAAGCTACTCAGAGACACAGGAACAATTAGCATGCCCTCTTCTTGCAGAAAGTTCTAGCTGATGCTGGCTGTAATATATGTAAACATTGGATCTCATTCAACAGTGTCACCAGTTAAAACCCAGGTCCCAACCCTTATAGTAGTTATAGCTCCCTTCTACCTGGAGAAAAGAATAACTATGAAGGCCCTTTAGCAGGACATGCTACAAGACAATGGGAATCAGGTAGAACCAGGACTTCTTGAATAGATATGAAATCTACTCATGTTTTTGTGGTATTTTGGTCAAATTGAGTCCAGAAAGTGTTTAGGCAAATGCCCAACCAACAGCTCCTATGACTGGCTGCAAAACCACAGAACAATTACAGGTGTTCATAGATACTAGAATACCCTCCTAAAAATACCAGATTATTTGTGGATCTCATCAAGTGACTATTAACCCTAGGCCTAAGTATGACACTTGCTAGAAACCCATACCAGGGTTAGAGTGGGTAATCTGAGATTTTTAGCCCAGTCAGCAAGCAACCATTAAGAGCCCAAGCTTCTACCGGCACCAAGAAAAAAAAATCAGCTAAGAGCAAGCCCAAGTCAATAAGAAACATAGTGATCTGTCTGGTCTCAGGAAGAAACTAGAAGCCTAGAAAGGAACTGATCCAAGCAGAAAATAAAAATCTCCACTGCACGAAACCCAAACAATGAGGATGGGGAATTTAATTATAATTGCTAAAAAGGTAGGTTTTAGCACTTAGCATTAAAGCTGTTAACTCAGTAGAAAAGAAAAATCTTCCCAGTAAAGAATCTGTCCTGAATTTCAAAACAAAAGTCAATAGGACTGGCCAAAAGTTTCTGTCATGAGCAATGGGGGATGGGGGAGGGCAGCAAAAATTGTAGATGGGAATGAGCTTGCTAATCCTCTTGAAAAATGCTGCATGGTACAGGATATGATTGCTTTAAGAAAAAGAAGAAAATTCTTCCACAGTCTTCTGCAAGATTGTCCCCTGGCCATTTCTGAGAATGATAGCAAAAAGCCTACACAAGTCTGTGCATACCCATTCACAATATAGATTTATAGTGTTATTACTATACTTTAACTGGCAAGCTTCTGTCCTGTAAAATCTAGGATTGGTAATTGAGGGTGCAGCATTTAAAATTCCCAGCCACAGTGCTCCAGTGCCTCACCAAGCTATAAATCACAGATTCCATAGGACGTAACCAAGGCCGTTAAAGTGGAATAAAAGTGCTATAATTGTGCAGTGTGAATGGCTCTTTGGTAGTAGAAGTGAAGTGTTGAATTTCTCCCCAGCAATGACCAAAAACAGGGTGTCAGCTAAAGTGTTTTTGCTCTTTCCCATTCACCAGTCAGTCAGTGTTGTTATTATTATTATTTTAAAAGCTAGTTTTACAAAAACAATTCAGCTTATTGTCTTTGTTTTGTTTGTTGAAGGAGTCCTGGCTGAAAAAGAGCAGCTTATTGACACCTTTGTAGTGCAGTCCAAGTTGGACCCTATAGAGCAGGCTCTCCATGATTTACTACACATCTGTGGCATTATCCAGAATCATTAGACCCCTACTGCTGGTTGAGAATGATTGTTGCTGCACCCCTACAGCAATCTTATCGTTTAGTGAAGTGTAACTATGACAGGTTATAAATACATCTGAGACTGGTTTGGATTTCTAGTCAAATATCCCCATACCTCTCATGGTGTGCCAAGATCAATCTATTTTAAGTGTCCAATCAGACTGCCTCCTATTGAAAATCTACCACTCTTCTGAATGCAGAAATCACATGCTCTATTAGCCTGAGTTCAGATTTGATATGCTTTTACGTTTTTCAAATGTATTCACAGAAAGCAAACCCAAATAAAATTGACATTTGTTTTTTCAGCCCTCTTAGCCACAAGGAAGATACACACACCATGATACATTGTTAGATTTTGTCGTTGAGTGTGTTTCTTCTATTTTGGAAGTTCAGAAGAGAGTATCAGTTTTTATGGTGTCAAAATAGCACCTTCCTATGAACAAGAGGTTTGGGAAATCTCTAAATTTTGAAGAAATATTCTCAACTCCACAAACACTCCCCCCCAAAAAAAAAATCCTTTCCAAATAAGCCCTTTCCAAATAGACCATAGAAGACCCAGCATGTTCACTAGTCACAGAATGATAACTAAATGCAACTGATTATTGTGGTGAGATGGAAAAGAGATAGGAGAAAAGGGGATAGTGTGGCTGATTGTCAGTGTGGTGCTATGCATGGCTTTTTAGGCATAAACAGTTTGTTGATAAGCGTGTAGAACTACAAACTAAAACAGTACTCCTTTAACACTGCAATATTTTTGTTGCACATCTATTTACACTATAAAGGCTCCTATGCTCAAGTTTCTAAACCTTTCAGGGAAAGGGGATAAAAATAGCAGTGATGGGACCAGGCAAGTTTCTCAGAGGAGGATATTCCATTACAAATATGACATGGCTATAGAAGTATTTTAAGTTTTGTGGCAGGATCCAGGCCTTGTTTCAGACGAATTGATTTCCTTGAAATTAAAAATCTTTTTGCTTCCAATTGGAACTGAACACGCAGACCCATTCGTAGGAGTAAAGAGGAGAAATGTAAAATGGATCCTAAGTATTCTGAAGTCAGGCGTTTAAAAATGTTTTTTAGTGGTTTTATAACAGTCATGCAAGATAATGCCTAGGCCAGAATCTTGCTGAGACACATATGCCTTCAAGTTTTTCCGACTTATCAACTCTAAGTTGAACCTGTTGCAGGGCTTCCTTGGCAGAATTGTTTGGAGGGAGCTTGCCTTTGCCATCCTCTGAGGCTGAGAGGATGGGACGCGCCAAGGTCATCCAGTGGGTTTCCATAGTTAAGCAACGATTTGAATCCTTGTCTTCAGAATTGTAGTCCAATGCTCAAACCACTAGACCAAACTGGCTCTCTGAGACACTACACTAGTGTAAAAATAGCAATACAAATGACTGTACTTTCATATAGATGGTGTGTATGTGGTTCCTTGCACTGTCAATTATTTTATTTTATTTTATTTATATTCTGCTTTTTTTCCCCCAACCTGGGAGTACAGGCAGCTTAAAGCAGATAGAGCTGAAAGTACACATCATCCAATATTAAAATATAATTCAACTATCATTTGAATTAAAAGCAATTAAAAGCATAGTCATTAAAATATGAGAATAAAAATATAGAGAATATAGCAGATTATCAAAAGGCCTTTGTTCTTCAAGCATGTCCTTCTCACTTTTGACTTGAATGGATAGCTATTTGACCACTGTGTAACAGATGAGCCCAAGACTTTGGCACCTGTTGTACAATCAGTTGCACAACTATGAGTTGAAGTGTTATTTTATTTATTTATTTGATTTAGATTCCATCTGTCTCCCAAAATGGGACTCAGAGAAGCTGGAAAAGCGGCAAGAACCATGCAGCCTTCCAGATGTTATTGGACTGTATCTTCCGACAACTCTAACCAGTATAAAAAAGGACGCCAAAAGTTACAGCCAAACAATATTTGGGGTTTGCATGATTTCCACCCTGATTTAGAACATAACAACATAAGAAGAAATATACCGAGCAGAACAAAATTGGTCCAGTCCGGCATCCTATTCACACAGTGGCTTGGTCAGAGCTAGTCAGAATATAGTTGGTCATCCACATTCACTAGGGGGCAGGACCCTTTCAAACTGTAAAAATCACAAATATCACAAATGTGTGTCTGTGAGTAGGGGATCAAAGCATAGTGGGGAGAATGGATGTCCAGGGACTATGTTAGGGAAAAGAGAGGGAAGGGGAATCAGCATGGTGGTCCCATATTTAAGTGCAACACTTAAAGAAATTTTCAAATAATCAAATCTGTGAAAGTCAAATCCACAAATGTGGAAGGCTGATGGTACTACACGAAAAGTACATAGGATTTCAGAGTTCCCCAAGCTGTGAACAGATGTGTTGAAGTACACTGGTCACCATTTCTAGTCAGCATGCATGGGGGTGCCACACTGGGAAAGGTTTCAGGAACTAGGCTCAGAACTAAGTTTTATTTACACAAGATATCTGTGTTTGTCCAAAGAAGGATAAAAGTACTGGTACTTCCAGCAGTTTGTTTCTGCTTTGAAATGTGATGCTACATCAAGAATGTATGGCTAAATTCCAAACAAAATTGAGAAAACTTTCATACCCCCACCATCACCTTGGATCTATATGCAGAAAACACAAAAGTGTACTTTGAGTCCCCCAAAGTAATTGAGACTGTTAGAGACAGAATTCCTGAGAGAAATTATTTGTTTGTCTGGGAAGATTTTCAAAATCTCATTATTATTCCTCACTGATACCCTGAGGCTTTGCCGTTTGAGACACTTTCAAAGGAGATGTGTGGCTTTGAATTTCATTCTGTTTTGCCACCCAAGAAAGAATTGTATACAGTAGCTTTGTCAAAGGAGTCTGCTACAATGAACTCTACCAAGTCCTCTACCGACAAAGCACTTCCCTTGCTCATTGTCAACTGTGCAGTAATGTGCATAGAATCATAGAAATATAGAATTGGAAGGGGCATCATAGGCTATTGAGTCCAAACTGGAGCATACTGTGTAGATGGAGAGTATGAAAATATTTGCTATAAAAGTTTATAGTATTTATGAGTATTTGCATTTTGGAAGGGATATCTAGAATAGCTAACAAATGTGGAAAAACTGGGGCCATTTCTGTGCTACACAGTTACAGTAATATTATTCCACTTTCAACATCCTATAGAATTCTGAGGTTTGCAGTTTACTGATGCCAAAGAGCTTCCTAGCCGTACACTATAAAACACAATTTTGGGGAAAATTAGCTGACACACTCACTTAAGCTAGAGAGAGGCAGGGTAACTTAGCAGGATCTTGCAACCCAGTGTCTATGGGGTCAGGTCAGTCAAGCAACCAGACGGGTTTAAGGTAATAAAAATGATGTTTTGTTGCATAAAAACAAATATTAAAGACACCACAGTCGCACAGTTAACTAAGAGATTAGAGATTGAATTAAGGATAGAGACTTTCAGGGAAAAATGGGTGATACGACACCTGTCTCATTGTCCTGGACCTCGGGAGAGAAGCCGGGGGTGCAGAGAAGAAGCTCAGCTCGATTAGCTGAGGGGAGCTCGCCAAGCAACGCAGCAGCAAGACAGGATGAAACTCAGGAGCAATCCAAGGAAGGTCTCGGAATCAGGGGGTTTTATAGGGTGAATTGGGATTGCAGACCATGCCTTACTCAAGGAGAACAATGAGTTTTGGGTGCGAGGCTACAAATCAAGCGATTTTAACAAATAGAAACTGAGTTCCAGCGGGAGGAGTTTGAGGAAGTCCTGTTTGAGGAGAGTCTCTAGGTTATCGGAAAGGTCAAAACCTTGCATGATGGAATCAGAGCCAAATTAACAATAGTGTGGCCAGTATGCAAATGCGCAGCACTTACCAGTGGACAGCACAACCTTTGTCCAGTAGCCTGCTCGGGGCAGGAAGCCTTTGTTAGTATCGCACATATGTGATGAAGTGTTTGCCAGAGAGGTCCCTGAAGCGACAAACCGGCTATGTCTGCTATGTCTGGTCTGCCTGGGTGGGGAATGGAATGTCCAGCAATTATTGGCCATGCCTGTTTGCGTGCTTGTCCAGTGACCTCGCAAACACGTGGAGCGGGGTGGCAGGGGAAAGCTGAATTGTTCGATATCAAAGTGATATCAGGTGCTATCTCCGGGTAGGCCTAGACTGCAGTAACACTCCCTAAGCTGCAAACCCCAGGATTCCATAGGACCTTGAAAGTGGAATAATAACACTATAACAATGTCACACAGAAATTGCCTGGATGATAAGTGTGTGGTTCAAACACTGGATTATGACTCTGGAGACCAGAGTTCAAATCTCTGCTTGGCCATGGAAACCCACTGGGTGACCTTAGGCAAGTCATATTCTCTTAGCCTCAGAGGGAGGTAAAGGTGCACACACCAAGGAAACCCTGTGATAGATTTGTCTTCGGTTTGCAATAGGTCAGAAATGACTTGAAGGCACACAACAACAACAACAACAACTAGTCCAGCACTGATCTTGGCTACACTCACTGCCATCATGCAGTAGAGATATAATTCTTCACTAATTTTCTTTGCAAAGGAAGTTATGAGTGTCCTACTGAAAGAAAATCTTCAGAAATCTGGAAGTTATTGAAGTCTATTTGCAATTTGGAACACATTCTGCGAAAAATTCTGATGAGGTTGTTTTGCATAGAAACCAGAATTTCCTGCACAGGAAATAGTCTTTTCTATACAAGAAGCAATATTTTTATGCAAAACAACCATGTGAGAATTCTGTGCAGAATAAGCCCCAACCTGTGAATATTCTCCTCAGTCCAAGTTTCTTCTCATAATAGTTTCTCTACACTTTCACAAATATGCTTTTTATTTTATTTTTTATTTTTTTACAAATATTTATGGATACCCTTCCTTGGCATAGAGTTTCTACTTTCTATCCAGATCACCTCTGGAAGAACGTGGTTTTCTTGCAGCAAATAACAGTTACCTATCCTTATTTAAAATGACAATCCTGTCTTTGTCATATCTCATAAAACACCACAGATAAATGAGGATGGCTACAAACATTAAAACTTCATAAAACTGCATATAAAACTCAGAGGAGGAAGGTAAAACAAACACCAAAACACCAGAAGGACAATATCCAGATTGCAAATAGACTACAATGAAACAGATAGTGGAGTTGGCACCAAGTGAACCTATATGGGTAAGGAATTCCAAAATAAAATGTCAAAAAGCTCTGTGTTGCATCACTATTCACCTTATCTCAAATTATTGTAAAACCTCAAATATGTTACCAAAGATGTTCTATTTCTGTGAGAACAAGCTGTACTTTTGGTATATTGGCCTTACAGATCAGAAATAGCATTTGGACTGGAACTGGACCAGATACAAAGGCAATTGCTCCAAGACTCCTTGGCATATGATTTCATTTAATAATTAGCTTGCAACATTTTGTATAGAACTGGATCAAAATTCTTATGCACAGATCTGATACTTTAGGGTTATTTGCTCTCTGCAAAACTGGATTTTGAAGATAGCAGCAGAAGGCTGCAGTTTCAAAAACAAAAACAAAAGCAACTTTTTGCCTCCACTCCTGCCATCATTCCTCTGTCTGAAAGAACTGATCCAATAGGAAGCATGCTTCACCAAGGTATCACATTCTTTCCAGGGGCATTTATGGAGGAGAAAGATGGATGAGGACAGCAATCTTTTTCTTCTAAAGAAATCCTGGGAATGATCTCTGTCATGAAATAGCATTCTTCCATTTTTCCATTCTATGGAAGAATATTAACAAGTTGTTGATAGTTATCCTACTGATACTCAAGGCAACAGTAAAGAATTTTGTCTGTCGTATTTTAAAAAGAGAGAGAAAAAAAAAACTAGAAACCTTTCTCAGTAGTAAGTTCCTGCAACAAACTCAGCATATTTTACCTTCCCCTAAATTTGATCCTATACCAGGCATCATTTTGCATGGCTGTGGGGAGGCAATATGAGCAGGAACAAATACTGGAAAGCATGTCCAATAAATCAGCAGAAAAGAAGGAGATTAAGCTCCACATGCTTATAGATGGACCAAATTTTATTCTTTTATAAGAGCCCCCAAATTTTATTCTTTTAAAAGAGCCCACCAAATTTTATTATTTTATTCTTTTTTAAAAGAATAAAATTTGGTCCATCTATAAGCACAATTCATGCCAGATCATGTCCTCATGTCCCACAATGGCATAGACATTGTGAGTTTTCACCTTAGGGTTATGCTAAGCAGCTGCTCATCAAGGCCCAAGAGCAACGGTGCAGGCCAATGAGAGTTTGGCACGATGTGCCTTCCTCTGCAATGGCGTTGGAGGCAGAGGCATATCTAGAGTGAGGCAAGTAGGGTACGTGCCCCAGGTGCCATTGCCAGGGGGTTGCAAAAAAAGCTGAGCATGTAGGGGGGTGGGGGTGGGGGTAGGGATAGGGATAGAAGGTAAGGATGCAATTTCCATGCTTGTCCTAAGTGCTGTTTACACTAGATATGCCACTGATCAAAGGTGAGTCTCGGCCCCAGTTTGTTGCTTGACTTATCCCTCTTGGTTAATGCAGACCGCCAGAAGTAACCAGGCAATTTGCAGCTGGGGAAGAGAGCTGGAATAACTCCTGGAGTGGAAATCCAGGAAGAGGAGGTCAGCTTTTTCCTCTCAAGGGCAGAACTGCAGATCAGACTAGGTGCTGCTTAGATACCTTTCCAGACCCTCCTCCCTCCCCCTAGCTAGAATACTGCTATGGTATGGTATGGGAATCAGTAGTGATACATCATGTTACATAAACGTGTGTAACCGACAGGATTCCATCCACTGAGATTTTCACCTCCTGTAGTTCATGAAACTGAATGCAAATTGTTGTGTGGACTCAAGAGGGAAAAACAAATAAATCTGCCGCTGATTCAGAAATGAGATGGGATGGATTTGTACTGGATAAAATGTGAATATTATAGAAAGCTAAATAGACAGATCAGCACATTCCTGGCTAAATGTTTTTTTATAAATCAGAATTATCTACACCATACTCCCACAACCTGGCACAGGACTAGAAGATGTGACACTGTAACCATAGCCCCAACCAAAAAAATCACTGCTCAAGATTAATGATAGGTATAGTTTAATGAACTCTGTAGGATATGAGCTTGAGAACAACAGATCTACATGTTCTGATGCACTAATTGTGACTTGCAGACCAAGAAAAATAATTATCGTTCCCTTTCCATCATGTCTACATTTGCTTCAACTCAAAACATCCAGGAGTGATGATAGAGGATAAGAGAGACCTGTGAAAATGTTATATAAAGGCTGACTGAATCAGTAATCCCCTTAGCATGCCGGTATGACTGGACTTCAAAAGTGTGACGCTCACTTGATGCACAGCTATATTCCTCCAAAATACACCTTAAAGCCAATAGATTTTCTTAAATCCCAACATGATTTATATTTCTGAACGTCTTCTCATTTTTTAAAAAATCCCCTATCTCTAGATTTTATGGCCATCAGACAAATGTTTGAGAAAGATTTGCTTTGCTTTCATGATAGGCACTAATGAAAAGCTAGATTTTTATGTAAAATTGTTAAATATATTTTCAAAATGGGGAACTTACATTACTTAGACATTTGAAAATATGGTGTGCTGTGCCTCTGAAAGTCACTGCACAGCTCTGATTAACTTCACTAAAAATGAGTAAGTACACCCAAGAACAGGATTTTGTGTATGATTAGTGTATCTTATTTTATTTAAGAGCTTGATCCTGTGTCCACTGTGTGCCTGTACTATCAGAGATTTTAATTACCACTGAACCATGTACTCAGCATTTCTTTGATTAAGCCTCAAAACAAATTAAACAGATGAACCTTCACATGGCTTTCAAAGAAATAACGTTCTTCCAATCTTCAGAACAGAAATGGGATTATCTAAGATCTGCCGGATTTACTCAAGCTTGATGTTAGGTTATGGCTCAGGTCCTCAATAGGCTGCCTATGAGCTATGTCATGCTATCAGTGTTCCATAAGCTTCCTATTTAAAATATAGGCTGCTTTATAGTGCTATTCCAAAAAGGGTTAAACTAAACTCATGAAGAGGGCAACATACTAGTCCTGCCCCCTCTAGCATCACTCCCTTAGGAAGAAGAGGAAGAGATTGAAGAAGAGAGCCTTTACTATACATAGAGGTTCTTGCATTATAAGAAATCATGCTGAAAAGTATCCAGAAACCTATCTGCTAAATGGAGGGATAGAGACAGTATCTTACTTCACAGTGACAGTAGTTTCATTTCAGCTACCATGGTTCCCTCCTCTGGGACAATGCAATTTATACCATTGCAAAGTACACAGAATTCTCTGCTGGATTGGTGCTGTAGCTCAGGAGAATGGATTAGAGTTCTCTAGTTGAGAATTTCAGCAAACTACAGTTCCCAGAATTCTGTAGGATGGAGGCATGCCAGTTGAAAGTGGTGTGAAACTGTTGATGTGATATTAGAAACACTAAGAGTCTCCAGAAAACAAACTTTCATGTGGGAAAGAGATGTCCTCTTTCCTTAGACCTCATGTGGATTAATTGAACACATATGCACACTGAGATAGATACCATGCAAAGCACAGATGACTATAGTGCATTTGCTGAGGGATGTTTTGAATTGTTGATAAATGGACTGTAAATGGTTGTAAATGGGCGGGCATGTTTTCATTTTTTTAAAATAAAAATTTAAAATGTAAATTTAATTTAAATTTAATTTAAAGAAATTTAATTTAAAGAAACAAAGAATTTAAAGAAATTTAAAGAAAAGTTTCCAAATTCTACATATGTTTCACAAATTCAACGGCTTTTTAAATGAGTGTGAGGGAACCCAAAACAGACAGCCGCTCATACTAATAACTGAGCTTTGTGAATGGATTTGAGGCCTCATATATTTAACCACACATTTAATCTTGCTTCCAGCGCTGCATCAAGGTTATCACCTTTTCTTTTTAACAGGGTCATCTTCTTTAGTAGCTACATAAATCAGTATTATTAGTATTAATATTAATATTAGTATAAGTATTTCTTACCCACCTCTCTCCATGGATTGAGGTGAGAGCCAACAATAACAGTTAAAAACAGAATATCAATTAGAAGTTAAAATATATTTCATCTTAAAAGAAAAAATAATACAAATACCTAACAACAAACAATACATACGTATTAAAAATTCACTGTCAAAATTCACAGTTTAAAATAACAGGCCTGCCGGAAGTTTAACGCTATTTTAAATTTGGACAGCACCTTCAGCTGTAAAATCTCTTCTGACAGGTCATTCTAAGTCTAGGAAGAAAAATTGTTCATTCTGGGTGACCGTTGCCAGTCTAATCCTGACCAGTTGAAGTAAGTGTCTCCCAGAAGACCTGAATCTGTCAGATGGATTATATGAGAGGAGGCAACCCCATAGGTAACTTGGACCCAAGCCATGTAGGGCTTTAAAGAAAATAACCAACACTTTTTACTTTGTCTGGAAACTAATTGGCAGCCAGTGGGAGTGACTAATATTGGTATAATATGTTCACCAGTAACAAATCTGGCTGCCATGTTTGAATCAACTGAAGTTTCCACACTTGGTATAGAAGTAACCCAATATACAGCACATTGTAAAAGTCCCTCCTTACCAGCACGTGCACTACCATCTTTAGGTTCTCCAGCTCTAGGAAGGGACATAGCTGGCATATCTGCCAAAGCTGACAGTAAGCACTGCCGGCCCTCACTGAGCTGTCATTTTGAACAATGGATCCAAAAGCACCCCCAGACTGTGAACACAGTCTTTCAGGGGGAGTGTAACCTCATTTCAGGGAGTGTAACCTCATCCAGAACTGGCTGACACACTTCAGAACCTAGGTTAGAACCCTTGACAGAAAGTATCTCCATCTTCTCTGGATTCAGCTTCAGTTTGTTTTTTCTCATCCAGCCCATTACCTCCCCCTGGCATTCATTCAGAGTGGAACCCTATCCTTTGCTGAAGCTGTTTTCAAAGGCATGGAGAAATATGTTTGGGTGTCATCAGTGTACTGTGTACTGATAGCACCCTGTTCCATGCCTCCAGAGATCACTCCAAGCAGTTTCATGTAGATGTGTGATACTGGGGTTTATTTCCAGTCCCCTCAAAGATTGGAAATTCCTCCAGCGTTCTACTGGGGTTCTTGCCAGCCCCCGAGGCTGACTCCCACCCTTGTAAAGGCTGGCAATCTCCCCAGCATTATCAGGTATGCTGCCACCCCCCCCCCGAATTATGAGTTAGTTGGACAGTACAGGGGGACACTGTCCAATCTCTAAGCTTAAGGATCTTTCCACCTCCCCCCTTCTGAGTGAGAGAGGTCCTATCTAGCGTGTACCAAATACTGGAGTGGGAATGGAGAGAAATGGAGGTTTTACAGAAAGTATTTAATCAAGGTATGCAAATAAACAAGACAATATCACACTTGAGAGGCTCCCCCCTCCCAGGCACGCTTAGTTACAAGAAGTTACAAAAACAGATATAAAAGCACAGATACATTCTTAAGATCAGCCAACTCCAAAATAATAAAAAGCCCTAACGAGGCTAACTACTTTATTCTAGTACTCACGGATGTTCATGGTTTAGATGTTCTAAAAGAGACGAGAGAGCCAGGAGGCCAGGCATGCCTGCCTGCCTGCCTACAACTGGCCAGATCTCATCTCTATGAGGTATCCCTTTGTTCTCTCTTTGTCCTTCTCTCTCTGGCCACATGGTCTCTCAGAAGTTTTATATTTTCTCCTTGGAAGGATCTGGAAGCATCTCCAAGATGCCCACCTCCTTCTTTGTGGTTGGTCAATTCTCACCTTGTGACCCTTGATGTAATCCCAACACCTCATTAACCCTTGGTTTACCTGAGAAGGGAAGTATCCCCCTTTAGCTAAGCTTAGATAATGGGAAGCAAAGCCCCATTATCACAAGGTGTTGAACACCATTGGGGATAGAATGGCACCTTGTGATATGCCATACAGCAGCCCCTTTTTTGAGGAATAGCTATCTCCAAGCACCACCATCTGGAATCTACCTGACAGATAGGACCAGGACCACTGAAGCACCATGCTTGCAATTCCCAGATCCCTCAGGCACTCCAGAAGGATGGTATTGAACACCACTGAGAGGTCCAAAAGCACCAGCAGAGACACTCTTCTCTTGTGTTCAAGCGAAGATAATCCACTAAGATGACCCTAATGATCTCAACTTTGCATCCTGCCCTGAAGCCAATTTGAAATGAGTCTAGAGAACTTGTATCATCCAAGACTGCTAGGAGTTGGGAAGCAACTGTCTTCTCAATCACCTTACCCAAAAAAGAAATATTTGATACTTGTCTATAGTTGTCAAATCTTGGGGAATTGAACACTACTGAATATTACAGCAGGTACCTTTTCATAATTAGGACTTGGAATCATTGCCACTCTGGAAGAATGCTGCAGAGCTGTTTAAATGTGGGTAAAGATATATCTTATTATTCTTTTTCTAATTGTATTAATGATTTTTATTAATATATAAAAAGGGGTCACAGAACATTGACAGCGACATGTTGTGAGTGATATTGAAGTATAAAGCAAAAGATGATAATATGCAATAATTATTTACTTGATGTGCAGGAAATTCATTATTCATGTCTCTAAAGTTATCTGTGGATAATTCTAATTGCTTGCTTTTAAAGTATATGAGATCCACTACAAATACATTAACAATTTTGATTGAACACCTGCTACCTTTTTTTCCTACTAGAGAGCAGGAACCAGGTTCCGTAAAATGGCTATTACCAAGCTGAAATTGACACAGGCTCAGGACGCATTTGGAATATAGAATGTGGAAGCCTTTCTCTCTGAGTGTAAGTGGAGCAAAACAGTCTGTCAACTTCATATGTACGGTTTCATCAATAGTATAAATATTTGTATTTAAAAAGTATTACATTTTTGTTAAGTGTTTGCCTTCTGATTTTATACTGATCACTAGGATGCATGCATGTGCGCTCGTACACACACACACACACACACACACACACCAATTCCTGCTGGAGCAGACTGAAAATCCATCTAGTTCAACATCCTTTTTGTCTTGGTAGCTATCTAGATTCTCCTGGAATGCCCACTAGATGCCATTCAGTTCCTTTCTTGTGGTCAGACTTGGAAATTGCTATTCAGTAGCATAATTCCTCTGATTGTAGCTAATTTTAATTCTCTTAATTCAGAACTGTGTGCAGTTCCAGGATTCCCCAAGAATTCTTCCAGTATCAAACCCTGACACACATTACTGCTAAAGCTACACTTTATAGATGGCAAATGATACAGCTGATAGTACATGACAGATAAGTATTCTGGCCCTTTTGCTTGATGGGTTCCAGCACCCCTTACAATCAATGGTAGAACTGTGCCTCCCTGCCAAAATTCTATCCAGATAAATCTCTTCAAATGGTAATCAAATTAGATCCCTATCACTAGACATATGGGGAACCTGTTTGGGGTGAACTCCCTCCCTTGGCCAAGACGAATAGAAGATGGGTTCCCAAGGGCTGTATAATTTAGAAGTAAACAAAGAAAATCAAAGTGCACAAACATAACTTACCTCTCTCTACCCCCAGTAGCAATGAGAATTGTGCAAGCAGGTTAGCCATAGAGAAAAAGTCACTCCGTCATCCTTTCTCAGCCTTCACATCTTCTTCCCAGCCAAAAACTTCAAAGCAAAATCAAAAAGCATTCAGCAAGATCACCAATACAAGTTAACTCTTTTGCACCATTGGAGAGCAGTTAACATCTGGATTCCAAACCCTTTTTTCCTGGTAGAAGTGGCCCAGCTTATTACACCAGTTAATGGAATTGTTATTAGCTCATCCTGTGTGAAGAATCATTTTCTCCCACCTGTCTTGTCCTGAATTTTGCCTCCTATCAATTTCACAGGGTGATTCTACATTCTAATACCATGAGAATAATAGATATTAAAAGTGGAATGTTGGTTTTGTTTTTATTTTTTTTACCCTTCAACTGATTCTGCAAAGAGACTTCCACAACAGGATAAAAACCCAATATAAAGCTCAACATTAAAAAAAAAAAAATTGCAATAATACATTTTGGTCTTCCGTGGCTGAGCAGGGATTCAAAACCTTGTTCCCCAGAGTCTTAGAATCATAGAATGACAGTGCTAGAAGAGACTAGAAGGGCCATCGAGTCCAATCCCCTTCCATGCAGGAATACACCATCAAGGTATTATTAAGAGATGGCCATCTAGCAGGAGAGACCAGCACACTCAGTCCAACACTCAATCCATGCTGGCTCCTACAAAAATCATTTTACAGTAACTATTGAAACCACCAACCAATAGATTAAAGTCTAGAAGGCAGATTTCAAAATATAAAACTGTTATTGTTTTTGTTGTTGTTCTCATAGTCATTGTTCTTGTTTAGTCCTGTTTTTGAAGACCAGGTCATTACCAAATCTTGAGTTCTGTAGTATTGCCCAGCATTGTTCATAGGCTAATAGGATGTGTTAATACCTTCTTTGAGGATTAGAGATACTGAGTCAGTACTCATCTGATTCATGCAAACCACAACCATGATGGACTGAATATTTTCTCCATGAGGAGTTTCAGATCATTATCCTAATGAGTAAGTTTTAGACAGAGAAAGTGATAAAAGCTGCCTTGTTTTCATCAGTGGCTGTTGCTTTGTTTGCTCTCTTTCTTACGTGTTGATGTGTATTTATGACGTGATAATCCTGTCCCATTTCTTTCTGTATAAAATGACTTCCCTAAGATTCCGTTACATACGGACATTGCCTTCAGCACTTGACTTATGGGCTTTTCCTGCATTTCCAATGATCCTCACGTTGTATGAGTTGTTTTCCCGCTACATATTTTTGCCATTTTGTTTTCCCTCTCTCCTTTCTCTATTTATCTTCTGCCTTCTCCTCTACTCTATGCATAGATAAGATACAGCACTCAGAGAGGACAATTAATAGGTTCTTTGGAGTGCAGTCCACAGCACAAGTTAGTGGTTGTATCAGTAGTTACAGCATAATGTGTAAATAGGATTGTTCTGCCGGACAGTCAAAGATCTACCAAGAGATCATTTTCAAAACCACCAAGAGAAACTGGAATTTAATTTATGAACTGGAGATTGAAAATGGTAAAAAGGTTGTGGTACGAGCCTATATGGGTAGAGATAAGGAGGTTTGTCAAATCAGTTTCTGCAGACTTCTGCTTTTTCCCACCTCCATGTCTGTTCCATGCCAGTTCAATGGAAATCTTCTTCTTCAAGTAACACATTATAAGCACAGAAAAGAATGATTGTGTAGCTGTAAGTTTTTCACATTTCTTTATTCCAGTAAGTACTGACTAGATAAATCATTAAAAAAAAATCAGTGAATTAATTTTTTCATATATTCCTGTCTATGGCCATCATCCCTTTGCTGTTGTTAGATAATTGCCTGTTGGAGTGACATGAAGATTTTCTGATGGTCATTACTATAAAAGCAGAGATATTGGAAGCCTGAGGCTTTGACTAATAAGAACAATGTAATATTACTCTCTTTCATAACTGAGAGGAAGTACATGACATTCTTGTTCCAGAAACCATGCAGTTGAAAAATATTATTTGTTGAAAACAGTCTACGTTTATAAACCTCCTGTAAACACCACATATCATGTATAGGTCATGGTTGAATCTAAAGATACAGTTTCTTCTCTTTCTTTTCTTTTTGTTCCCACCCCTACCACTTCAGCAGTTTTCAATATGGATAAAATGTGAATGGGCAGGAGACTGATATTAGGTTGTTTGGTCTTGACCATGATCTTCCTATATTATTCTGCCTTTCTGCTTAGATTTACAGAATCCTATACATAATATGATAGTTAGAAGGCCTAGTAGAGCTGAATTAATTCAGCCTGCAGTCTCTGTCTCGAGACTGGGGAAGTAAGTGTGATGGTTCTTTCCCTCTGTCACTATCACCCTGATCTCTACAAATTGGAAGGTGACTTTCCTATTCAAAATCAGGGTTCTAACAGCACAGTGAGTTTACATGAGTGGAGCAGGTTTCCCACCATTGTCACCTTGGCGATGGAGAGGGTGAAGCTAATGCAATTGTCCTCACTCTCCTTCATGTGATTCTAACCAAGTGCGGGGAGTTATGAATACATGAATCAGTTTTTACTGTTCTGGAAAGAGTGAAATGGTTCTGCATACCCAGTGTCACAGTTAAGTAGTTATGCTTTTATAAATTAGCATAGAATAAATTTTCAGAGACATTTTGTTCTTAGCAAGTTCTATTTCACAAATGAATTATTCTTTCCCTATTAATTTTCCTACCCATATTTGTTCCTATCAAGATTGCATCGTTCTATCACTCTCACAGTCTTCAGGAAGCACCAGTTGTGTATTCTGTGTGAACTGTTTAGGCATGATTGGTGCATGTTGGTTTATGATAATTCCATCTTGAAAAGTGGTAGCAGATGGACCTGAGCTTGTGTGGCTTTTTTTCCCCAGTCTATGGCTCAAGGGTCCTCCTGTCTGGTCAAAATAATTTTTTTTCCACATCAAAAAGTTGAATTTTATGCATCCAGGAGCAGTAGCTTTGCTGACAAAAGGCATACAGGATTCCTCAAAAAACAAAATCTGAAATTGAAAATAGCCACTTTTATCTCCTTTTTCCCATTTTTCTTCTGACTCACATCGTGTTGCAGTCCATTGGAAGCTGACCAGCTTGGTCCAGAAGTCTGATGGCTACATTTATTGATTAAAATTTTGTGAGGAGGTGTCAGGACACATCTTGAAATGGAAGATCACAGTTTTGCTGAGTGAAGACCTATCACTCTTTTACTGAGAACTAAATTCTACAGTTATACAGTCTGCTGCCCTGATGGAATGACACTGGGGACTACGTCCTTGTCAAGAAAGATATCAACAAGCTGAAATGTGTCCAAAGAAAAGGCAGTCAAGATGTTCAAATGTCTTCAAACCAAGCTTTCTGAGGAATGACTTACGGACCTGGGCATGTTCAGTTTGCAGAAAAGAAGATAGGTGGCATTACAGCTATCTTTAAATATCTGAAATGATGTCATGTGGAAGATGGAACAAGGTTGTATCCTGCTGCTCCAAAGAATAGAACATGAACCAGTGAGTTCAAATTAAAGGAAAAGAGGTTCCACCTAAATTTTTTTTTCTGTAGGAACTGTGTTCAACACTGGAATAAACTGCCTCAGTAAATGGTGAGTGTTCCATCTTTGGAGGTGTTTAAGCAGAGGCTGCATGGACATCTTCCAGGAGTGTTTTAGTTGTAGTACCCTGCATGGCAAGAGGTTGGACTGGATGGCCCTTTCTGTTACTTTCAACTCGAAGATTCTATGATTCTGTCCTATCACAAAAGATTTCACCAATGCCATACATGTGCTGATGTTGTTTCTCTGAAATGTGCAATGCCAGAATCTCAGAGGGCTTGGATTCCAGGAGATTATACTAGGTTGCCAAGTGGAGCTGGATTGTATCCCAGATATTCAGTACAATTCAATGGCTACCTGGACCCTGATATGCACATTGTGTTCTCCTCTCATACACTTCACCTCCACAGGAGAACAGTGAGATTTGTGTGTTCATTACAGTGCATATTTTACACATCGCTAAAATTTGTTTGTTTATTTGTTACCTATGTATCCTCTTCCAATGAACACAGGTACGTTCCTGCTTTTATTCACACAATAATCCTGTGAGATAGGCTAGGCTAAGACAGTGACTGATCTAAGGTTGCCCAGCAAGTTTCACAGTTGAGCAGCTACTTGATTCTGGGATCTCTCAAGTCCCCATCTAACTATAACCACTGTACCACACTGGATCTAAATGGATTAGAAGATCACAAACATTAGTCCTATGTCCCTTGTATAGCAGATGCCAGAATAGACTGGGCTGATGGAGCATTCTTTGATACTGAAAAGTAGACATGGAATTAATATTCAAAAATATTTTTAAAAAAAGTTGAAAATATGTTTTTTGAGTATTGAGAGACCATCAAAGAAGGTCCAGAAGAGTCCAGGACTGCTGAGAATCTTCATCGGTGTGGAATTTATTCTACACAAAATTCACATATGGAAATATTATTTCCTGCACAGAAAATGTGATTCTCTGTGCAAAACAACTATGCACATTTGCAGAGTAGGTCCTGAATTGTGAATAGATGTTGAAAACTGCTGTGAAGAAACCTAATGGAGAATTAAATCCCAAAAAATGAGCAGTCATCTTCACATGGATCTTTATAGATGCTCAAGAGTTTTTGCAAACACTATGGGCTTCTTATTTGACTGGAAATTATGTATTCATGTTTTAATATAGACACAGTTCATTTTGTTCTGCGTTACCATTTTGAACAACAGGGTCATTTTCAAATGAGAATTTATAGCTCTCAAGAGTAATGAAACCAGTGCATGTCAAACCATAATTATGATAAATGATTCTGTAAGATGATACAGGGCATTGTTTGTGCACCAAGAATCCTATGAACAGTCATTCTTTGTTCCTTTCAGAGACACAGTTATCAAGGAAGGTGAGGAAAATGGGGATTTTTTTTTCTTGACATTTCATATTTGAGTATGGATACCCAACAATTTGGATTGTGCACCTTGAGATAACAACTATCTCAGTTGTACTAAATAATGTTTTTTCCCGGCAAATGGTATAGATGCAAAATGTTTAGTGCTCCAGGTGTCTGACATTTCAATTCATAGAGTCTCTGACTATTGACCCTGCTGGATTCTGAGACTTGAAATCCAAATCTTCTACAGGACCAAAAGTTCAGAATCATTGGCCTGAGTACTTTCACATTTACTGCTTTACTATTTTTCATGAATAGAATCTGGGATTTATTCTCACAGAGAACACATATCTCTTTGAATCTCCAAACTAGCTTTGGAGGTTTGTATGGCTATCTGTTGGGAGTACTTTGATTGTGTATTTCTGTATTACTAGAGGGTAGACTAGATGGCCTTTATGTTTTCTTCCAGCTTCTAGTCATGAGTGTAATATATTATCATCCGTAGCAGAAGTGATATGCTAGCAAATGCCATTTGCTGAGCAAGGTGTGAACCCTATTGTTCTGATGTCCTGCTTGGGACTTTTCTATTGGCATTTGGTTTGCCATCATGACAAACAGAATGTTGGACTATGTAGGCCTTTAATTCTTGGAACCCCCCAAAGTTTAGTTTTTCCAAGGCTTCTGATATTCTCAGCCAGATACAACAACTTCATGTCCTGGCTTTCCTGAAGTGAATGAATAGTTTTCAGAACTGGACACAGGACAATATTAAAGGGATCACAAATTTGCTTGGTTTATTGTGTACAGTACCTAGTAGCATCCAAGGCACCAATTATTACTTACACAGACATTTTAAAAGGATCATTCATTTAAAGCACAAAACAAGAACAAAAATCAACAAATATATATTTCATAATGCCTGCATGAAGACATTTATTTATTCATTTTAATCCATTATTTGGTTTGTTAATATTAATAGGTTCCCCTTAACAAATATTCTCTTTTGGTACTTCAGTTTCTTAATATCAGCCTTCTGCAGAATCAGCAGACAGTGTTTCAGTTTCTCCTCTAAAAATTATGAGATAATTTTAGTTCCCAATTTAATCTCAATTATATTAAACTTCTTCCTAGTAATTTAATGACTTCTTATTCACTTAACAATATCCTTTGTTAATTTCAGTTGCTTTCAATAATAAATAAAATCAATGGTTAGTTCTCTTTTCTTTTCTCATGCATGTCCTTATACCGCTTAGTAGAACCCAAAGCTTGCTTCCCATATTAAAGGATGGCTCTCCAAAGGCCACTTCAGGTTTCTGGTTCTTCTGACAATTGATGGTAATTATTGCCTGGTTTTAGGATACTAGCAAGATCTGCCTCCACATAATCTGTTTATTGAACAATACATATATTTGTCATTCTTCTGTGTGATACAGATTTCTTACACCTGAAATTAAGGCTCTTTCTGCATGATGATGCTGAGCTGCTTCTGCCACGGAATGGCAGTGGTCAATAGGCTGTGTTTCTGCACAACATTGTCGCTGTTCCACTGCCATCCCATTGCAAAGTGTCACAATCACACAGTATTTGAAAAACAGAAAAAAAAAATCCAGTTTCCACCTCCCATCACATGGTGCACCTGTACTTACCATTATGCAGAAGCTGCAGCCATGAGATTGTGATGCTTCCTGCCCCAGCAAAGCAATAGCAAGTGCCCGACTGTGCAGCAGAAGGAAGGGGCACTGCTATCCCCCTTCCACAGGGAGCGAGCAGGTGTGGAGGGGTGTGTTGCTGATGCACTCCCTTCCGGATTCGGATTTGCAGCACAGCAATGTGGAAGAGCATCATCATGGGGAAAGGGCCTAAGATACAGCTTCCCATATTAAAGGATGACTCTCTAAATAAAGAAAGAAATAAAGAACATAGTTTGATTAGTTAACCTGCTGTACAGTAAGATGTCTCTGCACAAAACTAGGGTATTTGCCCTTTGCAAAACAAAACGTGCATGAGCATGGAAGGACTGTCTCATTGATCAGAAAGATACTTCTGATTTTTAACGGTCTGTTAAAGCTGGCAACACTCAGTGTAGTTTTGTGAGGTTCATGGTTGGAATTCTGTTGGAGTCTCACATCTTCATAAGTGGACTTACATCTATGGGAATTATAATTGGACAGTTTTATAACTTCCATATCCAGTAGAGGGCTGCTGTCATGTTAGTAGGTGCCACAGCCAGCAAAGGAACCAATGCACATTGGGACCGATGCACAGTGGGAACCAATAGATAATGGAATGCACACTGCATCAGTTCCCATGCACGTAACACCAGTGGAGATGCACATTGGACACCAGTGAATATTGGGCATGTTGACAGTGTCCTGCTAAGCACTTTTGCAATTCAGTAAAAGCACTTCTTAGAGTCTGTGCTACCTAATGTAACAGCTCATATAGGATTTTGGCATATAGTTGGCCTTTCATATCCATGGATTCTATAGCCACAAATTCAACTAACCACAGCTCAAAAATACAAAAGAAAAAAGAAAGGAAGGGAGGGAGGGAGGGAGGGAGGGAGGGAGGGAGGGAGAAAAAAGAAAATCCAACAAGCAAACTTTGTTTTGCCATTTTATATAAGGGATGCCATTTTACGATACCACTGTTCACAAGGGAACTTGAGCATCCACAATTTTTGGTATCCATGGGGGTCCTAGAACCAAACCCTAGTGGATACTAAAGACTCACCATATATATTTGAAGGAAAAAAAAATACTGCATTTGTTATAATCCAATGGATAACAACAGAAAATTTTTCTGTGTCTCATCACTAACAGAATCAAGTGAGGATTTATATCCCTACCATGGACACAGAAGTCACACTGTAGCGCACTGTACTTGTGAAGAAGGTATACAATCTTAGTAAGATAAACTGAGTTAATGTAAACAGAATGGACGTCAATGAAAAAAAAAATAGATCTGGGACAGAGTGGGTTAATTCAGACCTGAAACTACTTATAAATGCATGCCTCTATATATTGTAGAATGATCTTTCAGTTTAAAAGATTTTTTCCTTTGGGTAAGAGCTTTCTTAGGGAAATTTAAAAAAGAATGATGGTGATAAAAGTATAGAAAGCAGCACGGTGAAAGGATTACAGTTTGTATAGACAAGGGGTCCAGAAGAAGGAGCAAGGGCTTCAGAAGAGATATCAGTTAGAACAGCTGCCTAGAACCTGAAGTCTTCCATATGTTTTGGGGCTACAATTCTCTTATTTCTGACCATTGACTATGCTGAAGACAGTTATAGTCCAAAGCATCTGGAGAGAAAGTTGGGATAGAAGTCAGCAATGACAATGCAAGGAAGATTTGTCTCCTGGATCCAGCTGGAGGGTAAGGAAAATGCTTCTGGCTGCAGTTCAGTGATTTTAGGCATTTTGACTCAAGTGTAGTGACAGGAATACTCACTACAAACATGGATGTTGAAGCAAAGAGACTGTAGGGAAAAACTGGGTTAAGGCAAGTGTTAGTTGATGTTCCATATTTGTTGAAGACTAACAGAAAATGCTTGTGTGATTTCTCAGCAATCAGAAACACCATTATTCCTTTCTCTCCTTTGCTGGTTGAACACTCACTCAGCTATTTTAAGCTCTCTTGAAAATTCCACAAATCAAGTGGCCTCAAAATATTATAAACTGGGTGTTGCCTAGTATTTTATTTTCTCACAGGTAACAGTTGTTATAAATACCTTAGGAATTACCTTACCTTAGGAATTAGATGCAGTTGAAATACACAGATTTGAGCTCCTGTGTCTCTAATTCCCTAAACTATTTTGTCCATTACCTGCAATTTATCCCCATATTCCCCAATCCAATCTGTATTCAGAGTTGTTAACATACAGAGGTTAAGTTTGTGAGGAGATTTGCTGCTAGGCCTCGTCTCCATAGCAACTGGCCTGAGCTGTCTGGCTGAGAATTCTAAAGGCCCCTCCCTGAATTGCCAACCCCAGGATTCCGTAGAATCTTCACAGACAGCCAATCATATGAGGTCTTCTTACCTCACACAACCAATCATATGAGGTCTTCGCCTGCCTGGCAAACAGACAAACTCACAGACAAACTTCGACTTTTATATAGTAGATATCTACATGCAAACCTCTGATGCACTGAATGATATGCTCCCACTCCAACTTACTCTAAAACTGATGTCATAATTGTTCAACAGGCTAGGGGAATGTAGTCAGATGGTTCTACAATCCTGTGGCTTTGTAAGGATGAGTTTCTTTTCGTGGTGTGGAAGGATGGAGGGAATACATCCCACAACACCCAAGAAAGGATGTCCATACCCATAAGTTACATGTGTGGATATCCCTAACAGAATTCTAGTGAGTGTATCAGTAGTATTGCTGAGAACATTCCCATCACTGCATCCTTAGCTACCTACCACACAGGCTGGAGTCTGTGACACAAATGCACACTGCAGTCTGTAGTGTCCCTTAAGTCTTTCAGATCAGTTCCAAGATGGATGCTGGCAAACTCTCTTTTCCACTTTGACACTGCCCAACCTAAGGTAGAACAGCATTGCACCACCAAAGAATCCATGAAATGGATTCCAGCAGCAAACCTGCATCCGTACTTCACAAATATAAACACTAGTGTGTTTCTGCTCCAGTTAAGATGTACACGGGGACTCGCATAGCATGAGATGCTGTGGAAGATGGTACTGGTTTGCACTAGAAACAAGACACACCTTCCCACATAATCAGAAAGGCTTTTTCTGAAACTCAAGGAAGGAATGGAACCCCGAAAAGTGTCAATGAAAAACTCAAATGGCAACTATCTTAATACAATATGTAAACAAAGTAGAAAAATATGGACACCGTGCAGAGGGTAATGAGTTTCTTTTTTCTTCATTTATTACTCTTGTACCCTGACCTTCCTCTATTAAGCAAGATAGCAAGCATGGCTGCCTTCTAGCTTATTCTCACAACAATCTTGTGGTCAGGCTGAGAAATGCTAACTGCTCCAAAGTCATCCATTGAGGTTCTATGGCCTTGCAGGAACTTTAACTACTAGGTGATACTAGCTCTCCAAAGAAACTATGAACAGTTAAAACATTTTTTATGGTAAACCATTCATTATTTAGCATGTTGTTCAGATACAAACATTCACTTGCTGATTTACATGTGTCCCGGAGTTTGGAGAAAAGCAGAAACATGTTGTCCCTTGAAGTTCTCTATGGTTTCTGATAGCTGAACATTTCAAATATTTTCCATTACCAGGAAAAATGAATTCATATTGATCTATGTCCTCTCTAGAGCATCCTTTGGAAAAATGATATATAGGTAGAGATGAGGCAGTGTTTGCTGCAGCACTGTAACAATTGATTTCAGGTGGAAAATGAGAAGGGTGACTCATTATACAGGACACATTGCTTATTTTTCCCATTTTCTGTTAAGGTAAATGTTCTTATTTAAAACTTTATCACTGAGGGGTGTTTGTTCCTAAATTATGACATGGGAAGCTGTATTTGACAAGCAGTCTTCCATTACAAGCATTGCAGAATGTTGTTGTATTACTTCTTAGTATAAAAGAAGAATGTCAGAAATATTTGGACATATAGAAATAGATTTGATAGTGTGGGTAGTGTGAGGTAGAGTAAATAGAACCAGTGTGGTATAGTGATTTGAACTTTGGACTACACTTCTGGTGACCGAGGTCCACATCCACACTCAAATCCATGGAGACCCACCAGGTGACCTTGGGCAAGCCACATGCTCTCAGCTTCAGAGGAAGACAAAGGAAAACCCCGCTGAACAAATATTGCCAAGAAAACTGAATGATAGGTTTGTCTTAGGGTTAACATAAGTCGGAAATTACTTGAAGGTACACAACAGCAACAACAATAGTAACAGTGAGCATTTCCCAAAAGCGAAACTACAGAGTTTAAATGTTCAACATTTACTGAAGAAAATCTTTAAAATTTAAATGTAGAATGTATGCTATGTCAAAATAATATTACAAACAAGCTTCTAATCTAACCAGATTGCTGTCCTTCCTTTGTTCAAGCTGTGGATGCATTGTTCAAACAATATTTTCTGTTCCTGGTCCATCTTTCTAGCCCTAGTCAGGGGCTCTGTGATAGACACTGTCATTTCTCCTAATTTCTCCTGGTCTCTTCTTTCCTCTTGCTAACTCACTCATTTGTGTGCAGCATCCATTTTGCTGAATTTTGCCATCATTTCTAATCTTAAATATCTTGTATGAGGCATTTGCTTCAATTTAAATTATTATGGAGGGGAAAAGAACATCTTCCTCCAGAAAGTATTAAGCAGCATATGTAGAAAATCAGACAAACCATGAAGAGAAAGGTTTACTAAGCTGTTTTAACAGCTTAGAGGTAAATCATGAAATGTCAGGCAATAGAAATTGGCTCAGATAAATATGATCTTCCTGAATTAGTTTGCTAAGCTTTCCTCCTTCCCAAACACTTTCAGTCAATCCTAAATGTGTTAAGTACCTGGTTTAATATTGAACAGTTACGCTATGACACTTACACAAAGATTGAGGTTAGCAGTTTAGATGAGAAACAGGTTTGCTTGTCTTCATTTTGATCAGAAGATTTTTAAAAAATTGAACATTCAGAAAAAAAATGATAAAGAAGCATTGAGGTAATTTAATTTATCTGTATTCATTTTCATTTACATAGTAAAAAGACTACACCACTGGTAATCTGTTTAGCTTCTTATGTAAGATTTTTCTAAAGCCTGAGATATTATTCTCTTTAAATTTTTCATTTGTATATTTTATAATATTACATTGAGGGTGTTTCAATATTCTTGGCTTTCATGTGCCAAGATTCATAAGGTTTTAGAACACTGGATGGTTGTGATACACTTAAAAACATATTTTTGTTATTCTCCATGGAGAGAAGAGTTGCTTGTTGGCAGAAGGACTAGATGTTCTACTAAATTTCTAAGAGTTCTAGTTTAGGAAAGGAGGGAAGAAGGGAAAGAGGAAAAAAAAAGAGAGAGAGATAGAGAGAAGAATGTTTTGTAGTTAATTGAACAGCTGAACCAAAATGTCTCAGAAGATTTTCTTTCTTTTTTTCTGGATGTGAAACAGTAATCTGAAACTGAACCATAATACCTTGGAAGCTCTGTGGACTGGTGGTTTCTGGGTCCAGAAATTAGATAAGCAAAGTTTGCTTCATCCACATTTTTACTGTTAACAGGCATTAGTTTAAGACCAAAAGAACTTCATGCTGTGCTTTACAAAAGATCAGTAGCAGTTGGTGACCTCCATTTTAGCTGGGTGATGAGCTTGCTCCACATTTTCATCCAACCTTTAGAGGAACTATTGAAATGGCAGAACCTTGCTTAGTTGAAACTACCAGCAAGCACCGCACAACGTTTTGTTATAATTTGTAAAATTCATTCCTACACATATTGCATCTGGCCATCGTGACATTTACTTACTGTAAAATACTATAAAGATTGTTGCCTTGTGGGAGATATACAGAAACTTCAATGAACCTGAACTATTCCACCAGATTATTCACTAAGCTGTTTACAGAAAGCATATTACATCATTTTAATGACACATGTGTTTGCAGGTACAATTCAGAGGGCTGACAAAGACAATATAAAGCCCTGTAAAACTTGGATCCATATTATTTGGAGAACCATATTCTTCGTATAAAGTTGTCTGAGTTTTAAGATTTTCAGTGGAGATTTGGTCCCAACATTGTCCAAAGAACATCTAGTAGAGGGAAAGGTGTGAACTTTTGGGCTGCTGCTGTTGGATGGGCTATTGTTTCTTTTTTACTGATTTCTTATTTCTTTTTTTTTTCTTTTTGCAACCTGTTTTTACTTCCTTTGGACTGAATGTTGCTATTGATAGCTGCCTTCAATGCCATAGTGTGACACAAGGGCAGTATATTAATTTAATAAACAAACAAACAGTATATAGCAGTGGTTCTCAACCTGTGGGTCCCCAGATGTTTGTGGACTTCAGCTCCCAGAAGTCCCAGCCATTATGGTCAATGCTCAGGGCTTCTGGGAGCTGAAGTCCAAAAACATCTGGGGACCCACAGGTTGAGAACCACTGGTATATAGCATAGGACTAAGACACATTAGAGGGAACTGACATGGACAGGAGAACCTGCTGCTTTGTATGATCTCTTGTTGCTTATGCTTATACTCTGCCTTGCAGATTCATAAAGCAAATATACTCATGGAGTATAACAGAAATTGCTTCCACACCTGCTGGATCATAGACTCTTTTCCCTTCATTATTTTTGCACTGAAGAGATCAATATTAAAAACACAGATGATGATTCAACAATCATCAAACAATTTCCCCTGATATCCCAGCAACAAATTTTTGTTTTTGTTTTTTACACCATCTGGATCTTCCTAAAGGCTCCCATCTGAGCATGAATAGATTTTAAAAAAAAAACACCAATTCTCATCTCGAATATCCTGTCAAGAAAGAAAACCATTGGCATATGATGGTATGAACATCAAGCAGTGAATTTTGCCAGTAGAGTTCTTCTGACAATTTGACACAGTTTATTTTTCAGATAGAATAGAAGAGTAAAATAAGGAAGGGCATAATTTCTAGAAAGCTGGGGTTTTAGGGTGAGGAGCATACACTAATTGCTAACATTAAAGAGTGTGTGTGGGGTGTGTGTGTGTTTTAAACTAAAAAGTGTATTCTGCAGATTCCATAACTGTGCACTTCCTACTATAACCATAGGAGAATGACATGATTTTATCATAAGCATTCCACGTAGTGAAGTTTCCACAAACATTTCCTATAGGATAGGGATAAAAATCTTTCCTTATTTTCTTCTCACATCCAAGAATTATTTTTTTTTTTAAAAAAAATCCCCCTCACTGGGTGAGAAATAAGGACTTCCTTCCTTCCTTCCTTCCTTCCTTCCTTCCTTCCTTCCTTCCTTCCTTCCTTCCTTCCTTCCTTCCTCCCTCCTTCCTTCCTTCCTTCCTTCCTTCCTTCCTTCCTTCCTTCCTTCCTTCCTTCCTTCTTCTCCTTGCATTTCAGGTTACCAGACGAGCTTTTGTCAGTTTCTCCTAGACTGTGGAATGAAATGCGAGATTTGACAGCAAAACATCATGTCTGGATTTTTAAAAAGTTCTAAAGACCTATCTCTTTTGGCAGGCCTACTCAGTGAATTTTAAATGATGTATTTTAAATTGGTATATTCTTCAGTTTATGTTATTGTGTGTTTTAATGGCTGTGTTTTAATCTAGATTTATGCATTAAATGTTTTTAATGTGTTTTTAGTTAACAGGTGTATTTTAATGTATATTGCACCATGTCTTGGGGAGTGGCAGCTACAAAATAAATCATCATCATCATCATCATCATCAATTTTTATGGGTCAATAGTATTTCTCAATGTTTGTCTCCTCGAGTTTAGTCACATTGTGCTTTCAAAGCAACAAAGAGAAATGTCTTTCTCAAAAGTATTTATGAAAACTTTAATGTGGTGAAAAGTGAAAGGAAATTGTCCTTTAAGGATAGAATCTATTTAAAGTCTCTATATTTCAACAGAAAACCTCCTTCCATTTTATCAAAAGCAGCACAGGAAATTAAGAATATCTGAACTCTGTGAGCAGAAGTATTGAATAACTGACAAATTTGTACCAGCAAAGCCATGGTTAATAGCAGTATTTTCCTTCCTTCCTTCCTTCCTTCCTTCCTTCCTTCCTTCCTTCCTTCCTCCCTCCCTCCCTTCCTTCGGTAGGAGATATATCTATATTGCAGCTTTAAAGCAGTCTGAAGTTGGTTTGTTATAGCTTCCACTCAAAGCAAGAGAAGCAAGGATTATCACGCTCTGAGAGCACTGTAAGCTCAATTTTTGGAGAGTTTAACTCCTTTCACAAATTCAGCCAGGATTTCTGGGTGCAGATTTGCATGAGAAGGGAGTATACAGCCCAGAAGTCATTTGCTTTTCATTGAGGAGGTCCCAGTGCAGTCCTTGGCATTTCCAGCTAAAAGGGATTAGGTCAAGATCATGTACATGACCTCTTTCTGAAACCTCAGAGATCGGCTGACAGTCACAATAAATAATACCAGAGCTGACGGAACCAGATAAGCAATGCCTCCTGTGTAGCAAGCCAATTCTTCCTCCCAAACTTCAGATACATGTCGGCATTCATAACTACTCTTAACAACTTATTTTTCTCTTCTTTGGAGCCTGGGGAAGAGAGGAAGTTAATGGGTTTGTGCTATATTTCATGCATCCTCTGAATTCAGATGCCAAACATCATGGGATGATAATTTTTACAACCTCTAGAGACATTTCGAACTACTGTGTGTTTCCTGTCATGTAAGAACCTGGTAACAGGTCCCTAGAGTTCCAGATTATTCACCATCCATGCATGGCAAATTAATGCTGTAAATTTCAAGAAATGTAAAGTCCTCTGAGGAACCAGAAAAATCATTCTTTAAAAAAATAGACACATAAGCATATATAGAATGTGCGTACAAGAGAGAGGTGAGGAGAGAAGGGGAGAGACGACAGAAGAGTCAGGGTGCTTTAACACTTTTTGAAAGACCTCTATCATATGGATTTATATCCTGCTATCAATATGCTATAAGTCTAACAACGAAGGTACTCTATGGCTGTTCCCTGCAATGTCATATGAACATGTAGAAATTTCTAGATGTGATTTTGCTCCAAATCCCATTACAATCTCATCCCATCCTTCATTCATAACGAGGTATTTTTAATTCTTCTTCTTCTTGCAAGATAATTTGCATGATTTTTCCCGATTTTCTAACAAGTAAATATTTTTAGACACATTTTCTATATCACCCTCTTTCCACATTTGCAGGTTTGACCTTCACCAATTTGATTATTTGTGAGGTGCCTGCTTGCCTCCCCCACATTCCGCCCCCCACACAAATTCTGTTATCCAGGCATATGTACCTTCCTTCTCCATGCCTGCACAAAAGGCAAGAGAATGGGATGAGATGAAAAGGAAGACAGCACAACGAGGCAAAAGGCTATGGAAATCTCGTCTGCACCTTCTCCATATGCGGGGGCCTCCCCATTCCCCTGCTTTTTGCCTTGGACATTTGTACCTTCTTTCCACACACCTGAGCAAAAGGCAAAGGAATGTGGCAGGGAAGCACATGTATACCTTCTCAGCACATGGGGCTTCTCCCTTCCATTTACTTGCTTTTTGCCCAGGCATGTGGAAGCAAGGCATGAGTGCTTGGGGAAAAGACAAGGGAATGGTGGGAGGCACATGTGCACCTTCTTGGCACGTGGAGCTGCCCCCTCCCATTTGCTTGACCTTGCCTTGACATGTAGAAATAAGTGCAGCTGGGCAAAAGACAAGGAAATGGGGGTAGGTGTACAGGGGCCTTCTCTGTTTGTGCAACTCTCCTCCCACTCACTTGCCTTTTGCCTGGGCTCAGAGAAGGAAGGCACTTATGCCCAGGCAAAAGGCAAGCAAATGGGGCAGGGAAGCCCTGGAAGGGAAGGTGAGGGGGAGCTCTCACTTGGGTGGGGAGTTATTTGTGGGGGGGGTTCCCTCTTTTGTGAGGATTCTGTGCCCTGAACCCTTGCAAAAGTGGAGTAACCACTGTATATCATTTTGGTATGAATTCCCAACAGCCTAAAGTGTGTTAGCATGCATTTTCAAGTAGACAGTTAGCCCTCCATATCCACAGATTCTGTTTCCATAGATTCAACCAAACATGGTTTGATAATATTAAAAAAAAATCCAAATTGATTTTGCCATTTTATATAAGGGATGCCATTGTACTGCACCATTGTACATAATGGGACTTGAGCATCCACAAATTTTGGTAACCATTGGGGGTCCTGGAACAAAACCCTAGTGAATACAAAGAGCCCACTGTACACATTATTTACTGTTTGCATTGTTAAAATGTAGATAAAATGTCATACCAGCAGAACATAAAAATTCGTAAAGTATAACTTCTCTTCATTTATCTTTCTCACGCTGGGGCTTCCTGTCACGGCCATTCAGGAACTGGGGGAGAAACAGGAGGGTCCCAGGTAATAATTGGCTGAGTTCCAGCAGCTTCTTGATGGAAAATAATAGAGGGGGGAAACTGCTGTGAGATTATCTTCATGGGTTTCAGCCTGGTTGTTTCTGTCTTCCCCCAGCACTAAATGGGTAGGTTAGAACCATGGAAGTTATTGAAAATTGAAGTGAAGATTGCTGCTGTTCACAAGGACCATTAAAAGAAATGTGCAAGTTTAAAATAGCACCATACCTCTGCATGTCACCAACAGGACTCCATCCAGAGGGTTTTTATTTATTTTTTTAAATAATTTCAGCACAAAGAATCTAATTCACAAAGTGATTTGCTTTCCAAAAAGCAAGAAATAAGTAGGAAAAAAAAAAAACAGAAAGAAAGAAAAGAGAAAAAAAAACTCAAATTAAATTAAAACTAAACCCCAATACATGGCATCCCCAACAATCACTTGAAATAATTTCACAACTTATTTGGGGTTAGATACTATCTATGCATAATGTTGTACATATATTTCTTTTGAATTATTGCATAAAAGAAATTTTATACTTGTGGACCACATTTTTTTTTTCCCCATGCATCATTTGCAAATTGTGCCCAAAATGTGTGGCCCATCTTATCATACATTCTTTTACAGGTTCATCTTCTGTCTCTAGTCTCAAAAGATATTTGTATCCTTTTTAAATCACATGGTCATCATCTACACACAACTCTAAATAAAACTCTCCAACATGTATGGCCAGATCTCTTTAAATCTACCCTTGAATTGCATACAAGCAAATTACTTAAGATTTTTGCCTCCCTTAAGAGTTGTCTCACTTGATTTAAACTCCCAGCTGTCTTGTTAAAAATACAAAAGGTCATCATAAAACAACCATTTGTGATTTTTAATCCATTGTTTCCTGAAAAAGGCTTTCTGCAGTGTTGTGGCTAATATTCTCATTGGGAAAAAATCTCTGCCTATATCTATGGCACACTCATAAAAAAACCTTTCTGATGCAGAGATTTTTAAATTCATCATATTCGTTAACTTTATCATACCAAAGATAACCATGTCACTCATATCTTAAATCATGTACTTCAGGTCTCTTATCTCTAAATAATATCTATTTCTTTATTGATTTTTTAAAAAAGCTTCATAATATAATTTAATATTAGGAATTTCCAGACCACCCCTTGTTTAAGACTCATACAGTGTTTTAAATTTTATTCTGGGTTGCTTTGTCTGCTGACCAAATCTGGAAACTTATTTCTGCCATTGTACAAAGGACATTCCATTTCTTATGACAGGGATTTTTTGGAATTAGAATTTCTTATGATAGAGATTTTTTAAAAAATCTTGGCAAAACATTTGCTTTTGCAACTGCAGTTCTACCCAAAAACCTCTTTTAATTGTCTTTCAAGACTTTTTCATACTCGCTTTGAAATAATAGACTATTATTCTTCATAATTGCAGATCCCAGATATTTAATCCTCCTTTTTTTTAAATTTTAAAATTGGAAAGAGAAGTTAATTCACTCTTCTTCTGATGTCGTGTTTTTAGTCAACAGTTTTGTTTTATCGTAATTCACTTTAAACCTGAAGCATATCTCAAATGCCTTATTTTTTTTTCCAAAAGAGCCTTCGTTTCATTTTGTGTCATTATCACAAGATCATCTGCATAACCCCTCACCTGATACTGTTCTTTTATGAGACCTTATACTGCATGTCATAAAACACTTTCTAAGTAAGTTCCAGTATCACAGACAACGTTTATTTGCCCTTGTCTATTTCTTATTGCACATCAACCCATCAGTGTTACAGCAAAGCAAGGCGTACATTGGAAACTTCTCACTTTGTAGCTATTATCAGGGCATGCCTATCAGTGTGGAATCTTCCAGCTAGGGATTACTTGAGCCACCCCTTTGGTGTATAGGCAGCTGCATCAGTGGCACAAGGGAGCATGCAAGCCTCGTGAGTATAAGCCGTAGGAAGATGGTAGCTGGGGCTTTCAGATCTTACATTCTCCTGAGTGGGGCCTTCCTGGTGCAGTGCACACCTGTGTGTAATACTCAAGGCAAGTCCATGGTCATTGAATATCTGCAACTAGTGTGTTTACTTGGTGTTGCCCGAGATTTTATTTTCCTCTTAAGAACTCAGAAACTGCCTTCTCCAGTATCTGTAACTTCTCCTCATATTTCCCAATGCAATCTGTATTCAGAGTTGTTTATGTACACAATATGGGGTCCTGAGGCAGTATGTTGTCCTCCTCCTTGCTGCTAGGCCACATGTCCACCGCAACTGGCCTATTCCAATACCTGTAACTTTTCCCCATATTCCGCAATGCAATCTGTATTCAGAGTTGTTAACATACAGAGGTTGGGTTCCTGGGGGAATACATTGCCCTTCTTCTTGCTGCTGGGCCTTGTTTCCACAGCAACTGGCCTGAGGCCCAAGAGCTCTCCAGCTGAGTATTGTAAAGCCCCGAACTGCCAACCACAGGATTCCATAGAATCTTCACAGACAATCGTATGAGGTCTTTGCCTGCCTGATGCAGACAAACAGACAAACCCACAAACTTTGACTTTTACATAGTAGATCTTGATTATGGACAATCTACACGAGTCTAAAATGTCCAAATGCTTTTATATGGGAGCTCATGCAAGCATAAGACACCAACAAGATTTCAGCCAGCCTTGCCTTCATTAATCAAAGACTACTATGAATCATACAAGTCAGTTCTTCCACCCTCCTCCTCTTCTTCCTCCTCCTCCTCTTGCACCTGTATTTTCAGGCAAAAAAAAATCAGTATATTGTGCCTCTGATCAAAAATAAATTGATTGTTCGTGACTATTTCTTGCATGACTTACTCAGATTCCTTCTTAACCCAGCAGTACTGCTTAGCCATGTCAGCTTTTGTTAGGAAATGGTTGGTCTTCTGACCTACAGGCAAAAGTGGAAAAAGGAGGTCACAGCAGTACCTCAGAAACGCAAACAAGGAGCAGCAGATGATCTTTTGTCCATTAAAAGATAATTAATGCATGATACTCTGTGCAATTTTTTTAAAGTAAAACTATGCACATAAGTTGGGTAAATTATTAGGGGAAAAATTATTTAAAATTCTACTAAGGACTTTATTATTATCAGCATGGATAGTCATTAGTTCAATAACACATCAGATTAACTGCTATAATGGGATGGGGAAGACTTAGGCAGAAATGTTGGAGAACTGATATTACTCCATAAATACAAGGCTGGATTTTAAGATGTTGTTGTTAAATGTTCCAAGGAAATATCTGGTTTTATGGTATTTCTTTACTAAATAATATCATACAAAAGATCTAAATATATTTCTAGATATTACTATATACTTTCTGATCATAGTGACTAAGAATACAGGTAAAATAACTGTAGATAGAAGAACCAGGCATCTTGATATCCCTTGGGAAGTGAATTCAATAGCCTTAGAGCATAATCCTCATGCTGTAAGGACAGAGAAAGGGGCCTCTTCTGAGATGCATAAACTTCAGATATGGTTATGTGTATACCAACGCATTTTGTATCATTTTGCTTTCCTTAGGTTGCCAGGTCACCAGTCTTCCATTCCTTGAGATGTTAAGGCCAAAATGTGAGACCTTGTGATGTCACACAATGAATATCTGTATGATGTCATAGGAGTGGTTTCTTATGCAACAATTGCGAAGCAGCATGTATCTGTGTGTGATAGTGTGGATCTTATGCATAGACTACTTAACTAGGGGTCAGAATCATGGTCTTCAGCAGATGTTGATGGACCTCAATATCTTGCATTCTTTTTACTGACTATGCTGACAAGGGCTTCTGGGAGTTGCCCTCCAATATCATCTGGGAACTCCATGATCTCCATCAATGTCCTAAACAAATAGTAAATGCCATAACATTTTTGCCAATATATATATATATATATATATATATATATATATATATTGCACAAAACTAAAGAAATCCAGGGTTCTGTCCAAGTAACTTTATTTTTTTCATTCTAAAACATTTCACCATTTTCTCAACTTGGGAAAACCTGAGAGATATGTTTATATCTCTCTGCTCTGCGTACAACTCAAACTTTGGGGAAGTGCAGAAGATATCAAGTAACTATAGCTGTGCATTCAAATACTCGTGTGGGAAGATTTTGATCATGTGTAGTAACTCGTGTCTGAAAGTATAAATATGTTAGGCTTGAATTAAGAATTATCAGCTTGAATCTAAAGCTGAATCCACTGTTAGTTTTGGACTAAAGTAAAATAAGAAGTATTCAACTTTTTAAGGTTCTGAAAAGGTACCAAGAATAGCCAGGCAAACCTTCCAGCTGCCTCATGTAGTCAGCAATCAGGACCACTTTTGGGAGAATATCCCAGAATGTTGTCATTTTCCCATTTGAGAGTGACTCCAATGAATGAGACTGGCCACCAGGGAAGTGCACATCTGTCATGTCTACAGGTGTACAACTACAGACATCCATTTTTTCCCACCCTAACATCTGATCTATGCATGTTTCCATCTGGTTTTGTTCCGCATTTAGTGAACAAAACCAGTTTCTTTTTTTGTCTGAGGAATGTGTGTATGAATTTTCAAATAGTATGCTTTACTTGTATGCATCTCCTTGTTGACAGAAATGTGCTTGTGCAGTATATTTGCTCAAATCTTAAATGTATACTTTGTTTTCTACATATACTTCTCAAATGTAGATGGTTTACTGAACTTCAGCTCTGTCTTTCCAGAATGCAAAGTGCCTCTGGGCCTATCTGTTCACATTCTGCACGGAAGATTCCTTGAATATCTACTGGCTATTAGCTCCTCTCTGTAGGAAATTTGGGACTTTGTTTTAGTATGGAAACATAATGGTCTTTGATTTGCTCTTTGATTTTACTCATATAGCTCTAGACCTTGGCCTGACCTCACCAACTGCAGGTTTCCACTTGATAGCTGTGAATGTCTCAGCTCTGATGAGTAGCCTGGGATGTACTTTAAGAGGTTCCTTATGAGTAATATATGGCCTTCAGATTATACCAGTGTGCCCAAATTTTACCTTCTGTGACAGATTGGAACTTTGTTAGTTTTATAATTGATTATCTTATTGACTGCTATGGAAGAAAGAAATGAATCTTATATTTTTTTTCCTAACCTAGCCATCCAGATTTAGGTGGCTTTCATTTCTTTTTAAAAGAAATGAAACAAAATTGTTTACTATAGACTTTCATTTTTAGAAGACTGTTCTATAATGCTCTGCCACAGAATATGGACACTTTTTGATGCAGTAAAAGTTAAAAGGATTCAAAACATCAGGAAATCTTTGCATTTTATAACTTTGGAAAACCATTTTTATCTCAGAAGATTCTTCATCTTCATAATAAAGATCACTGTTGTTGTTACCATCCCTTAACAGATGGAAATTTGATCATTTTTCAGATCTAGAAATGCCTTTTCTGGCAGCAATTGAAAGAATCTCTATAAGGTCAGAACAAGCAGACTGAATATAACGCAAAAGAAAACAATCAGCAGCAGAAGGATGGACTCTGGCCAAGATGGCTGACCATTAGCAGCACAATTCATGTGCTGCTCTAGCTTTGCAGATTTTATTATCTTTATGCATATGAAGATGTGGAAGGACTCCACAAGGACAGAAACACAGTCTCTTGGATAATCCCCCAGATCAGGAGTGGGCTGGGAATCCATCTGGTAGAGATGCACATCTTGGAAATTATTACATCTCCCACTGAAGATCACTAAGATTCGTTATGGTGGGCTAGACCAGTGGTTCTCAACCTGTGGGTCCCCAGATGTTTGTGGACTTCAGCTCCCAGAAGCCCCGGCCACTATGGTCAATGCTCAGGGCTTCTGGGAGCTGAAGTCCAAAAACATCTGGGGACCCACAGGTTGAGAACCACTGGGCTAGACAGATGCTTCTCCAAAGATTCACTGTATCAAAGGACCTTGGATGGCCCAGGTTGAACAGGGAAGAAGAAACCCTCCCTCCTACTTGGTTGGCGATTTATTATGCTTAAGTGAGTACAAGCACGCAGTCTCCCTTAATAATAGTACTGGAAAGCAAAAGTAAATGTCAAGAGAGATGGATAGCTTAGCTCTAAAAAAAAATGGAGATTAAACTATGTGGCAGTTTGGATTGGAAAAGGCTTCAAGATTTAAACAATTAAAAAGTCTAATGTGGAAATGATATTTCAGAAAAGAGAAAATAAATATTGCCTCTGATACCAGATTGTAAGCAGAGGGTGATTTACATGACATCATAAATATGTCCACCAGAAAAAAAATGTCTGTAAATGGAGTAGAGGAAATTGATACTCTGCTTATTAAGATTCAACTATCTGGATTGTAGGTTTTAACAAACATCTAACAAAAAGCAATGGGAATGTAGAACAGAAATTCGACTTGCTAAGATGAGAAATTGCAGGTCAAGTAAATAATTTTAAAGAGTTTGCTGAAAAATAGTTCAAAGAGACCATGGTATTCAAAATTTTTGAACTACTAATACAGACATGCTGCCTCGGAATGTGGTGGAGTCTTCTTCCCTGGAGGTTTTTAAGCAAACACTGGATGGCCATCTGTCAGGAGTGCTTTGATGTGGGTTTCTTCATAGCAGGAGGTTGGACTGGATGGCCCCTGTGGTCTCTTCCAACTCTATGATTCTATAATTCAAATTGAATGGCCATTTTACAGCAGGATATGGAAAACACACAAGATAGAACTATCATGGTTGTGTTAAAATCAAAGGAAGCATAAAATAAACTAAAAGATGTGCCAGAAGAGTCAAACAACTATATCTTAAACAAAAGATTTTGAATTTGCAAATAAACCCAGGAAATGGCTGTCTTATAAGTTGAAACAGAAAAGGATAAAGAAATCTGTCACAAAGATCGGGAACAGAGATCAGTTTGTAATGGACAATTTGAAAATATTAGAAGACTAGAAAATATAACAGAGCCTTATATGCAGGGGCAATTAGAAAGTTTTAGATATGGAAGATTATTTGGATAAAACTTCAATTGGACAAATTATGCTTAGAATAAAAAAAAAAGTTTGAATAGGCCTTTGACAATTATGGAACTTATTTAAATAATTAAAAAATGGAAAAGTGCCAGGACCAGATGCGGCATATTATAAGCAATTTTAAGATGAGTTACTTCAATCACTAAAGATAGTTTGTATTGAATTATTAGAAAAAAGATGAATGCTAGATTCTTGGACGAATGCCTATATTACAGTTTCGTAAAGAAAATACAGATGAGACATTAACAAGGAATTACAGACCTATCTCATTACTAAATAATGAGTAATTACGACTAATTTACAAATTGATGAAACATATTTATCAGAATACTCATGAGGATCAGAATGGAGAGTTTGTCACAAACACAACTAAGGGACAATATAAAAACTGTTTTGAATATCATTATATTTTGAGAATATTATAACGATATAAATGCTGTTTTGATTTGTTTAGACAGAGAGAAAGAATTTGATAATATTTCTTGATATCAATTATTTCAAGTGTCGAGAGAATGGGCTTTGTTGAAAATATTATCCAGGCAATAAAGAGAATCTGCTCAGTTTAAAGGGCCCAGATTTTAGTAAATGGCAATGCTGTTATGTCAAATCCAACATCTTCAACAGCCAGTCTTCATGCAAAGGAATAGCCACACTTTTTCATTTCTGTGCATATAGCACTCTCATCATTGTGATCATGTATCAAAATATTCTTTCCAACTTCTTATCAATCTGTTCATCAGTCAAACCAAACAGAAAAAGCTCAGGTTTGAGTGTCTTCCATCAATTTATGTATCATCACCCAAAACTTCTTGGCTATCTCACAGGTCCACCAAATGTGGTAAAAAGTTTCTTCTTTTTGATCATATTTCCATCAACATTTGAAGAACCTTTATACATTTTAGACAATATTTCTGGAATCAAATACCATCTATACCTCATTCTGCAAAACTTTTCTCTGAGATCATAACTTAGAGTATACCTTTCCTATTGTACCCTCTGAATATGCCTCACATTTGGTGCCCTTTTAATCATACAAGCTTTCACTTGTTGATTTTCTGTTTCAATTTTCAACAATAACTTATACATTTTGGCCATTAAATGTTCCTAAGCAGTACATAATTGTTCCTCAAATTCAGATTTAAACTTTTTCAAAACCATATAAACCCTTATCCATTTTAAACCATTCAATCAACTGTCTGTAGGAAAACCAACACGTATCCTAACCTTCTTGGATGAGTTCCTCATTTGATTTCATTTTAAATTGCCCTCTTTCCATCATTAAAAGGCCTTCATAAATTAACCAATTATCTTTAAAAGTTATTTCTCTCTTAAATAAAGCTTCATGCGGAGAGACCCATAATGGCATTTTAGAATATAATCTCAGTTTATATTTATTACATACTCTTAATAAAGTATGTTTATCATAATGAATATTATAATCAATGTTAGCCTTAAGTTTATCATACTATGGAAGTGCATGCCAGCCAAACCTCAAATCAAATCCTACTAACTGTAAAAGTTAGAAGTAAGTTTAAAGTAACAGACTTTTAACCAAACCAAAAATGAGGAGAGGGGAAAAAACACAATTTTACATTTGGGAGATGACGTCCTCCTCTATATTTTGCATCCTGCAAAATCTTGAGTCTCTCTCTCACACCTTTTTCCCTTGCCAATTAAAATTAGCTATCTTCTCTGCCATTGCCTGAATGGCACCCCATTGTCTAGAACTAGTATGGTAAAGAAATTGATATTGTTTAGAGGAGTGAGACTCTTGGAACTTGAATGTCTTAATTTAAAATTGGAGTGGCATGGTTACCTTTGGTATGATAAAGTTAGGCACATGCTGAATTTAAAAATAATTGTACAAGTAAGACTCTCCTATGAGTTTGATATAAATATAAGCAGAGACTTGTTCCCAAGATATTCACCACTTCACAGCAAGAAATCTTTTTTTAGGAAGTAATTTGCTAAAAATGTGAGAAAGTTGCTTTGTAAAGATCTTTTATATTTCAAACAAGACAGCAGGAAGTTTCACTCATGAGAGATGATTCTTAAGGAAGACAAATATCTTTTTTCCTTATATAAAACTTAATGACAGATTTAATAAAGTCAAGAGAAATGCAACCATAGAGGTTAGAGAAGGTGAATTTTATTTAGAATTGTGTAAGGATGATGACCATGTAATTTTAAAAGTTTACAAGTGGCTTTCGGAACTGGTACAGAAGGTGAACCTGTAAAAGAATATATGATAAGATGGGTCCTAATTTTGGGCGCAAGGTTCAAATTAATATATGGGAAAATGTGGTTGAAAGATATAAATTTACTTTGCGTAGTAATTTAAAAGAAAACCTGTTTAAGATGGGATAGATGTATTTAAGACCAAACTATCTATGAAAAATGACTCAGAATATTTCAAACCAATTTTGGTGTGTCAAGTTATGGAGGGTTCCTTTTTCATATGTGGTGAACATGTTAGAAGGTCAGAAGTTACTGGTCTAAGATTTATATGTTAATCCAATAAATAAATACGTAAATAAATAAATAAAGGTAGGTTTTGTAATGTTACCAGAAATATTTTTTTAGGGCATTAGGAATAAATGACTGGATAGTAAATATGGATTACTTCTTTTTCTCTTTTTTGTTAATATTTTCATTATAAGCACGACTGCAGGGACAGAGCCCTACTGTATTTTAGTTATATATCCTTTCTGTTTTATTTCTCTCTCTCTTGTTTGTTTGTTTCTTTGATTATATTTGGATTGTAACTATGATGGTATATGAAATTGTTAATGTTAAAAATCAATCAATTGCTAAAAAAAAAACAGAAAGATTATATATTCCCTAAAAGCCTTAACTATTATATCTATCTTGTTCCAATGTTATAACAGTTTAGTATAAATTTGTTATGAATAGAAGAGTTCTGTATCCTATATCTAGTCTGTTCCTAACAAATAAATCTTCTATAATGCTCAGAAAAAGCAGAGCAGAAAAATGAAGGAAAAAACAGGGAATGTAAACAGTGAATCTCGAAATAAATGAAGTGTATCTTCCGCCCTGCCTGCAATTTTCAGTCTCCAGCATCTACTTGAATGTTGAGAAGGCAATCTCTTTAACCTGACAGGAATCTCATACCAAACCAGATTCTAAGCAGATTGTTCACTAAACTTTAAATGAAAACAGTGAGTAAATGCCTGTGTCCTTCTTTTTTTAAAAAAATGAGTTTTGTGTATAGTTAATTTCACACTTATTTGCACTAGAAAATTAAATGTTCATTTATCATTGTGACACAGAAGTTTTTGGGGAAACCTCCAATGTTCTCTGGAGACTTCTTAGTGGCTGTCCTAGGCAATCTATACTGAAATACATGTATAGCTAATTAGAAAGCTGGCAAAATAATTCCAACAAAATTGTCCATTACTCCAAATGGAAGGACCTTAATTAGTCATTGACACTTAATTAAGAGGGAATCAAGCATATAAAGAAAAATACAAGAACACTGTCAAGGAGAAGGAGAAGAACTGTTTCTGATTCACTGCTTATTATTAACTCCATTTATTGGTTTTACTTCCGATAAACCTGTGTTCTAGTTCTGATATGTCTTGAACAACCTGCATAAAAAGAAGAGAGACTTGCAACAAAATGGTGCAGTATGCTGTGCTTCTGAAGTTCAGACAGGCATGCTCTTTTTGATGATATCCCACCCGTCTACCTTCTCTGGTTTTCCATCCTGCAACAGATCTTATAATCAATGAACTTGCTAAGTCTTCATTGAACTGATTGACAAGTTCACATCCAGCCCCAGGTCCAACTCTGGTCCAGCAGCCATGCTCCCACACAACATAGAATCATAGAAATGTAGAGTTGGAAGAGACCACACGGGCTATCCAGCCCAACCCCACATCATCACTGTCCAGCTGCTATCCCATAACTAAGCTTTGCAAAAGTACCTTACATTATTCCCCCCCCCAAAAAAAAAATCAGCTAAGAAGCTCATTTAGCACTTCAGTCCCGTTAACCAGCTCAGTGCAGTACTGCAATAGCATTTGATAGTGCTTCCCGTCATCGCAAATCTAGGAGTGGGTGGGATGTGGCCGTGCCCAGCTTGTCCCTCCCTCTGCGACTCCCCATGGTGTGGCAAGCTTGGAATCTCTCCATGTTTATTTTCAATTTTTCCTTTGAGTTATTTCATATATATATATTTTAAAACACATTTTTTAGTGTCATAGTGCACAAATGCTATAGTGTACTAGCATGTCATGAGGTTACAATGTGGCTACACTAGTACAGCCCCCCCTGCAAAAAAAGACCGATCAGTGGGGAAAGGAAATGGCTGAGGATGCTGTAGTGTGGAAGGAACACCAGTGGCAATAATGCTACTCATCCGCTTAAGGTGGAAGGTTGCAGAAGAGAGCATTCCTAACCTGCTAGCATCACACAAATAACAATGCTGGGATTGTAATGGAAGAATGTACTATTGAGGTATGGTGCAGAAAGGGCTTTAGTTTTATAAAATGTGTGTTTTCTCTGATCGTTCTCCCTCTTCTGCTGTGATATTAGTAGTATAAAGAGTGACACACAGGTCCTTTCTGCACGAGGCGAGTGAATCGCTCTGTGCCGTTACTCACCGGTTCTTCTTGTGTCGAAGCAATTCGGACTCTACCTTAAGCCCTTCTGCAGGGCTCCTCTGTTTGGTCCAGGGCGAATCAGAGCAGTTTGAGGTCTGTAGATCCGCACTGCTCAGATTTACAAAATGGCAGCTTCCTGTTCTTCGTGGGTCGGGGCTGATGCTGGCCACACCCACAGCCCACCCTCCGCTGATCGCAGGCTCACATTGGTGCGAGCCTGCGCATCTGCACAAGTGACGAGGAACGCAATGGCGCACTCCAGAAGATTGAAAGACCGGATTTTTCCGGTCTTCACTTAGCGTGCTGGAGGACCATTGGAGGCGTCTTGGATTGGACTAAGGTGCGGAACTAAGGTAAATAGTCCGAACCTAGTCAGATCCAAGGTGCGGATGACCTCCGTGACAGGACGCCTTGGCCTGTTTTAGCTTCCTGGTGCAGAAAGAGCCTTAGATCAGAATATGGGTTTTGAATATTTGGCTCTCACACACTAGAATGAAAAAAAAGTCAAATGTTTTCTCCCCGCTGAATTCAATTATTAAATTTTGATAATGATCTTCACATTTGGGCCCTTTTTTTTTCTGGAAAGAATTTCGTTTGCACACACAAAAATTGTTCTTACACCTGTGCACTTCCATTTCAGACCGAGTGATTCAGAAATCCCAAATCTGTGGAGAAATTTCTATAAGGAAGCAGCTGTCTTTGTTGTCTGCACAGAGCCTGCTGAAACTAGTATCTGAACTAACTTTGATGAAGGAATAACATTATTGTTTAAAGTTTACATGATTATGCTTTTGATAGAGGTTTTATTCAATTTTTAATCACAATTCTTATTTGTGTTTCCAAATAAATAGGAAAGGAACAGGATATTTGGCAACACTGAAAAGAAAATACCCCTCCCTCAACAATTCTAATTGTGTCACTTAAATCCACAACAGAGGTCTGTCAGATAGCCCCTCAGCAGGGAGCTCTCTACTGCCATGTTTATAATAAAGTGTATGTGGGTACATTGTGGAGCAAGCTGTGCTCATTCTCACCTCCTGCTACCCATTCTATTTTCCCCGCCAGGAAATCTTTCCTTTCTGAATGCTTCCAAATGAGTGAGAAGACTCCTTCAAGTAGTAAACATTTAGGACCAAGCAAGAGTTCCCTAGAGAACTTTTCTGCAATGATATAGGAGTTTTTGCAAGGAAGAGAATATGTCTTCAAATCTCCTCAGAATCACACTATTGTCACATTGGCGCATTGATGTTTACAGTCAGTTGAAAAACCATAACCGTATTGGTAGTTTGTTTCAGGTCTTAGTTTTCTTGCAAGCTGTGTCACTTGCACAGTCTAATTTTCATGATACAACAAAATCCTAAATGCAAGGAGCAATGGATACAAGCTGCAGGAGGGGAGATTCCACCTGAACCTCAGGAGGAATTTCCTGACGGTCAGGGCTATCCGGCAGTGGAATGTGTTGCCATGGAGTGTGGTGGAGTCTCCTTCTTTGGAGGTGTTTAAGCAGAGGTTGGATGGCCACTTGTTGGGAGTGCTTTGAGGGTTTTCCTGCATAGCAGGGGGTTGGACTGGATGCCCCTTGTGGTCTCTTCCAACTCTACATTTCTATGATTCTATGACTCTATGATTCTAAAAGTTATCCTTTTCAAGTAGGGACACTACTCACTCTGATCCAGTTTTCCCTCTTTATATATTTTCCTTATATACAAGTTTTGCAAATGGGGTAGCATTTGGGGTAGCATACTCAGTTCTGTCATGCTTTCTTCACCATTCTTACCCTGTATGCACAAAGCAGGACTCTTTTATCCCTGGAAGATCTCCTCAAAATATTAGAATTCTTTTTAAAAATGCATTCTAAAATTTCCAGAAGAATTTCCTTCTACATATAGATGAAGTTCTCCTTTGCAGATAGTCAGCCTTTTCATACAGAGAGTGAGCCTGATAAAGGAGGGAAGTGAAGCTAACTTGTTCATGCCTGTTCCTTTCCATTTGTGTAGCACTTATATATGAGGTGACAGTCTGAACAGGATAGTGTTGCTGTGTGACAATATTCCCATTGCTGAGAAGTTGTTTTTTCCTCTCAATGCACTGACACGTTCAACATAATACTGAAGTAGTGTCCAACTAGGTTTATATAGAGGTTCACCATGGACTATTTCTGTATCTGCGTGAATTGAAAAGGAGAGGGAAATATCTGGAACTCTGTCAGAAAGATGACAAACACTCTATTTGTTCTTCTCCCGTTACAAAAAAAGGGGGGGGGGGAAAAATTCTTCAAACTCCTCCCAAAAAGGTGGGGAAACAAATGTCTTTGATAGAAATATTGCAGACCCGCACACTCCCCAAATTTGATATGATAAACTGGCAAAATGTGATTTAATTGACTCTAATATGGGAATCAGCTGCTATCAAACTAGCCCTGCTATGATCAGCTAGCCAGGCTGGTCAAGAGGGCAACAAAGGTCAGACATGTATACAGAGGATTAGCCCAATGACCCCGTCATAGGTTTGGTGAGATCATAAGCAGGAAGTCATTGGGAAATTCCAAAACAGAAAGGATTGCTACCAGCTTTGACAGCAATAGCTCACGAAGCAGGAAGATTCTCATCAATCAATGACTGTCTCAAGCACCTTGTTCCTCTCACCTGTATCTGTCCCATTATAACCTATCCTGTCCTCAATACAGAGTTGGCATATAGTTATCAAAACATTTGTCAATTACATGCTAAAATCATCAACATATTTCCCCTCACACATTAAGACTATCAAATCATTTCAGCCACCTTTTCCCACTCTGTAATCTCCATTTTTTTCAGGCACAGAGCCATTTATAGCCCTTGCCATCAGGGTAGATTTGGGGTATAAGAATCCCCAATTTTGGGCACCTCAACACAGTACCTCAATTGCTTGTGTCCACTCAGTTGCCCTGAATCCTGATTTGTCCTGTCCTTGGGTGGAAGCCTAAGCCATATTGCATTTCTTCTGCTGCTCTCAGGAATGGTAAATATTGTCCACTTTACCCTGAAATCTCCGTTATCCACCTTTCCTCCCTATCTCTTTGGTTAGCCTTGTGTGAGTGAGTGAGTGATTGTTGATCTTGAGTCATCGTCTGATTTTTCCATTATGCAATCAATAAAAAACACAATAAAGCTTATTTTTGCAACACTGACTGATTTCTTCCCTCAGTGACTCTGTAAACATTGTTTAAAAGGTCTTGCTAGTTACCCCACGTCTTGCAGCACTCTTAGTCAGACTCAATTAATTTCCTTTTTTTTATGTTGATGTGCGGGAACTGCTAGAGGACCTCACAGGGTCCCATGTGTTTGAGGCAACAGAAATATTTGCACAATTTAGTTGGATTTACTTTTTGACATTCCTAAGATGTCAAGAACCAACATGTGAAAAGTTTCCACCCACAATCATAGTGGACCAAGAAATAGAGGTAAGTAGGCTTGTACTTTGTTCATTCTTATAAGAAGTCCATGATGGATGAAATGAGGCCAGGGTCAAACCATCTTCGCAGCCATGCCAAGAGTCAACTGTCCATGCCCTGGCTATATGGCATTCATAATAGCTTGTCCCATCTGGCCGGTTAAGGAAGTCATGGCCAGTAAATAGGGACTGCAAAGTGGGACATAGTTTCACATCCCTACAAGGCTCAAGACCTTTCTTTTTGCCATGGATCTCTTTTGGATCTATAGAATGTAATGCAAATTTGGCCTCCCACAAGGTGCTCAACAATAAAATCCTACCACTCATTCCAAAAATTCAGCCTGGAAGAATATCACCATTACCACTGAAACATGTGGCCAGGCTGTTCTTCTCTGCCTGGTCCTTCCTTCTGTTAGCTTTTGGCATCATTTCAACAAGACTGTCCACAAAGCATACACTCATACTTATACCTACAAGAGCACCACCTGCACACCTTCAGCCTGTAAAACTAAAGCAGGTACTTTGAGCCATCTTCCTTGCCTGCATACAGATAGTTGCTAACAATAGAATATTGCTAACAGAGTAATGCTGCAGTAAATGATGCATATCAGATATTATAGCAGGATCACAGCTGTTAGTTATAATCCTATAACCTTAAACTTATCTAGTTAAAAACTGGACCTTTTTCTTTTCTTTTCCTATCTCTTCCCCAACCTTCATTTCTTTTGTGTTGCACTTTTGTATATTCTAAGTTGTGGAGTGGGAAATGTCTTGATGAAGAGGGCACAAATGCTTTAAATAAATGCATACATACACCTACATCTAACTTCTGCTTGTCCCTGCCTTGAAGATAGAGGAGGTCGCAAAACCTCAGAAGTAATGTGCAGGTACCTTTGTGGAAAGAATTTCACTCTGTCAAATAATAGGGGAAATTGCTTGAGTGGTTATTGTTTAGCTCTCAAAAGGTTGACAATTCATCATCTGAATGTAGCAGATGACATTCTAGAAAGCTTCTATGCAGGGAACAAAAAATTATGTGGCATGCACAAAGGCAGAATTTTGTGATCATACAGAACCCCCCAAATGAGTAGTGGAAGTGTCATTTGTAAAAATAATATTGCTTTCCTTCTTTTGTGGGACTGTCCCCTCCACCCTCTGTGGAATTTTTGAAGGAATACTAAACAGAGCCATAGGCCCCTCCCTAAACTGCAAGCTCCAGGATTCCATAGGATGTTGAAAGTGGAATAATAGCACTAGAACAGTCTAGTGCAGAAATGGCCCTGTTCTTACTCATTTGCACTATCTGTTTAAAATATTTCTGTACAACTCTCCACTGGCATTTCCAAAGGAGTTTGAAAAACACACAAAATATATCATTGTAGCAGAAATGTATAAGAGAAATTTTTTTTTAAAGGCATATTAAAAGCAATGGAGGACAAAATTGTCTTTGCCTACTGTGTTACCATGCTGTACACTCCCACTCCATGATATGGTATAATTGGTGACGAATATTATTTAATTGGCACAACATATAAATCACACGCTTATGGCTGAACATCGTGTGGAAAGGGAATCTGACCGGGAGTGTTGTGCTTAGACAGATGACATCAGCATGGCCAGGTCATAAATTCATGAAGAATAGGGTTGAGATAGGGATATCAATTGCCAACATTCAGGAAACAATAGCCAGCAAGGCAACTCTAATAAGGAAGCCAATTACCAATGTCGTATAACCTCTTCCCACAGAAATTTCCCTTTGTTTCCTCACTTGCCCAGCTATTAAATGGCTATCATGATCTCCATCAATGCTTTGTCTCCCAAAGTCAAGACCATTAGCCCATTCGGGACCTCTTTGCCTAATGTGCCAGACAGCAATTAAGATACACCCTTTCAAGACAGAAAAAGGTTACTTAGAACCCTGGCTCAGACCCTAACCCTTTGCTAGTACTTTGGACACATATTGGTGTGTCATGCTGCTTGAGGGCCCCCAGACCCCTATTCATTGTACTGCCCTCAGACACCCTACTCAGAGCCACGCTTCACCAAAATCATCTGCTTCTGGAACAGTAACTATTGCCCACTTCATTCCAAAATCTCCTTGCTATCCAGCCTTTCTCTCCTTTCCCTTCATCAGCCTTGAATGTTTATGAGACTGTTTAAATCTTGTGTCTGTTTGTGATTTTCTCCAATAAAACATTCTTTAGACCTCCAAATGGTGCCTCTCGGTACCAGTAGACACAGATGAAAGATCCTGAGTTTCCCCGCTCTCACTGGTCATGTGAACCTTGAATGAGAATGGCTACTTCTCCTGGGATTTGTTACAAAGGGGAAAACAAAGTCTAACATAATCAGACACAAACTATAGCTTTAAGAAAGTTGATTTCAATAGCCTTAGGGATGTATTATGTAAGATCTCATGGTCAAAAATGTTTAATGGAGAAAGACTTGATGGCAAACTGGAATTTCTTAAAGGTGAGATATTGAAGACACTGTGGATGTATACAGAACTTTCAGATGAGCTGAAATTTAAAAGAGGTATCTGCAAGAAATAAAAGAAAGGAGAACTCCCTAAGAGGAAAATAAACCAATAATGAGAAAGTCAGTAAAGCTAAAGTTCAGAATGAGTTCAGGTCTCCTGGGTTAGGTTAAAATAATTACAAGGAATTTTTTGGATACATGCGGAGCAATAAGAATTAAAAAATGGTAGGGCCACTGCATGGAAAAATGGTTAGGTACTACCAGGGGACAAAGTCTTCAGTCTTCTCCCGAAAGGAAAACAGTGCTACACCTGATGAAAACAGAACAAGTGATGCAGTAAAAGTGAATGCAACTCAGAATAGCTAAAGAAGGGGGTACAGAATGAATGAATGAATGAATGAATGAATGAATGAATGAATGAATGAATCTAAGCTTCTTAGGAAAGATGAACTGCATTCAGGAGTACAAAATATAATCTCAGAGCCACAGTTAATAATCTTTGAGGATTCTTGGACAACAGAAGAGGTCCTAGCAGCCTGGAAAAGGGCAAATGTTATTCCCATCTTCCAGAAAAGGGGAAAAAAAGGAACTCAAACAACCACTATCCAGTCAGCTTTACATCAACACCAGGAAAATTTCTAGAACATATCATTAAATGCAATTATAGAGGAAGGTTACAATTGTATATATATTGAAAAAATAAAAATAAAAAAGAAATCATACCAGAATACTCTATACTTTTTTATTAAATATAGGGGTACAAGCCTGGAACATCACGAACATGCCATGGATTAGCATATCTTGGTTTCAGTAAGACTTTGGCAAGATCCCCAACGATATTCTTGTAGACAGGGAGGTGAAATATGGACTAGATATTGCTATAGTTAGGACAATTTGTAACTGGTTGCCATGAATTTGGGGTTTTCAGTTCCCTTCCTTTTGACTCAAGGGTATGACAGAGTGAAAGTGTTAATTTTCCAAAGACTCAAGGATACTGAAATGCAATCACAGATGAGTGAGACTAAGTCCTGCCAATCCAACAATTTTTTCTCTCTCCCACCCCATTGTATCTGTCTCTTCCAAGTTACCCGGTGGATCTTCGAAGCATTCAAATGAGTTTAGCCTTTCTACATGCCAGGTTGACTGTTCTTCCATTAGCAGCTCAGATGGTCCATTATAAGAGTTTCCCTATGAAGGACAGAGTATGTGGTTGCAATTCTGTCTCCACAGAAGACCTAACTCATATATTGCTTGAACGGTCTATTTATAATGATCTTAGGAATTATTATATTTTTTCCTTTATTGAAATCTCTTAAGGGAAGTTCTTCTTTTGTGAAAGTCTGTTTTCTGTTATCTGATGTTGTGAAATATGTATCTTTTAGAATATCTACATTTCTTGTTAAGGTCTTACAATTATGTGCTATAAAGTGTAAAGGGGGTTATGGAAAGTGATTCATCTGTTGTAAATTAACTATTACATATAAATTAATTTATTTGATTTTCCCTTTATTCTTTATATTTCTGTATAATAGCCAGTTTGCTAAAATACAATAAACTGTGTTATTGTTGTTGTAACTGGTTGATGGCCAAAGTCAAAGAGTCCCTACTAATGGTTCATCCTAGACAGAAGTGGTTAGTGAGGTGCTTCATATATCTGTTCCAGGCCCAGAGTTTTTCAGCATTTTTATAAACAAATTTGGTAGTGGAATAAAGGAGCAGTCCATCAAATTTGGAATATGAATATGGACAGTGGTGGTTCTTTTGAAGGGAGAAAACAGTGGGTCAAACAGTCAGTTCAAGGACTACATGGTAATTGTATGATCTGAATGTGTTGAATTGCAGTAGAGGTGCTTGGGTAAGCTATCAGTTTTTTTTTAATTAATTGGTCCATTTCAAACACTTGGAGTAGCCTGCTAGCCCCCTCTTTGCAGGTCAGGTGGGGAAAGATAGGTCTATTAGGACTCGTTTTGGCTTATAGAGCCCCTTAGGAGCTTTGCCCCCTTTTTTGTTAGTCAGCAGACCAGATAGGATGGGATGGCCTCAGTAGGTCCCATAGCCCTTGCTGCCCCTTTCTAGACCTTAGTAGGCCCCTGTGGATGAAAAAAGCTGAATATGGGTGAGCTCCACTGAGTTTAAGTAGGCCCCACTAAACCCTGGTAGTTCAGGAAGTTGTTTGGGCCTTTTAACTCCTTAGGCCAGAGCTTTCAAACCTGTGTGCCATGACATGTTACGCTGTCGGCTGCAGTGTGTAGGTATGTCATGTGTAATGGGTGGAACAGCTGCCTCTCCCACTGCTATGGTGGGCCAGGTCTGGGTGAAGGGGCTGCCTCTCCCATTGTCACTGCCCTGGGCTGAGGTGGACCCTGGTGAGAGCAAGGACATCAGGGGCCAGGTCTGGGTGGAGGGGTTGCCCTCACTTCCTGAATTATTGGCCATTTCCACATGGGGTATTTCAAATGGTGCAGTCCGTCCTCCATGGAGGACGTCTGCACCTTGGAGCGGACTGGGTTCAGACTACTTACCATAGATCTGCACCTCAGTCTGCTCTGGTACGATCCCAAGTGGTCCTCAAGCATGCTTTTGAAAGACCTGATTTTTCCAATCTTTCACAAGCACAGAGCGTGCCATTGCGAGCCTGCTCCCTTGTGCAGATTCGCAGGCTCGCACCAATGTGAGCCTGTGATCTGCCAAGGGTGGGCTTTAGGCTGGCGAGCTTCACCAGTTGGTCGAGACCCATGACCAATCAGAAGCTGCCATTTTGGATGCCGGAGCAGTGCGGAATGATGACCACGCACTGCTCCTCCTCACCCCGGACCAGACCGGACCGGACTGCCGGAAGATCTGGTAAGTAGTGGTGCGGGATGACTCCCTCTCTCCATAAGGAAATGGCCAATGTGTCATGAAATGATACATGTTTAAAAAGTGTGTCACCAACATGAAAAGTTTGGAAAGCTCTGCCTTAGGCCACGGTAGTCTAGTAAGGGCCACAGCACTCTGGTAGACCATGCTAGGCTGCCTCAAGGGCCAGCAGGCCTGTTCATAGACCTATTGAGTTCTTTGGGCTGGTTGGCTCCTTTACAGTACCAGTAATCTAAATAGATGAGGAAGGAGACTACTCTAGGTGCTGTCATGGAAGATTTGCTGTTGCTTAATTCCTGCAACGTGGGCGTGGGGTTCTTTGGGTCTATCTTACAGTAGATGGTCAGACAAAGAGCAAGTCAGGGGAAGGCTGAGGAGGAAGTCATGAAGTGACACCCAAACTGTGCTTATTTTGCTCGTTTTCAGGTTCAATTCAATTTAAATGGGTCAACCCAATTCTCTATGTCTGGTCTCATTATTGCATGGTTGGTCAGCAAATGTAAGGTTTAGCCAGAAAAAAATGAAATACTCCAATATAGGATGTATGACACTTGGCTTGACAGCAGTACACATAAAAAGGATTTTTTACCTCAAGGGTTTTAGTAGACTGTAAAATGAAGGTAAGCATTACGGTGTGGTGGTTTAAAAAGCCAATTCAATTCTGGGCTACTTCAACTGTTTTCAGTTTTGGGCAACCCAGTTCAGAAAGGATATTGATAATCTGAACATGGGCAAAGGAGGGAAAGAAAGATGGCAATAAGTCCGGAAACTGAGCTCTAATCTTAAGGAGCTGGGAATATATAGCTTGGTGAAGAGGAACATGAGAGGTGACACAGTATCCATCTTTAAATAGTTGAAAGGATGTTCTCCAGTGAGCAAAATGGAACAAGCTTGTTTTCTGCTACTGCAGAGACTAGAGCCTTTTTTGGACCTTACCTTTTCTTGGTGGCATCCTGTGGGGATCCTGACAGCAGCTCTGCCAGGATAGAAACATGATGGAAGTACTCCCCTCTGCACCAGCTGCCTCCAGAAAGTGCAATTGATCTCCCTTTTTCTACCACAATGTAGCTGAGTACAGTCCCAGGCTGCACTGGGGCAGGAAGTGCAGCCATTGTACTTTCAGGCCCTCCACATATCAGGTAAATGCAAGATGGTGGCATGATCACAAATCATCGATGGGGAAAACCTGTCAATGATTTGATTTGTGATCATGCAGCCTGAGGATGGGAGAAGGATGGGACTGCAATGGTGTCTTGTGTAACTATTGTCACAGGCCCGTCCTTCTCCTGTCCCTATGGCGGGATGTCAATGTCCTGCAAAAAGGGCCTTGGACACGAATCTGCAGATTCAAATTGCAAGAAAAGAAAATCCCTTTAAACATTAGGAAGAACTTCCTGATGCTTATTGCTGTTTGGCAGTGAAACAAATTACTTCAGAGGGTGGTGAACTTATCTCCTTTGAGTCTTTAAACCAAGGTCAGCTGGCCATCTTTCAGGAAGGTTTCAGTTGTGTTTTCCTGCATGGAAAGGACTTAGATTACGTGGCCCTTACCATTTCTTCCAACTCTCTGTTAGATGAACATAAACCATGCTGGTGCCTATATCTTGCTGGCTCATGCTGGGTAAGTTCTCAACCTAGACAGTCTGTCAAAAAGGATATCATGGTCAATGGAAGTCAAAAAGTATAACCAAGGAGGTTATTCCCCTGGTTAAGAGCCAGCTTGGTGTAATGGTCTGAGTGTTGCACAGCACACTTGGAGATCAGGGTTCAATTCGGTATGCCACACACTGTTAATCTCAGAAAACCCCATGGTAGGTTTGCCCAGTGGTTCTTAACCTGTGGGTCCCCAGATGTTTGTGGACTTCAGCTCCCAGAAGCCCCAGCCACTATGGTCAATGCTCAGGGCTTCTGGGAGCTGAAGTCCAAAAACATCTGGGGACCCACAGGTTGAGAACCACTGCCTTAGGATGACCATAAGTTGGACATGACTTGAGGGTACACAACAACAACAAATTTCCTTGTTCATCTTCCACCGTAAAACATCCAACAGGAGGGCTGTAACCTTTTATGTCTGGGAGGGGAGTCTAACTTACATGAATTTGCCCCCCCCAAAAAAAAAGACAGAATACTGAAATAGAAGTAGCTTTCTATGGATACCAAAGTTTTGCAGAGATTTTACAGGAAGCTATTACTTTGTGCAAAGGGAACTCTGGTGTTAATAAAACTAAAGAGCTGTGGTAAAACTGAACATCATTCCTTTTTCACTTCTTCTTTTCTTCAAATGGCTCAATAGCCACAGATTCCCAAGAGGAACCAGTGACAAAAGTCTTGTGTTAGATGATGCAGTTTATATTTTATGATTGCTTGGAATTTTATTACTATAAATGTGTGTATTCAGGTGGAATCCTAGAATCTGAGGTATCAGAAACATGCTTTGAAGCTTTTGAAGAGGCAGCTGAATAATGAGTGAATTAAGTGAAGTAAAGAGCAATGAATCAGTAAATATCTTTGTGTAGATACGTAAGGTACTGTACATAGACAAAGATCCACTGTAGTCAAGAATGGCACCATGAGTCTGCTCCAGGGGAGTTTCCCATCCTGTTGCACATTGTTAGATCATAAGAGGGTTAGGAGAGGACAATTGTTGGCTGGTGGGGAGGGGAAAGTGAAGACTAGCAGAAGTTCTTCCATAACCACCTAAATTGTGGGGAAGAAAAGCAAGCAGATTTTGATAATATTCCAATGTAGTCTGTGTACAAAGAGTTTTCCTCCTTCTGTCATAGAACTATTGCTAGCTAAAACAAATTATCTGGTAAAATTGATACAATAAATCAGACTGACAATAGCAGAAGTACAAAGGAAAATATCTCTTTAAGTGTCTGTCATGGAGAAATAGTGGGGACCTAATTCTCCCCAAAGTTTTTTTTATTAAAAAGAAAACAATGCACAAGTTTGGAAATTTTACTCCCACTGCAAGAAAGTCTCCAAAAAGATTTCATCTGTTCAGAATTCTCATGTGGATGCACACAGAACAATATTTTCTATTCAGCAAATATATATATATATATATATATATATATATATTGCACAGAAATTTTTTTTTTCATTTGAAATGCTGCTTCATGCACAGCTGAGAATCTGCAATATGATGAGATGAAGCACTGCAAGATCATTTGCAACTTCTTATCACACCATGGCTCACTGCCAGTGGGTGTCTGGGTGTGTCATCTGTTAGTACCCTGTTTGCCAGTGGCACAGAACTCCTTCATTTGGCATGACTCCCTAGCTTTTCTGGTCGGATTTAGGCACACTTGTGTTTATGACAATGATGTCAACGTCAAAAATATGAATATGAAACAGTTATGAGTTTGTGATGCTAGATTACAATGTCATAATTTCATAACTGAATGACAGCTAAAATTAATTTTAGGTCATTTCCACACAAGGTCAATATGTCGTGGTCACCTCGAATTCTTACCCTCCTGTCTGCACGTTGAACCGTTTTAACTCCATAGTTTTCCTCTTTGTTCTGCACATTTTCAGCTCCTAGAATGGTTCACTGCATTTCACTGCAGTGAGAAAACACTGTATGTGAAAAATGAAAAATTCCAATATAAATCTCACAAACTGGTTCTGCTTCAGTTTTCGCCTACATGCAGAAGCGTCGCATCGATTCACATTGCAGAAGTGGCCAGCTATGGGCATTCCCAGGCTGTTCCTTCCATCATTTCTGTCCCTAGCTCTCTCCGCCCACCAAAGAACAGGCTGATGTCATTATTGTCTTCATGCATTAAACAGACAGCAGGAAGAGAGTGGATCCAGTAATGGACTGTTAAAACGTGGTTTTTTTGCACATATCAACAAACATACATACCTGTGCACAAATGTAGCAATGCAGAAATGTGTTAAAAATGTGTGTGTTTTTTTAAAAAAATAGACCAATCAGCAATGGCGGGGTGGAGTGGGGGGAATGAGAGTGGCCAAGGACTTGCTGTTGCGGATGCAACAATCGTTGTTCTCTGCAGTAGTACGATGTAAATATGTGTGTGTGTGGGGGGGGCAGACAGCACAGTTTCTGAATTTCTGAATTCAGTTTCTGATCAGAGTATAAAAACACCCCTCTTGACGTGCAGTGAACCGCTTCTCCCCTCTTGTGCAGAAATGGCCTAAGTCAAACGTGTTGACACAGCCTAAAGTTCCCTTTTTAATCTCAAATGGAAATCTCAGGTCTGATTTTCATAAATGAAAGTTGTTGTATCAACAAAATCAACGTGTCAAAATGACAAAAGCATCAAACTACAGCTCATCCAGGACAAATCTAAGTCCTCCAAATCTGAAATGTGAGAGAAATTCAGATTTATTTATTCATTGTTACTCCTCAGATCTAATGTTTATGAGGCAATTTCACTTGGGTTCCAAACCTCTGTTTCCTCAAAGGATGGATTCCAACGATTGACTTCTTCCCATAAACATATGACTGAAGAACTATAGATACTATATGCAAAATCAGGGCCTCTGTTTTTAAAGCTGTCACCAGAAAATTAATAGTGCTTCTCAGTCACCCAGAATGTATTGCTTGAAATCAAATGTCAGCATCCCTAAAATCTACTCTACGTGTTGCCCACGCTAGGTATCTCTTGAAATTTATGGTCTAATTAATTGAATAAACCTTCAGCCTAACAACCAGCCTTATTTTGTTGGCTCAGAGGGCCTCAAAGGAAGACTACGATGAAAAGTCAAAATGGCATGCATTAAGCAATAGTTTTAAAATATGTTCCATATTCCACATACATTGTTATATGTTCAATATGATAATCAGGCTATCTATTAGAGGAGAGTCACTCTCTCTAAAAGAAAAAAAATGTCACCAAGTACTTAACCTGAAAAGCTAAACAGTGCTTAAAACAAAGTGAGTCAGCTTTGGTCTTTCAAGTTCAGCCTTGTGTGAACAGATCCCATGAATTATTTCTCAAGAGAGCTTGGGGGTGTTTTAAATGTCCACTATAAACCCTAGAGATTATTGAGTAAATCAGGCAGTCCAAAGATATTACGTACTATCACCTCACCTCCAGGTATGACCTACTTCAGGCTGTCAAGATCACTGACTAAATCTTGTCTAGGGATGTACAAAAATAAAATAAAATGAAATCTCTTTGTTGTTCATTGCTCTTCTCTGAACTCACATGCATTCTCGTCCTTTGCTGAATCAAGTTGTAAGATTTCATTTTTTTTCCTTTCTACATGGAAATTCAACACCTTTTTTGCATCTGCATTTTTACATACATAAAAACACTTCTTCATACATTTGTGTGTGCATTTCCCACACTGATTAAAGTCTGCATTTGACTACGCACTTTTTCAGCAACCACCTTTTAAACTGTATGCATTTTTTTTTTGCATATTTCATTTCTCTGATGTGCAAAGCTAGCCTTAAAAATGATTTCTGAGGCAATGTGTGATTTATCTCACACTGAATCTCAGAAGGGTTCATCAAAAATCTCAACTCCAGTAAAATTATTTGCTCTCCTTAGTTTCTACCACCCACTGGCAGTTGACCACCCTCTCTTCCTTGGGAATGTTTGATGTTTCAGGGACATCAAACTCAAATCAGAACATTAAATACATTCAGCAAACTCTTCTCATAGTCTTAGGTTTCTAAACACATCAATCATATTATATCTAAATGGGTGATTTGCTCATTCCAAAATCACACTTCAACTAAGTATGCATTTTGCATATCTCTCAAACTGTTCTAACAGTGTCCATATTACAAGCTTGCGTATGTTTCATGAGACCTGGTGTGCTATAGTGGTTTGAATGCCGGACTAGGATTCTGGAAAACCAGGCTTCAAATTCCTGCTCGACCATGGAAACCCACTGACTGACTTTGGGCAATTCAATCACACACTCTCGGCCTCAGAGGAAGGCAATTTCAAATTCCGTCTAAACAGATCTTGCCAAGAAAATCCTATGATGGGTTTTGACTTAGGATCACAATAAGTTACAAAATCCTTGGAGGCATGCAACATCAGTTGGAGTGGGGAGAGAAACAACAGCAACTCCTATGCTTCAAATGACTTGGAAGCTGCAACAATAATATGTTCTATACCCGACACAAGTTTAGGCCTTTCCTTCGTACACTGTTACGGTGTTATTATTCCACTTTCAAAATCCTGTGGAATTCTGGGGTTTGTACTTTACTGAGGCCAAAAAGCTCTCTGGCTGAGAATTCCAAATGCCCCTCCCTAAACTGCAAACCCCGGGATTCCATAGGATGATGGAATAGTAGCACTATAACAGTGTAGTGTGGAAAGGCCCTTTGCCAAAGGTAATCAGAAACTCTAGATGTTTTCTGCTTTGCTTCTAGTGAGAGTGCTGAGAATTCTCAGCACCAGAGCCCTAGCCTCTCTGATAGAATCACCTACACAGGATGTAATTTTAGTAACAAATGGTCCCCAAAATATTAAAGTTAAAAGTGGAAATTTCTGTTGAAAGAACAAGTGACTCTGTGGAGCTTGTAACCTATACTTCTGCTCAAGATATCACGTTGCTGGACATAGCCACTGTGGATTCGCGGGATAGGGAATACTGGAACAAATCTTCATAAAAATAAAGGAGGAAATTTCTAACAGCTGCTTCAGTCCAAGTCTTTGGTGAAAGGATATTTAAGAAACCATGTGCCCGTCTTTTCCCATTATTGCCAACACATCCACTGACATTCCTGTATCTGCTAAGACAGCACATGCTGTTGCAGCATCTTTTGTTAGCTTTAGAAATCACTGAATGTCAATAACCTTGCTTTATTCTTTCTGAAATTTGCATTGCATCAGTTGTGATCTATGTAAAGTGTCACCACAATATCGGAGGTGAATGCCTGGGTGGAATTGATTGCTTGTACCTTGCCAGCATTTTACACTGTCTTAGCAGTTCTAATCCTTGTTAAATCCAAAATCCTGATTTTCTTCACATGCAGTTTGCTTCACTGACAGTATTTATTTATAGCTCCGATATTTTTAAGATCAAACCTTCTTTAGATAGAAATGTAGATCCTAGAAACATTTTTAGCATGTCACAAAATTATGTAAACTATTTTCATATTAAAGAACACTGGCTGATTGCAACTGTAGTATAAAAGTCACACCGTCTCATGTGGTACAGAATGCATACTATATTCCATGTAGACTAGAAGAGAAGGAACCGATTTTAGGACATCTGAGTTCACAGTAAAGGGGTATTTAAGAAACAACAGCCTGAATCTTCTTGTTACTTCTGAACAGAGTAGACCCCTTGAATTGATGGGATTGCCATTATGTTGATGCATCAATCAACAGTTGATTCAGTAGGTGTACTCTACTTAGAACTAATTTAAGATTTCAGGTCTATGAGTGTGTCTCTCTTTTCTCCCCCCTATTATTACTGACAAATCCAGAATGCTGTTTCTGCATCTTTCAGCAGGTTTAGAAATAATTAATTATCAATATTCTTCAGTGGCAGAGTTTGGAGATCATGGAGGGGGAGTGGGGGGCTACAATGCGGAAACATGGCCATGGCATACAGGGGCATGGCCACAGCGCATGGAGGTGTGGCTGCAGTGCATGGCTGCTTGGCTATGAGCCAGGATGCCCCAGAAACATTACTGCTGAGGGCAAACCACCTCCATCGCCCCCCTATCCCTATACAACCAATATTCTTGCATTTTTATTTCTGAGTAAAGTGTATGGTGCTAAAATATTCCATTTGGCTGCTTTCCATTCCAAAATTTTCCATTTGGCTGTTTAACACCTTCCACCATCTCATCTGAGACCAATTGTGATATGTCTCCTCTCCAGAAGTAGTCTCGATCAGTGGCTATTTCATCTGGATTCAGCACCGGAAAAAGTATCCTGGTGAAACTTTCTCCATCTGCACTGTGAAGACTGGGAATGTCAAAATCTGTCAGTGTCCTTTTCGCAGTGTTTTGCAGGATCTCAACAGAACGCTTGCTCCATCCAAATGTTCTATCCAGTTGAGAAACTGTTTTTTCTTTGCATATGTATGTATCATTCATGCTTTTACTAATACGTATTTTCTTTCATTCTAATGTATGCCGTTTATGGGATTTCCATCAAATGAAATGCATGTGTACATGCTTCCCAAATATATGCATTGCTAGTTGGATGCATTTATATGTGTAAACTTGGGGGGGGGGGTAGAAAAAAATGATGCTTTCAGTTTTCTCCTGAGGACAGGAAACTGACAGATATGTATGTATTTTTGTTAATCATTCTCACAGATGCCCCTTCAACTTTCCCTAAACAATAATGTTTCCCTCTTTAGATCCCAAATGTACAACTAATTCATTAATAAAGATGAAATTCTCTGCTGATTTTGTTTTCAAAGGAAATAATGAGAAGTTTTGGAAAACTTCCTTCGTACTGTGAATAATCTTCAAAAAGTTCTCCATCTTCAAATATTACTCTGTTCAATATTTGCACATGCTATTTTTACTCAGAAAACAGCATTCTCTGAGTGAATAATAATATTTCTGTGCAGAAAATATTGTTTCCTGTGCAGAATAAGTTGTTTTCTGCAGGAAAAAAACTGGTATAAAATTTGTTTAGAATAATTTTCTGACTGTTTTCATCACTTGCCAGTGTTTCTTAACACTCATAAAACACATTTTTGAACCATTTTTGAATGTTTTCTAATATTCTTTCTATCCCTACTCATTCCATGCACAATATTGTCCTAATTATGCTACTTAACTATTTTTGTGTGGTTAAATCCTTTACTCCCCACCCATTAGCAACTTGTAAGTACATCCTTTTCATGATGGTATGAACCTACACTCAGATTTTTAGACTAATCATTCTTTATCTTCCTTATCTCAACTTTCCTTAACTATACTGTCATCCTTTTTCTGGCTGTTTCAAACCTTCACTAGTTGGTTTTATTTATTTATTCACTGTATTCATTTATATGACACCTTTCTCCCAACATAGCTAAAACATATTTAACAGTGTTGTTGTTGTTGTTGTTGTTGTTGTTGTTGTTGTGCACCTTCTAGTCATTTCCATCTTACGGAAACCCTAAGGTAACCCTATTATGGGTTTTTTTGAGGCTGATGTGTCCAAAGTCACCCAGTGAGTTTCCATGGCAACCAGGTCTCCACGGTCTCCAAGGTCATAATCCAATATTCAAACCATTACACCTTGCTGGCTCTCATTTAACAATACACGTTAAAATTACACAAAGACATTAGTAAAAGCAGAGACATAAGAATTATTTTAAGAAGTGATTAAAATTTATGACGTTAAAACGCAACCTTAAAAAATGGACATTCACTAAAAGACGATGTACAAACCTTTTTCGAAAAAGCACACACGCAGCATTAAAACCTCAGCCCTTTCTGATTTTAAAAACATGATAATGGCATAAAAACGTTTTGACTTGCTGACAGAAGGACACCAAGGAGAGAGTTATCATGGCCTCCCATGGGAGAAAGTTCTAAAGATTGGGAGTATCCACCAAGAAGACCCTACCCCATGTTCCCACTGAACAAGACTGGGAAGGTGGTGGGACAGAATGAATGGCCTCTCCAGATGATTGTAGCACTCTAAGGGTCTCATGGTTAATTACCTTCCAACTTTGTTTGTTTGTTTTCAATTTTCATCCCCTCCTCAGACTTTCTGATACGCTCATCTCTAGAAAGATTCAAGTCCAACACCTCTGCTCCTCATCAATGGAATATCCCTGAAGAGTACATAGTTGTGCTCCTAGAATCTGGAGGACGCCATACTGCACTGGTTTGTTGCAAATACCACTTTTATCCACTAAACAGCTGAATATTTTAAAATTATGTCTGTAAACATACACAAATGTCAGAGCAGGAATTATTTTTGTGGAAACTGGGTCTGGAAAGGTCAGAATCAAGTCCAGTAGCAAAACAAATTTACTCTAAAAAATGAGTGGGATCAAATCTTCAAATGAAAAAGGAGCAGGGAATTGCCTGAGGTTTTTTTGCCAGTGGAGTGAAAGCTGAAAATAATAAAATGGAGGGAAAAAAGAATACTGCTGAGGGGAATCTACAAGAATTAATAAAAAGAAAAATACCAGTCTCAAACATTGTGCTGTCATAAACTTCTTCATATCTAAAATACTCAGATTTTATTTGAACTTTCATCTTCTGTGTGTTTTTCAAATGTTGTCTGCACTCCGGAGAAAGGTCATATAGCTATTGTGCTAGTACGTATTATATGTATTGGTAGGTATTACTAGACAAAGTTGCATTATTTGACAGATTTAGATTTGCCAGGGTTTATTTAGCAAGCATTTTAATCTATCCTCAATAGAACTCTGTCATAGAATAAGCAGTTTAAGAAGTGAAATATCTTTTGGAGACAATTTTGGGCTCTCCATCTAAGCCTTTCTCTATATATCAAAAAGTATATTTTGAAATATTTTAGTTGCTTGCATCTCCTATGGAACATGATACATTTGCCATCTCTACATATGCACACACATTAATACTGAATGCAAAAATAAATGACAATAGGAAATCAAGATGTGTCCTGAAAAAAATGTAGAAGATGAGCAGTTAATTCCTGGATATAATTGATGTCCCACATAATGAGAAGCACAGTCCCCTCTCTGCAAGAAGTATCAGTTTACTGTGTTTTACATTCTAAATCACAAAGCTTAAGATTAATCATTGGTTTTGACTACATAATTTAAAAAAAAAATGCTGCCTTTTTCTTCAGGTAGTTTAAGGTTTGTGAACCAGCATGGCGTAGCAGTTTGAGCATTAGACTGTAATGCTGGAGGTGAAGGTCCAAATCTCTGCTCAACCATGGAAATGCATTTGGTGACCTTGGGTGAGTCAGATTCCCCTGGCCCCAGAGGAAGGCAAAGGCAAACTCCCTCTGAACAAATCTTGCCACAAACACACTGTGATAGGTTTTCCCTTAAGGTTGTCATAAGCTGAAAATAACTTGAAGGTACACAGCAACAACAAAAATGAAAATGAAAGGCAATTTAAGGTGGTCAGAAATCTAATGCTAACTGCCCCATGGTGACATATGTTATTCAGGTACACAAACTTACCTCTGATAGCTACCTTGAAGATGTATCCCTGCTAAGAGTCCCTATAGCTGGGACCTATGTTCTTGCTTACTCATAATGCCCCTGACATTGGTACATGTGTAATCCCATCATCCCCAGATAAAACAAACAGTACATAACACCAGAACAGGCCATCTCAGAGAAACCCCTCAGTTCTATACAATAAAATGGAACAGAGTGATTGTTGAATCTTACTTCAATTGTTTTGGAGCAGCCTCATCTATCAGGAGTCTGAGCAGCCACACTAGCAGCTCGGTTTGGGAGTGTTAAACTCCTACCTAAGACAACAGCCTCACCCTGTCCAATGGTAGGACCAATCTTGCACAAGACCTGTTGATCTACTCCCACCCTCTTGTCAGGAGTGCTTTGGTAATCCTACAAGGCAAGGAGTTGGACTGGATGGCACTTGCGATCTCTTCCGGCTCTATGGTTCTATGATTCTATGTAACAGGAGACAACATGAGGAAATTTGGAGATAACCCTGGGTAAAATACTTGGTTCTTTCTTCTCTTTCCCATTTCCACTTTTTTGACTGAGGATTTGATCAAAGTGTACTTCAAAAGTATTAAAACAAGAAAACAATAATATAATAAGAACAGACTAAAATAAGTATAAAAATGGAATAGTAAGGGCTAAAATCCTCTGTTTTAGTGAGAGGGATCCAATGATCATAAGAAAATAAATTTAACCCACAGAGATCCTTGGAAAGTAGAAGAGTTACTGAAAACAGGTCAATGTGATTGTGTTACAATGGGGCTATATATGAGCAGAATCTTGGACTCTCTTGTTCCTCAACATATCCTTGGACTGTGACAGAAACAATGACTACTGACAGTAACTCTCCATATTTCCTCCCCGACTGACACTGTGACCCCAATATCTTAGAACCACTCTGTAAATTAAAACAAAACCTAAATGGATCTTAAAATAAATACACCAGGAACAAGGTGCCTAGCAGAATGAGGATGCCTTCCCATATATAGGTTGAGTTGGCTACTGAGATCTTCAGTGGAAGTGTTCTTGATTGTGGAACAATCAATGGAATAACATCTGGCAATGTGATAAGTGGATCCTTCTTAGTCGCATGCCCACCACTACTATAGTGACAAAATATGAAATGTAGGCCTTCACTAGGATTGTCTGTATAGCAACACCTTCACTGAGAGTCAAAAAGTGGAGGTTGCTACCTTGGTCTAAAACAATTGATAGTAATTTCCATTTCTACCAGAAAACAAAACAAAACAAAAAAACCCACACTTTTATAATTCCACCACCTGTAAACAGACACACAATATTTTGGATTGTAAAAGGGATAGTTCATGACAATGCATCATTGCTGGGAAAACCTATTTCTTCCTATGGGGAATGTAGCTAGACTGAGCAGGAACATAAAAGCCCAAGTGGGGTGACAGATTATGTCATGGGGTTGATTCTCCAAGTACTGGCTCCATTACACCAAAATGTTAATTCTTTGGAAATTTCTTTATTTCTTTCCTAGAAGGTTAGAGACAAAACCAGTGAAAAAGTTTATGTTTATTCATGCATTTTCTTCCTGATAATTATTCTCACTGTTCTTTTTCTTGTAATGATTGCTGAAGGTTTTTAATTGTTTATTTCTTACTTTAAATAGTATTAGATAGTTTTGTATAGCTTTTGTATCTACATTTAACATGAACTTCTTGGAGATCTTGAGTTATCAAATAATTAATGCATGGAACAGGGGAAAAAAATCCTAGCATGCCTCAAGTTTTAAAAAGACTTCATCCTTCTAGGGAGGGAATTCCATAACGTGAACCTTCCCATGGAGATTTCTCTGCCTCATATCCCAAACAAAAATGTCTAATCCCAATGCATTTCAATAGACAAATGGTATGTTACCAGAGCTTAGATAAAATGTCCATCTTTGTCCAGGAAGGGCCATAATTTTGATGCACCAACTTAAAGTGGGCAGAAAAATCTATGTTGCACAAAACCACTTGAATCTACAATGGCAAGAGCAGGTTTAATTGCAAGTAATAATCACACACTTGATACTACATAGCTCCCACTGTAAAGCAGACTCAAGAAAGTCTCCAGGCTCCTATTGTGGAAGAAAGAAAAATATGTCTGTCAACAGACACAACAAGTATTCCATATACTTAGTCTAGACAAGACAGACATGTTTCTGGTCACTTGAAATGCAGATCAAGAAACTGCAGTTTATCCTGTTCTGGATGAGATTACACTTCTCCTGAAGATGCAGGTGAACTTCTGGATTCAGCCCCTGTACCTAGATGATCACATTTGGGGAGGCAGACTTGAGAGAAATGCTTATGTCTACAATTACCACAAAAGGAGTGCAACCCCCTTTCAAAACAAGTTGAAACTCACCTGCCAAGTTAGATGAACTGCCCCAGTTCCACACTACATTGTTATAGTGCTATAATTTCAACATCCTGTGGAATTCTGGGTTTTGTAGTTTACTGAAGCCAAAGAGCTCTCTGTTGAGAATTCTAAATGCCCGTCCCTAAACTATAAACCCCAGGATTCCTTAGGAGGTTGGAAGTGGAATAATAGCACCGTAACAGTCTAGTGCGGAAATGGCCTGAGTTGTAGAGTGTCACTCTCCAATAACTCTCTCTCTCTCTCTATCTCTCTATTTGTGCATGCACACAACTGTACACACACTAGAGAAAGAATGAGAATTCATACCAGCATGTCATGCTGAAATATGATACAGCATATTCTATTTCCCTTAATACCAATGTTGCTTTTGAAAGTCATTAAGAGAGAAAGAACATAATAATTTTCATAATAAAATCTCCACATTTTCTGAGATTGCTTAAATACTTTTTCCACCTTTCTGGATGAAACAAATATTAGTTCTTCTGATTCTGTTTTCAAGCCACTGAGCTAGAAGTGTCCATAGTTGGTTGCACATGCCACCAGTTCAGCTGAAAGCTGAAACAAAAATTCCAGAATAGAAAATTGAAAAACATTTTTCTTTCTCTGCTGGAAAAAAAGGGTTGGCAATATGGGTTCCAAAAGGTAATCGGTAAGCAATTTATACAGAAGTGATTAACCATCTCAGATTATTCATTAAAGTAATATAGCATTATGTATTTTATTGGAAATTTATTTTAATCAGTGAGGGGAGTGTATTTCTTCTCAAGGTAGTAAGCCAGATAAAAATTATGTTGCCAATTATTATTTTGCCATATCATTCTTATTTGTTCATTTATATCTCTCCTTTGCTCCCAATACTAAGATTCAAGGTGGTTTACAAGATACAGATTACAATACATACAAAAACTAGGAAATTGCATAAAAGCTATAGTAAAATATAATTAAATAATCCATAGAAAACTATTTTAAAACTGGTTAAACATAGAATATAAAAATGAACAAGGTAGCACACAGTTAAAAGCAAAGCCAGTTCCTAAAATCCTATTGGAATAAAACTTTGTTCACTTGCTGAAGGTGAAAAAGAAAAGGCAGCCATCCTGTTCTCCCTGTGAAATGAGTTTCAGGGCCTGGGTGCAGCTTACCAAGAAGGATGTCTCCTGTGTTTCCATCAAACATGAATGAGAAGGTGGTGCGACTGAGAGAATGGCCTTCTCTAAACATGTTAGGGCCCAGGCAATCTCATACTGGATGATTACAGTCCTTCTGATAGGACTTTTTGGGACCTAAGCAACACTTTGGATTGTACCTGTATATAGATAGGGAACTAATGGAGCTCTTGTAACATACTCCCTGTAGCCAGCCTCAGTTAACAATCTTGCTGAAGCTCTTTGGCTTGTCTTAAATTTCTAAACAGTTTTCAAAGACACTCCATATGCTTTGGGCTACAATCCCATGATCTCTAAAGATTGGCCATCTCTAATGATTGGCAAGGAGAGTGGCAGGTTATCCACCTTTCTTTTATCATTCCACAAGTTATTCTAAGCATGGATTACATCTTAAAAAATTGGATAGATCTTGTTTCTATCCTATGTGTCTATGCATGAAGTACGAGGAATCATATAACTGCTAATTCAAGTACAGAAACTGAAACTATTGAGGTGTAGATGAACAGCTGATAATAAAATATAGGAAAATCCTTGTAGTTTTCTTTTAAATATACTATAGACCAAAATTGCCTTATAGCTCTGGGATCACTGTGAGGGGTACAGCAGTAACCAAATAAATGCATCAGAAGTTGAAGCAGCTACATCAATCATGTGGTAAGAATACCTGAAGTGCAGGAAATGATAGCTGATATTAATATTCAAGTTTAGTTTCTTGCAGTCCATAGGCCCAACAGTATAATAATAATAAAAAAAATAGTATTAAATAAAAAAGTGAGAAATTTAACAGAACACAAGCACCAAACCTAGTCATAGTAACTGTAAGCATTCTAAATACTCTTACCATATAAAGGAGTTGTCTTCACTCTTAGCTTAATTACTATCAACAGAAACGTGGCAACCATTAAGGTTACACTAGAAAATTTATCCTCTAGTAGAACTTTAACATAGAATTTATCCAATCAACCTGGTAAAAATCTTAGTAATGGATAAATAAACCATTGGTGAGCCTGGTTATAAAAAACAGAAGACAAAAAAAAAAAAAGGTTACAGCGACGATCCAGCTAGGTCCGTTATGGCCCTACGATCTCCCGGCACCTCCGATCATTCCTCACAGAAAGAGCTCGATGTCAGTCCTGGGATTCCCTATGGGTCTCTTCTGCACCCCCTTTACTGGGGGGGGGGGTGTCTAGCTGCTTTTGATCTTGGTAAAACCAGCTGGAATCCAGCTGGTGGTAGTTTGGAGTTTTGGAGTTGGAGAGCTTCACTCTGAACTACCGCTCATGTCCGCCATGGGCAGGACGTTCTCCAAAAATCCAGGATATTTTATGATGGAATACAAGCCCAAGGAATTGGAAGCTTCTAACTTGTTCAAAGGAAATCCATCTAAACTTCAACTACACAGAAAATTTCCATTCAGAAACTAAGATTTTAGATTTAGCAAAATTAATTTTAAGTTCATTCTCTGAGCAGTATTTTGAAAATTTCCATAGCAAATATTTAAGTCCTGTTCTGGATCTTGAAAGAATTACAGTATCATCTGCATAAAGAAAAGGTTATATTTTCCTTTCATCTAATAAAGGCAAATGACCATTTGAGTCCATCAATGCATCTTCAAGATCATTCACATATACATTAAACAAGATTGGCTCAAGAATCCAGCCCTGTCTTACCCTTCTTGACATAAGTATAACTCCAAAGAGTTGATCCAGTGAGCCACATCTTATTTGAAGTTGGCTGTCATTCTAAAGCACCTTGATTATGCAATAACGTCTAGTATTATTTCCAACATTATCCAAAGTTTGGTTCTGGAGATAGATGAATAGGTTTGCGCCTCTGGAGGAGAAAGAGGGTGAAGAGGAAGTAGTGCCAATCATCTTGGATGATAAACTACTGGAAGACACATCTGCAGTTCCAGTGGAAAACCCCTCATCATCTGAATCCTTTATAAGTTGCTTTCAGAGCAATGTATGCTAATAGCCCAGACTTTACAATTTATTGGTTCTAAATTAACAGAGGTGCTAAGCTCCGTGACTCAACAGAGCTTGGTGCTTGCATAGAGGCATTCAGACTTTAGTAATATCAACAAATATTTGATGCTTAGTTCAGCTGATTTGAATTCTAAAATGACTTCTCAACAGAAAGATCATTTTGAAGCTGGGCTCTGTCTAGAGCAGTGGTTCTCAACCTGTGGGTCCCCAGATGTTTGTGGACTTCAGCTCCCAGAAGCCCTGAGCATTGACCATAGTGGTGGGGGCTTCTGGGAGCTGAAGTCCACAAACATCTGGGGACCCACAGGTTGAGAACCACTGGTCTAGAGCCTTAAATGATTCTACAGCTAAGGAAAAGGATTATTGTCTGTTCTTACAAGCCTCCAAAGTGGTAATAGATGTTTACCCCTTTAACAAAGTCCACTCTTATTGGAATTCAGTTTTCAGGGATAATATGCACCTCAAACAAATTCTTAAGTTAAAATCCTCAAACTTATCCTCAGTTGAGCTGCTACATTTGTCTGAATATTATTCAAGGACCTTACTTTGTTTTAATAACTCTTACATCCTAAGTTTGATTATGTGGAAAAGACTATATCTGAATACTTTTAGATTTTTCCCAGTGCACCTCTTTAAAGATCTATCTATTAAATTGTAATCCAAAAGAAGAATCACAATGTATCACCTTTCCAACTATTGAATGATGCTGCAAAAAGCAGCAAACCAGAACAGACAAGATTTGATTCTGGAATACAAATTAGGGAGGATAGAGATTCAAAAGAATCGAAAGATTCTCAATGTAAAAAGCAACATGTGGAGAAGCTAGCAGCCAATAGTGTCAAGATCATCTAAATTGCCAATTATGGAATCAGCATTATCTAATTCCAACTTGCAAGTCAAAAAAGCTTCTCCCAAGATAACCAATCTAATAGAACAATGGAGGGACTTGTCCTAGCTCCTACTCTTTCAGTTGAAACAAAAACATCAACTTCTCTCTGGCAAGAGTGCAAGTTGCAGAAGTTGAGATCAATCCAACCCCTATTAGTAAAATCAATTTCAGTCTCATTTGATCTAATTCAGTGGTTCTCAACCTGTGGGTCCCCAGATGTTTGTGGACTTCAGCTCCCAGAAGCCCCAGCCACTATGGTCAATACTCAGGGCTTTTGGGAGCTGAAGTCCAAAAACATCTGGGGACCTACAGGTTGCGAACCACTGATCTAATTGATGTATCTGTTTCTTGTAGCTTGCTGGAATTTGTAAGATCAGAACCATTTGCAAATGGTTGCATCAGATCAGCTGTTGATAGCACTATTGATTTGGTTACAGTTAACAACTGATGGTTGGGTTCCCAGGAGAGACACACTGGTTTAGGTTAATCTCCTGGAATATCACAGGTTGGGCAAGTAAATGTGGGGTCACCTTCTTTTTTCAACATATCAGCTCCTTCAATATTATCCTCCTTCAAGAAACTTAGGTTATTAGAATCTTAATCTAAATGGTTTTTCATCTTTTACTTGACATGAGATGGAAACACAATAAGAATATTCTGTGAAATGTTGAAATATTTTTTTAAAAAAATGACAACACAGAAATTCTGGAGAACATATGTGCAATTAATTAATTCTGTTAAAAAGTGTGAATGGTTTCTTCTTAATCCTGGAACACTGTTCATGGTTCTACTGACAAATATTTAAGTATCCTTCCTGAAACATCTCACTATTACTGAAGGTGCAGGAAAATTGGTTAAATTTACTGGGATTTTTTTTCTGCTGTTGCTGCAATATTCTGTCTTAAAGTGGTCTCACTCATACTTGTGATCCACACAAGATGACTCACCAATGTGATATATTTGTTACCTGCATGCAACTTCCTACAAGATATTGATTTCCTATCACTTTTGAACAGATCTCCTTACCTTTTTCTTCTGTAATTTTATTCACTTTCTGGTACTTCTGTTTTCTTGTACTCTTTGACATGCTAAAATTAATGAAAAGGAAGTCACAATCCAAAGACCTCACTCCAGCTGGCACAGAAATTAAAAATACAGTTCCAAAGGACTTTCCTACTTCATGAAAACATCTCTAACGAGACAGATGAATATATGAATGGCTTCTAATGAGCTCAGAACTGTACATGTTTCTCTTAGTTTAATTTTATAAGCCTTTGCAGATATTTTGTGTTAGGCATACTATGAAATAAGAACCAGCCACAAGGCTGGGGTAAACCAAATTGAGAGACTACACTACAAAACTTGAATGGTTTCATTAACATTTAAGTCAAGAGTTAAAGTCACAGTGAAATGCATCTCATCGTGTAGTCATATAATTCCAGCTTCTATAGTGTCTTTACCCTCAGAGGTTATGTGCAGTGCAAGTTGAAGCAGGTGAAAAACAAGGACTTCAGCTATATTCCAAATGAATTGCAGGAAATAATTGTTAAGCTATAAGAAAAGGCATGCAATGATTTTCTTTTCTTTTGTTTCTAACCATGTCCATTGTCAAGGGCCATTCATGCCCATTATCAAAGTTTTCATAGAACCATAGAATCCGAAGGGACAGGTCTCATCTAGTCCAATTTCCTACCGTACAGAAATGCACAATTAAAGCATTCCTGAAAGATGCCCATCCAACCTCTGATTAAAAACCTACAAAGAAAGAGAGACCACCGCTTTTGGTCAAAAAGATTTTAAATGGAAAAAAAAAATCAGACTAATGTTTAGACAGAATCTCTCTTCTTGTAATTTGAATGCATGGGGCTCATCTCTTTAGATTTTTAAAGACAGCTATCACATCACCTTTCAGTCATCTCTTCTCTAAGCTCAACATGCCATCTACCTAAGTCATTCATCATTTCACCAGCTTTTTTGCATGCATATGACAGGAAACCTTGTCAAAAGCCTTACTGAAATTAAGAGATATGATATCCATAGCATTCTCCAGATCAGCAAAGCTCAACCATAATCACCTGGTGAAGGTCTTGGGTCTGTGCTGCAACCTAATGGTCCCATGGAGTCCTAGTGCAGACCAGATTGATCTAGCCAGGGTTTGTAGACGTCAAAGGCCCAAATAGTTAATGGAGGCCTATGCCTACCCAGCCTGAACATGCCTACAGCCAAGCAGCTAGCAATCCACCTATTGGGGGAGTGGGGCTTCTGAACCCTGTCTGTTCAAGCTCATCCCAGCACCCAAGGCCACCAAATCTGACCATCTGGAAGACTGTAAGCCACCCAATCACATGGCAGTGAAACATGTGATCCCTACCACAAAACGATCTGGCACCCCTCAGCCAACTAGTAACCAAGCTAGCCCAGTGTTGACCCTTCTCCATTGACACACTGAGGGAAATGTAGGAGAGGAGGGGGCATCAGGGTCTTTTATTGTCTCTCGATTCCATCCCCAAGCTCTGCACCACAACACTAAATGCCATGACATTTATATGGCCTCTCTGTTCCCCAGAGTCCAGCAAATATGCCTCCCCCCCCAATAATTGCACAGTATGAGAGGAGAGCCAAAGTCTGTTCTTGACCACTGAGAGGAACATAGGAAGTACCTGTATGCCAAGCAGAGTCTTTGTCCATCTAGCCATGTCCTGGTAGTACTTCAAGATTTCAGCCATGAAGCTTTCAAAGCCAGAGAGGGGCTTAAAGTACCTCTCAAAATTAAGAAATTAATTTTAGGCTAACACGACTAAAAACCAATGTGATTTTAGACCAAGATAAAGTCACATACAGTGAATAAATATACAACAGAAACATCATCAGAAGTCTTCTTATCCATGATGTTCATGGTCCCTAAACTGTGAAAAGTAATTGAGTGTATCTAGTCTGAATGATATACTTTTGTTAATGTCTTCTTATTACATCAGTAGAAGCTTGACAATTGTACTTGGCATACTTTTACATATAAAGTTTAATTTATTGCCAAAGCATCATGAATTGCTAATTATTGGAAGCAGTCAGACATTATGAGTTTCAATAAAATCTGAATTTTTTGCAACAAGGCATGTAATGAGAAATTGTTACATTACTTTTCTGGTAATTCACAGAAAACCAATTTATATCAAAAATTATATCTGGATACTATATATTCTGCATCTATAGTTTAAGTTCAGGATGATATTGTTGCCTATTGATCCAAAAAGATTTAATATACGTCAGTGTGGGCCAAATAATTTTGCAAAATACAACACCATCAGCAAAAAAAATGAGATACCAAAAAAAAGACATCATTGCATAGTATATTGAATGGAAGATAGTTATCAAGGTCCAAATAGGGTACAGAGGTATGACATACTAGAAAAAAATGTACCAATAAAATAAAAATTTGACACTATGTGTATTTATATGACAAACCACTCCTACCTATAGTCCAATTCCTTTATTTGGATCATAATGCCAGACAGAAAAAAGTCACATCATCTTACCCATTCAAAGAAGTATGAGCAGACACTTGGAGGATTACATTGTGTGTTATGAGATAAAGGCATATCATGTTTAAAGGATATAATTACATTGCATTTCTTAAAGCTAAAGAAGCCAAAAAAATTTCGTTTATAAGTTTGAAAAGCCAGATCAGAACAATGTTCATATTTTGCACAATTTTTAAAACGATTATTCTTATTTCTTACATGTGCGGAAAATAAGTTTTGCTTCACCAAACAGAAGAAATATTAATTTTATATTTTTTTTAAAAAAATATATATGAAAATGCATGCCATGTAGATCATTTCACACACACACTAATACACATGCACAAAAATTATCTAAGTCCACACACTGTGGGTTTATTTTGCACTGCCACGTCAAAAGGCTACTTTTGTTGCTGAGATAAAGTACTTCCAACATAGCAAATGACATTTGGTAAAAGGGTGAAGCAGGTGCAATGAAACATAAAGGACAAACTTCCACACTGGTGTTTGGTTTGTGTTGGCTTAGTAACCATGTCGCTTTCTTAAGCAGCAATCACGTAAGTGAAGACTTGCTCCAAACAACAGAAGAAGGGGCTGTGTTTGCAGAGCTATATCGAGTTACTTAGTTGCACTTTCAGAGTCCTCTCAAAAGAACTTGAAGGCTGAACTCTTAAGCCCCTTATTAGGAAGTAAACTTCACTTATGCCAGCACCGTACAGCAGCTTCTAGTCACACAGCTCATTAAGAATGATTGGGAAAAACTGAGTTTCCTAGGTAATAACTGTTGCTGTTGTTCACTTTTTTACATCCAAATCTGTGCATTAAAATGGAAAAGAAAGAAATCTGCTAGTTCTCTATTTTTTTAAAAAACCCAATTCAATTCAGTTCCTCCTGTACATAAGAGCAAACACAATACCAGCGATGCTTTCACTGTACAATCAGTTTTCACCATACCCGTTATTGAGTGAGCTACCATGGCCATTGCCTACTACTGAGTTCCTCACTTTAAGAAGCAGATCGATAAGCTCATAGATAGGAAACCAAGGTGGCCGTTGGTATAGATACAACCAATGGGTATATATTATTAATTCTGGGAAAGAGTAAGCTGGGAAGAAGCGTGATAGTACTCTTCAAATATTCAAAGGGCAATCACAAAGAAGAGTGAAAATAGTTATTCTCTCCTGTCCCACTGGGTAGCACTCTATCTAAGAAGCTTAAATTATAAGAAACTGCACTTATTTTGAACATTTGAAAATCATTTTTACATACTGAGATAGTTTCTCTGTAACAGGAGACCTTCTAGTAGAAGTTGAACACCCATCTGCTACTGATGTTCTGATTCTGTATTTCTTATGCTGGGCAGAGTTTTGAACTAAATGGTATAAAAATCCTTTTTCAGCACTGAGATTCTCAGAGCTTGGAAATATCTAGCTAGCAAGTGAAAAGCTCATACTAAAATAAATCAGGTTGTCTTAAATGTACGGCTATGTTCCGTTTCTTCCTCCCTCATTAGTTAGGTTTCCAACAGCATAACTTGAGCCAGTGGCTGAAGTTAATATTTTATTTTGACAAGTTTATCATTGTAGATCATTGGACTCGATTAAGGTAGTTGAATTTTCCTCTGCAAATTCAGTAAGACACGAAGAGCTGGAAGAAGGAGGATTAGAACCAGAAGTAAAGGCTGTTTTTGAGGAAAAGGCAGAGAGACCTCTAGAAGCCAGCATCAAAGAAGAGGTGGGGGCAGGACTGAAAAATTGGATTTGGGGTTGAGTGAAAAGAGGAGCAAGAGTGAGTCCTGACAAGAATTGGAATAGGGCAGAGTGGAGAGCTGTTAGCTGCTTAGTGCTCAAGTCCTTAGTCATTGATCTTTCCAAATGTCAGGCCCTTGGGATCTGAAAAGTGTTTCTGGCGTGTGTGTTGTGACTCCTCAGTTCTCCTCTTGTATTGATGTACTGTGGATTCTATTGTATGTTATTGTGTATTATATTATTCTATAATTATTCTATAATTATATTATTCTATAATGTTAAATTGGAAAGAACACTAGCTGATTGGGTTTACCCTTATTAGGGCTTAAAGTGTGAGGATGGAAAATTAAGATGGTGCCCCAGAATGGTGACGGATCCAGATGGCTTCCTGATAAATCTTAAGGTGTCTCCTTTCACCATAGCAGGTGATCCATGGAAGTCCTGGCTGATTTCTGAGATGGAGAAATGAGCAGTGATGAAACAAATGGGGTGGAAACGACAGTAATTTCATCAGTAATGAAATCCAGAGCAGGTCTATCCTAACATGGGCTACAATTGAAAATCCCATGCTATGGTAGTGGCAGGAGTGAATAAATTATACATCTCTGCCACTTTTGTATCTACTCAGTGTCATCCAGCTGTGCTGTCCAGAGCGGTTTGGAGCCATATATGTTCTCTCCCTTTAGAAAAGAATACTGGCCACTGTGAAGCATCTTCATTACACTTGATAATAAAACTATTCAAGTCTACTCTGACTTGGATGCTGCAGTTAACACATGTCCAGTGGAGGTAACTCAGGCACCTGTTTCTTATGAGTTAGAGAGTATATTTCAATTTATGCAGCCTGAGGATATGGACAAAATCCATGGATTGGTGAGAGTTACCACATGCATATTGAACCCATGACTTTTCTGGCTCAGAAAAAGCAGACAGTGGAGAATTTGACAAATGGGTAAAGGGAGTAGTTAATGCCTTAGTGCAGCAAGGCAATTTATTTTCCTTGTCTAAAAGAGGCAATGTTGAATCCATTACTGATGAAACTCTCCCTGAGGGCTATAGAATTACTAGCCAGTCTCTGATATTCCCTTTTTTGGGCCAAAGCATGTGGTAGCTTCCCAGGTCCAGGTATTCCTGAATTAAACTGATTCCTATTAAATCACTTTCAGCCTGTTTTCAGACCTGATTGTGGAATGGAGACAGCTTTAGTTGTCTTGGTAGATGACCTGTGCAAGGAACTGGACAATGGTGTGTGTCCCTGTTGCTGGAACTTTCAACAATTTTAAGTATACTCTGCCATTGTATTCTTCTAGGTGACTTCCCTGGGATGGGATGAGGTGGCAGAAATTTACAGTAGTTGCAGTCCTTGCTGGAAGAATGAATTCAGAGGGTGATCCTGTTTGACATCATGGCCATTGCCCTGTGTAGTTTCCCAGGTTTTGTTTTTGTCTTCCATGCTTTTCAAATTGTAAATGAAATTGCTAGGAGAAGTTATCCAGAATTTGGTGTCAGCAGTAATTTAATGACATTTAACACTGCTTTTCATCTAATTCCGAGGAATTATCTCAGTGCTAAACCAGAATCTGTTGCCAGCAATGGTCTGGGCAAAGAGCTTGAAGCTTGATCCAGATAGGTCAGAGGTGCTCCTGGTCAATCAAAAGGCAGATCAAACAACAGAAACCCAACCTGTGCTGGATGGGATTATATTACTGCTGAAATCTCAGATTAATTGCTTGAATGTACCCCTCAAGTCAACCTTGAGCCAGGATATCCAGATTTTAGCAGTTTTGCACACTTGGCCATGGCTCCTCTTGGAGATGTCAAATCAGACTGTAGTGATTCATGCTTTGATTACATCCTGTTTGTGTTTTTGCAGTATACTCTGTGTGGAGCTGCCTTTGGAAACTGTTAGGAAACCTCAGTGGGTCCAAAGTGCTGCAGCCAGAACGTTAACCTGAATTAGTTACAAGGAACTCATAGATTTATAATATGCAATAATTACTTGAGATGAGATGCAACAAACCCCTTTCTACTCCTTCATGGTATTTATTGTTGCTTACATTGTTCTAGGTAATAGGATAATTAAGTGAAAAAATTCCACCCCATTTTCATTCCTTGGCTACTGCTTCTCTACTGTTTGTATCGCTTCCATTCCGCTTCTCAACTCCACACTTTCTTGAGAGGAGTTTGGTAAGGCTGGGAGTTGGAGCAAAGATCTGCTTAGTTAAATTCATGCCTTCCCTCTCTGATTTGCCCCCTGCAAACACCACTTATAGCTCCCTGTGTGTTAAATGAGTAAAACATGTGTTCTGCCACTTTGTCATTGGGAGTAGGGAGACAGAGAGGATGTGATGATTTTGCCAGAAAAATAAAAAATCTTGCTTATGTTCAGAGATGCACAAAATATTTATGTGAAAATTCACCCCCACTGATTCACTGACTGATCTTTGTAGCCAGCTGCTTATTTGCTGCACTTGAAGTAGGTTAGCAATGTCCAGTTGTAATGAGGGTTTCATTGCCCACTTAGTCTTGGAAACCCACTGGGTGACTTTGGGTGCATCACTTACTCCCAGCCCCAGAAAGCCCCATGATTGGTTTGCCTTAAGAAATGACTTGAAAGTACACAACAACAACAGACTGTAATAAAAACATGTTTTCTTATTAAGCTTTAACAAGCAAAGCGTTTGAGCAACACACATGCCATCAAGGGTAGGAAGGGGCAGAAGGAGGAGAAGAGAGAAGCAGACCAGAAGTAAAGCTTTACTGAACAAAATTAAAATGAGATCACTTGCTATAGAGCAGCTTTTCCCAACCTGGAACCTTGCAAACTTGATGGACACCCACCAGTGTAAGACAACGTATTATGGGCTTTGTAGCTCATATGTAGGAAGAAATTCCAGGTTGGACAGAATGAAATGCTAAAATGACAAAAAAAAAGGCATTTTAGAAAGTGTGAATAATAGAAAGTACCCTTACAGATAAATGGTGACAAGCTCCATGCTCTCATATGTAAATATTATGATCTTTTTACTAAACTAACCTCCTAAATAATGAGTTAATTAATAACTGATTCATCTAATTAAACAGTTTAAATCATTAGGATTAGCAACAACGTATTAATCTCCAAAATTATAAAATAAAATCTTTATAAAATCATTTTTATTAATTTCAATAATTTAATGTAATATTATCAAAATAATATATTGAGATTTCTCTGAAGAAAATTACACAGGCATATTTATGAAAGATATTTCCCTACAATTTGTACTCAAGGCAGTTCATTTTTCATTAAGAAGATCAGAAAGTAAGCTATGCAATTGCCAATAAATTAAGAATCCAACAATAACAAAAAACAGCGTTAATCAACAAATATTATGCATGAACAAGAAGAAAGGATGCATGCGTACATACAAATAGCAAGTTTAAGCCTAAACACCACCACCTCTGAAATGATCTTCAGTATGCATTTCAATAAGAAAAGTGCAATTGTGAAGAGGATTTTCTACAAGATTTTTTTTTTTTTTAATTGCTCTGCAGACTGGTCTGAGATGTTGGTCTAATACATTTTCCTTAACCACTCCTGTTGATAACCTCTTTTTGGTCAGACTTAGTTGTGTTGTGGGATCAGGATCTACAACAATTTAATGGGAATTCTGAGTGGCATATTATGGGGACAACATAGGGAGACATGGGTCATGCCATAATGGAGAAACAGTTATGCTAACTTGAACTACAATCCAGTTCCAGTTGCACGTTAGCACACATCAATTTCACAACTGATTTGCTTTACAGTGCTGAACACATTGATCAGCTGAATATTGGCAGACAGCTGATGTAAAACCAAGCCATTGGCTTGTGCTTCTATACAAACACTGTCAAGTATGCTGATTGCCTGCATTGATAGCTATGTAAAATAAATCTAGGCTTGTAAAAGTGAATTCTGCCCAGGAATAAATCTCTCATTGCTAGCAACGAGAGGATAAAATCTGTGAATCTATGAGTTTCTTGTCCAGCAAAATGAATCCCACATTGAATCTGAACTAGCTGTAAATCCCTTCTGTTTGTTCACTGTTACAGATTTTTGAAGTGTCTTAAGACAACGATGTATCACTGGTGATTTTAAAAATCTTTCTTTATTAATCAGTCAATCAATCCCATACATGCTTACCAGAAAGTATATCCCATTGAACACAAAAGAACCTATTCTGAGATGGAAATGTTATTTTTTTGGATTTCTTCTGGCTTAGGTATTCTGGGAATTGTAGTCCCCTAAAAACCATAACTCTCAGTTTTCTGAGCAGACGTATTTATATTCTGTTAACAAAAAATCTTTGCAAGTAGACCTGACTCTAATGGATCTCCTTTAGCGTGAAGGGTTTTCAGGTTTGGGTTAATCTTTCAATACCTGAAAGATGTGAGCACTCCCGAAAACAATAGTAGGCAGAACTGCCCAGGTGAAACACAGGACCCCTATTGGGAGCATATCCTACTGAGACCTTTCCCATTCACACTACTTGACCAGAACATAAAGAGATTGTCAGGACTCCCATCAGTGTTTTGTTACCTAACATGAAGACAATCAGCCCATTTTGGACTGCTGTGTCAGTTTCGTGGGAAAGCTACTTTGTCTTCACACCATCCTTCAGGATAAGAAATAGGGTATAAAACTCCAGCTCCAGCTTCTGTAATTTGTAGTATTTGGATGTAATGTGTGGTTCCCAGGCCTCTGTTTGTTTGTGCTACCCTCCGACCCACTGCCTAAGCCACTGCGCTTCAATTTTCTGGTTCAGGATTGGTAACTCTCACCCATTACACCCAATTCCTCTCTATTCAACCTTTCTTGCCTCATTTTCCATTAGTCTTACATGGTTCTTTTCCCTCTCCCTTCCCTGGCCTGATTTGGACCCTGGATGCCTGCTTTCCCCACCATGCCTTGGCTCCCTTCCATAGACATATATACACATTTTGATATCTATGTTTTTTTCTACTTCTGTGTGGGTTCTGAGCCCCTAACCCTAGTGAATGTGGAGGTCCAATTGTACTGAAATTTTGGTCATAAGTATTTCCTAAAATCAGTAAAATCAGAAGGCAGACAATTCTTATGTCAGCAGCACTTGCACTTTTACCTCTCTTTCCAAAGATAACAACCATTACACAAAGATCTTATAATATTCCTATGCCTGGCAGCAAGATTAGAAGTCATCTCAGTATGGGAAGATCTTACACGATTGTCATTAGACTCTTGGTGTACATGTATATGGAATATCACACTTACGGAAAAACTAATAGCATATGTAAAAGTTCTTCCAAATGTAAATTTATTAGACAATTTTTTATGGGACTTGGTTTCCATATTTCCAACAATAATTCTGATGTTATGGAGTGGTGTGTTCTCTATCCCCATACAGGGGGAAGTGGGGAAGGACTTATGGTGACTTATACCTCTGTTGTGGTCAGTTTTTAGAAAATGATTAATTTTAAGATTATATGTGATGGATTTTTTCTTCACTTATTTAAGGATACAATTGCTATTGTTCGATCTGCTTTAAAAATAATTTATTTTTAAAAATCTAAATTTAATATAAGACACTAAGGATAATAAGAGACATTGACTGAAGATGTCACTGTGGACTGAACTAGAACTGACAAATTTAGGTGATGGTGAAAGTCATTATATAATCTAGTAATGAAAAGCAGATTTTTCCAGATATCAGTGAACCTGCAGCTCTGGTACAAATGGGGTGTTCATACAGTAGACAGTATCTGCAACTACATAGCTGGATGCAAAGCACTGACACCTCTCTTTATGCATGCATTCTCTTTGGTCATAACTGTACCACGTGTATTTATGTAGCAATAGCATGTGTATTTATACTGCTTATCAGCTAAGTGCTCTCTAAGCATTTTACACTGTGTTAGCTAATTGCCCCCAACAAGCTGGGTACTCATTTTACCTACTCGTGGAAGGATGGAAGACTGGGTCAACCTGGAGCCCGGCAGGATCAAACTCACAACCTTGTGGCTGCATACCAGCATTTAACCACTGCACCATCAGGGCTCCTACAGTCAGGTAACAATTGGACACAACAATATACCATCAACATAAGATTATGAAGACTGAAAGGAGAAAGTAGTTATTATCATTTTCTATACTTTTCTTCATTATTTTCTCATCTTTGTGGAACAAGCTTGTTCCTGATTGAAATTTATAATGTCTACTGCACAAAACCCTATTTCTCATTGCACCTTTTTATTTTCCTGTCACAGGAAATCTGACCAGCTATACTTTAGAATAATACTTGAAAGCAATCAGAAGGTATTAGAAAATGCCTCTTTCTCACAGGTGGTGATTATCAGGGTGTCTCTCTAAAGACACCTTCAAGCTATGGTATATAGAGGGACACTAAGGCAGATTATGGGGTCAGCCAGTGTCCAGCATGATAGACATAAAAATAGAGAATCTCATATTTGGCAAGTACTATATTCCTCTGTCACATCCAAGGAACTCCAAATCTCACGCAGAGCTATATGCTGGATGCCCTATAGATGCCTTTGACTTCAAATGATCTCTATCAGCATCTTCTGAACTCAGTACGGTTTCAATTCACAGTTTAGGCTATTTTCAAAGCTCTTAGTAATTTTACATTATGTCCCAGACACTACCCCCACCAACCTACCCTACACAGACACTTTCTTTCTTCATTCAAACTGGAGACATTTAAAGAATTTCTGAGGTAGAGAATTCACAAAGAACAAACTCTCCCACTGCAGCAAAGAAATATTAATTCAAAGCCCGTCACTAAATGCCAAGATAGATAATCACACTTTTGTAAATGCTTCTTGCAGTCACACTGAAGAAGCCGATTTTTTGGCTTTCAAAAAGATTTCTTTCCCTCCTCTTTAGATTAACTTCCTATCTTCAAAATAAATCCAGTTTTGGGGTGAAATGAAAGTGTATGATTTCCTTCATAGAAGGCCTCTATAGGGAGAGAAGAATAAGCATGCACCGCTCTATCATGCCTAGATCCAGTAATTGAGGAAGGCTCTCCTTCCATCTGAACTACCAATGCTGCAGACTTTGAGAGAGAGTGAATAGCAGCCAGCATCCACTGGACTTAATTCCTTCTTCTGCTGCCATCACCCTTTCCTTATGTGTCAAGTTTTTTTAGATACTAAACCTAAGTGCAGGCAACTATCAATTAACAGCTGTAAACCACCTCCTGCAGAGTGTCATGTACATTGGTGATCCTGTATAAATAAATGATAATATTCATGATTTTCCCCCCTTTGGTAGCTAAGAAAAAATGGTTTGAAAACTTGTTGTTTTTTGCTTTAATTGGTGGGGTCGCTTTTCTGCACAAAATGTTGTTCCTCATTGTTATCACAGATAGATCCATCTGTGTCACCTTTTCTTCTCATCTTTAATTTCTCACTTTTAGTAAAAAAAAAAACCTCAATAATCTTTATTTGCAACCTAGCTTTTATAACTTTCAAGTCTGCATCATCAGAAGTTGCCTGTGTATTACCTGCTTTACCCTCAGTTTTACTTCATCATCAGATTTGCAAACAAGGGCGTATATAAACTGCAAGGCAAGGTTTATACAGTCCTTCATTTCACCTGTGTCTGTGGTAGCTGCTCAGGCAGTAGAGGTTAAGTGCAATGAGGAAAGCAGCAAATTCTTAGTGATTTCATTTGCTATTATGTATTTCAGTTTTTCCTGCTCAGAAAGGGAGAAAGTTCTTGTGGCTTTCTGGTTGATGCACCAAAATAAGTTGAATGACTTTGGATAGGCACTTAAATTTGTGTGTTGGGGAAGCAGGAAGGAGAAGAAAAAGCATGGTGTAGTGGTTAGAATGTTGGACTAGATCTTTGTAAAATGTGGGCTTAGATTCCTGCACAGTCTTGGAAACCCACTCTGTGATCTTGGTCAAGTTACACTCTTTCCCCCTTCAGGGAAAGGCAATGCCACCCCCACCCCACAACAAATCTTGTCAGGAAGACCCCATAATAGATTTAGTTTAGTATGGTCTTCAGTTGGAAATTACTTGAAGGTACACAACTGTGGGGAGGGCTGAAGGCAACACCATTTCTTCAGGAAACAAAACCTTTTGTGTTAGTCATGGGTATGCAGAGAAGTCTTGGCTGAAAGATTACAGCTAAGTGAATTTGTGCCAGATATAAAAGGAAATTGATATGAAAGGAAACTGTGAGGATCTTGGATATTCTGCCAAAGGTTTGAAAAATGTTAATCTATTTAAATGGAGCTGAAGTTTTTTAGCATATGCCCAATTATAGCATAAACCATTGGTAACCTTAAGTAGAATTTCATATATTCATTGTCATCAAAATGTAGCGATTCTCTCTTTTTCTGTTGTACCAAACTATGCAATTAAATTAATAATGGCACACAACTAATTTCAGGATGTTCTGAACACATTCAGGATTTCTGACAGAATGAGAATGTCAAGGTCCATAAGGTTCCAAGCAGACAGTGGGTGTTGCAGTGAAAATTCTCTCTTACACACACACCAGGGAGGCATACGGATTGAAATCAGTGGGCTGAATGATGGAGTTTCAATATGTGAAGGAGAAAACAGCAATGAGAGGGAGTTGCATTTGGTCCATCTGACACAGAAATATAGTAAAATGCATCAGAAAATATTTTTTTCCTGAATAAATTTTTGAGATTTCTTGTTTTCTTATTCACCATCTGAAAAGAGCACATCTCCATGGCATTGTCTGTTCCATGATGGTTTTTTTTAATAATTTTATTCAAATTTCAACAGATAAAACAAACAATAATTTCTGCAATGTTTACATGTAATATTTTCCCTTCTTCTTTTCCTTTCTGGATTACAATTATTGATATTCCCTCTATTTGTTATGTCTCATATTGCAATAAAATGTTAATAATCTATAATTTGTTAGTTCCTGCTATATATCTCTATTTTACTTGTTACACGATATTTCATTAACTGTTAACTGTATAATAATTGTTATCATGAAAAATGCATTACCCTCTGTCTACCCCCAACCCAAATCTGTGACAATCTTCCACTCTTTATTAATGTCCTCATCTGATTTCCCTTTCAATCTTTGTGTAAGTGTATCCACATTTCTGTTTTCCATGAAAGCTGTCCACCACTGTTCCATTGTGGGTGTAGTTTCATTTTTCCAAAATCGTGCATATTCAATGCGGGCTGTCGTCACTATGATGTTTTGACAGCTACCATTCCACTGCCATCTTGTCTCCACACGCCATCTCCCTGAATGATTCCAGATCTGAAGCACCTATGGCAGATACAAAATGGTGGTCAAGTCGCAAATACAGATGCTGCTTTTTCTCTTTAAGAAAAGAGAAGGTGTATTACTGCTGCTCTGCTAATGGTGAATCCACTGGACAATTTTCTGACCTGGCAAGAAGATCTCCAGATGTCCCTCTGCCACAAATAAAGTGAAGAATTTCAAGGGCCCACTTGGACACCGTTTGAGTCTATTTCATATCGCCAGATCTGATTGGTAATTTGTTTGTCTCCAGTTTGTATGCACCAAAACATCCCTTGGTCCTTATTTTTTATATACAGGCTAATGTTTGTGGTTTTTAATGTTTATGAAAAAAATTGGGAACAACCATTCAGTCAGACAGACAGACAGACTTGATGTGTCTAGCCACAGTATCAATAATTCCTACTGGCAGCTCTCAGTCAAGCTATCTGGAAATATTTTGACTAGAGCTGAGATGTAAATATTTGTTCAGTCATAAGCACTTGTAAGCCACCGAAGTGTGTGTATGTCTATTTTGGGGGGCATTTAGGCATTTTTTTTTCTGGTGGGACTATTATATGATTTTAGGGAGTTAAGCACTACAGCCAATGGGATTTATTTTCCCAGTACTAATTGTGATCTGTGTGCATAGCAATTTTTTTTTTTTTTTGTGAGTTTGGTAAACTTCCCTTCCCTTCCCTTCCCCTTTATGATGAAGTGTCAATTATAATTCCCTCCTCACACCCCTGGTATTTAATTAAAAAAAACTTGATGTGATTGCAAATCATGCCATTAATATAATGTGCAATTAGGTCCTTACAGAGGGTTTTTCTCAAGGCCATCTCCCCCACCACACACATATAACCCAATGTTCTCAAATGTATTCAGATATGCACAAGAGAAGCGTGCACATCAAAAAGTTCTTCCTTTTAAGGCAGCATTCATGTATAGCAAGCCAATTAACATTCATGACATTTAGCTCAGATTTAGAACAATAGAAAGAAAACACAGAGAGAAAGAATGGTGTTTGTACCTTAGCTGTCACCATGTAATACACACAGAAATTCTGTTAGCTGTTTGCGGCAATACCCAAGGTGCACAATCTCTCTCTTCATTTTTTTTTTCCTTTTATAAGGACTGACTAAAATGGGGAACATCTTCATTGTGTTCACAATTTCTATTATTTATTAAAAGGATTTTAACAATTTTAGCCAGAATATCTTGCAAATATCAATAGTGGGATAGTCCATGTCTTCAGGATATTTTTTTTAAAGAGAAAGAAATGTAACAAGCATCAAATAAGAAAATATAAAAAAAATCTAACAAGATAGGGAACTATCGATGGCAGGACTGAGAAAATCTGAAGCTGGGAATAACTGTATCCTTTCAGATGTCATTGGTTTCCAGTTTCCATCATTTCTAGCCGGGATGCTTAATAAATAATCAAGGGATTATAGAGGTATCAGGTCTTACTCACCCCTCTTGTTCAGGGGAGAACTCAAAGAAGTGAGGCGGCTTCACCCATTGACCGAATATATGTAACTCAAGGTCAGATGATGTGGCTTTACTATACTCCTGAGAGCAATTCTCCAAAGCAATGCTCACTAGCCCCATCCCTTTGGGACTAACTGGCAAAAGAGTCATACATTTACCCTTTAAGAAACACAGATTTTCTCAAAAAGAATGGGACTAACAGGAAGTTCATTACCACCCACTCATCCTATGGTTTCATAAGGCTCCTAGGGTACTGCTGTTTTTAGCATGTTCCCATCTAACACAGCGATCATCCTAGGGTGATGACAAACCCCAATGGTTGTCAGCTCCACAACTGCCAACCCTTGCCATTTATAATTTACTACAAATATCTTACCATTCTATTTTAAATACCTGCCATGGGCCAGGAGTCAGCCTCTCCAGGTGAACAGCAGCCTCAAAAGAGGATAAGGAAACACAAGTATACCAGGAACTAGTCAGGCTGAGATGAGAGCCAGCTGTCTCCAGCCTTTTTAGGAAGGCAGAGGATGGTGGTCTGATTCCAGAAACAACTCGTGTGTTTGCTGGTCCTTGTCTTTGTGTGCTACAGATTCCCTGCTTACTGTCTGTCTCACTTTTCTGATCTTTGGACTGTCTGACTTTGATGCTCAGTGGATTCTTGAAGTCTTAGCCTGACTCTGGACTACTTGACTCATATCTACTGAATGGCCTCTTCCTAGCCCTGCATGCAGTTGCCCGGCAATGGACCACCAGCTCCTGTGACAGTACCTTTCCACTAATGTGGTTAAAGAGTTTAAAAGGGATATTTATTTATAACCTCTGAGACTGGCAGGGCATTTGGGGTGCAACACCTTTTGGGAATATTCAGCTTGGCTTCGATGAGATTGTGAACATTGCCCGGCAAATGAGGCACAGGTCCTTGGCGCGGGACCTCTCAGGAACAATTAAAGAGATCCTGGGAACGGCCCAGTCAGTTGGCTGTAATATTGACGGGAGACATCCCCATGATATTATTGAGGACATCAATAGCAGTGCAATTGAATGCCCAACGAGCTAAGATCGCTGCCTGAATGGATCCATCACCTCAAGCTCTGTATAGTGAATCTGGGTAATTAAAAAAAAAAAAGAAGGTTTGTCTGATTACAAAAAAAACAAAAACAAACCCTGAATAATAACAAAATAGTGCCCAAAAGTTTGATATCAGCCAAATGGCTTAGAGGGGTACAATGATAAATGGTATTAAACACCACTGAGAGGTTTTCCCCTTGTAGGTATTGCCCTAGTCCAGTTCCTTGTGTAGTTCATCAAGGTGAGCAAAGCTCCTTTTCTTCAAAAATCAGGCCGGGACTTATGCTGGAAGCGATCCAGCACATCAGTTTCATTGAACAAAGCCTGGAGTTGTGCTCTCAACATTCCATTCAACTATTTAGAAAAGGGAGATAAGAAACTGGTTGATAAAAATCTTAGGGTGGTAGAGTCCAATTTAGGCCTTGTCAACAGTGGTCTTATGACTAATGCTTGTAGAAGAGTTGAAATGCAATCATCTTTCAAAGTAGAATTTACAGTCTGTCATATCCAACTGACATGGGTTTAAAAGGCAAGTGGTCACTACTCCAACTTGTCTGGGTCATCATGTTGAACAAAGTGGAACTCATCCATTGAAACTGGGCAACTGTGTGCCATAATTATCATGATCTATCCAGTAGGGAGTCCAATCCAGAACTAAGCTGCGCCATTTTTCTTCACAAAACATTTAGCAAATTCATTACAGTGTGTTTTTGAAACTCCTTCTCAGTAGTCTGATGTCTAGTTGTGAGAATCATGTCATCCACTCTGTTTTCGTTTTCATCAAGGACTGCTGTCAATGGACTTCCACTATGTGGTTTGTCTTCAGGCCTGGTTTTGTCTTCTTTAAACTTTTTCACCTTTCTTCACGTATTATTCTCATCAATTGTCTCTTGATCATACACATTTCTGACCCTTCTGTGAATGTTAGCAGCAATATATGTTTCTCTGGTCAAGAACTCAATGACTGGCCCTTGTTTCTGGTTCATACCCATGGTTATGCAACACCTAGAAATACCAAAATTATGTCAGCCATGGTGTAAGAATTAGTCTATCTGGGAGTGTAATAGCATCACATTTGGATTAATAATTTCAAAGAAAATGGGACATAGACATTATTTTCAGTACGTCCCTCATATTTCTTCTGTTTCTTCATCCTTAGCTTATCATCAAAGTGACACTGTTTGGTTGAGAAATAAAAGCTGGCACAAGGTCACCCAATCAGCCACTTGGCTGAGGATTTGAGTTTTGTTCTTGATCACTGATTAGATCCAGACTTAGACCATTTCTGCCTGGCATTGCAGTCCCGCAATGGGAACGCAAGAGCAGTGGTCTACAGATCATGCTTTCACACAAAGTCATTGTGGTCCCACAGCCAGTGCATCCCCATGCATTCCAATCATGGGATATTCACTTAAATGAAAAAATCCATTAAGCAACCATGATTGTGCGATGCTCCCATCACCACTGGCCATGCAGAAGGGGTGTAAGCATGATCACACACTTCCTTTCTCAGTACAGCACAAGAAAGAGGTTGGCTGTGCCGTGGAAGGCAGGTATGTGTCACTCACACTCCCTTCCATAGGAAGCCAGCCAGGTGTGGAGGGGAGCATTCCTGTCATACTTCCTTCTCAACAAAGGTGCTGCTGGAATCATGATGGGATGCCGGCAGAACCTGGGCAGGTGCGGAAATGGGCTTAGTCATATTTTAAGATTCGAGCTGACTTTAAGTCCTTCACAATGATTTAAGTGGGTCTTTGTCAGCATCTAATCCAGTATCAATACAGTATTCTATATTTTTAAATTCCAGTGGCCTACAGTGCAGTTGTCTCTCTTAATGAGTTCTTATGAGAAGAAAACCATGTTCTAAAAGCTTTCTGTGCTACTAAGATTGAATTCCTCTCTATAGTTAAATGGTAGTAGGCTTCATTCAGCTCAGTGGGACACATTTCTGCATAACCATCCATATGATTGTACTGTGAGAAAGCATGAAAGTCTATACTTAAAACAATAAACTCTAACTACTGGGCAGACAGTCAAGGGAGTGTGCGGTAGGGTTTCATTTGCTTTCTCAAAGACTTTCATGTTTAAAATGGCTATTCACCCACTGCAGGCTGGTTTATGTGAATATTTGCATGATAAAAAGAATCCATTTTTTTTCCTGGAGATCTCATGAGGGATTTGGGTAAGAATTCATTCATGAAGTCCTCAAACCTTGTGAATAACAAAGAAAATACACTGTAGTTATAATGAGGCAAGTCTAAAAGCTCATCAGCAGCTTTCATATAATACATCCTCTCACAATGCCAACACAGCTGCTTGAAAAGTCTGCCAGGAATAGATAGAAAGAAGGCGTGTCATGCAGCAGCTACAAAATCTTACACACACACACACACACACACACATCTCGTATGCACATATAATACGTACATATATGATTTTGTAGATGCTGCATGTCATATATGTAACATGTCTTTCCTTTCCACCTCTCTTGGCATGTCTAATCTGTTTATCTGAAGAAGAAAATGGCCAAAATGGAGTGAGAGAATGCATAGAGCCAGCCAAGTTCTTTGTTGCCTTCTTATAAAATTAATGCATGCAAATTAAAACAGAGTTGTTTTACGAAAACAATAGCCAGAAGGTTTATACTGCCTGAGCCTTGTCTCAATAAATTAAGTGTGAGCGAATCATTGATTTCAATCAAACCACTATTAATTAGTAGCTAAGCCAAATTCTCTTTGAAACGATGCAGAATGTGTTCTGGATTTAGACTGAAAAAGTCATGGAGGCTTACAGAAGTATGAAAGAGAATGTCTATTTAAATTTCTAACCTAACCATTCCCTGGAGACCAAAGCAGGCAGGTAGAATGGCAAAGATCTTTTAAAATTCCATGTCAAATCTAGCATAGAATATAAAACGTTCCTCTAAATTACTATATCAACTTTTGGGGGAAAAAATACCATAAGTGCTGAACTGCAGCTCTGGTTTTTTAAAAGAATCCCATTACAGCAAATGAGCAATTATGTTTTTTAAAAATAATACTGTGGTTTAACGCTTTTTTTAACTTTTAAAATTAATATATTAGCTTTACCTTTTCTTAATTATTACAAGATGCCTTGAACCCCATCTCAGGTGAAATGTGGGATACGAATTCAATAAATATAACATAAATAAGTAATCAGAAACTCTCAACATTATCCAGATTTACCAATTTGCATCCTGAAGTATCTTGATTCTACTCAAGTCGGTACATGCTTATGTCTCCTATAGAAGTCTGTGCATCTCTCAATATTTTTTCTCCACATTTTCAGAATTTCCACCCAACCCCGCAATCCTAAAAACCCTATCCTATGTAACTAGACTTGCACAGGATTACACCATACAGTTCTTAAACTTGTTTAGAAACTTGCCTTGTTGGATCTTTTGATTTTACTGTTACTACTTTCACAGCTGTTTTGAGCAGTGGACCCAATCCCTTCAGAGGGTTGGCATAAGGAAAGCTCCTGTTCAATTTGGAACAGCTCTGGGGGAAGTAGTGGTAACATCAAAAATGGATTCATCATCCTCATGGTTGCAAATCCATTGGCAACCCCAGGCCCTTGCTGTGTTCTCTGTATCTAATAATGGCTCGGTTTGTGTTGCCATTTGAAACATTTATGTCTCACCCTTGGTAACAAAGCCTATCCAGGGTGGTTCACAAGATAAAATCAATTGTGTATAAAATTCAATTCCCTAAAACAGCATAAAACATTTAAAATAACAGCCAGAGTAAAATCTCTCATTTATAAAATAAAGATGGAACCCTTTCTTTCTTTCTTTCTTTCTTTCTTTCTTTCTTTCTTTCTTTCTTTCTTTCTCTCAGAAAGACTGCAACATATAGGTCTTTGAAGTCAATAGATGGTCTAGCTTCAAAGTGAGTAATAGGCTGTGGCGGTCTACAATGTTTTGTCTTCTAAGAAAATTTCTGGGACTTCTAAAATTCCAGGAGATAAAAATGGTGATGGAGGCTGTAAATTGCATTGGAGACCAGTGTGGATTGGAATATTCTGTCTTTGGACTCGGACCCCACAGTGAACTGAAGATGTCACATGAAATTAAACTGATATCATAGTGGGCTTGTAAACTTCCTTTGTCAAGAGACTTGTTCAACTTTGGTAGAGGCCTAAAAGCAGGTCTTTTTTAAGGTAGCAAACTGAAGTCAAAGAAAAATATGATAGTTCTTGTATTGCACATTAAGAATGAGAGATAATCTAGTTATACACATGTAGGCTTCATTACAGCTATGAGTGAGAACTAAGAGGTTAAGCCAAGAAATGTAGGGAATACTTTGAGGAAAAGAGAAACAGCAACACATACAAATTTGAGAAGGCCATACCACACATAAAGAATAGCAGGAGAGAATGTTCTTATCTACCCTATTTTTACATCAAGGATTTGTAATGTAAGTCTATTTTCCCTTTGAGATAATGAACTTAATTCACTCGCAGTTTCATTTATAAGCTTTCACGATTTTTTATCATCTCATCTTTTTAATATAGTGGTACTAAGACAAAGCTGAGCTGTTCAAACTAGAGGTTGATTCTGATAGTGATCTTAGTGTATCCCTTTCAATTTTTTCTCCTTTAACAAAGCTGGCAAAGTATTAAATTATGTACATTATCATTAAGGGGAAGATAATTTTGCCATATGATATTGTTTTATTTATTTCAGCATATATTTAATGCATTCACATCCTATCTATTTTTCACAGATGCAAGGTACACATCTCCTTCTCCCCCACAGTCGTTGTATTCTTCAAACAACCTTGTGAGGAAGGTTACACTGAGATAGACTGATTGGCCCGAGTTCACCTAGTGACATCCATCTCAAGCATCTGCAGTCCTAGTCTGAGCTATTAACTGCTACACCACATTGTATTAGAATATTATCCACAAGAGTTATCTTACAGTAAGTTGCAAGAGAGGTCTTCATCCTGAGGAGTGTACATTGTACATCTCAGGGATGAGGAACATGTGCCCCTTGAGATGATGCTGGGCTCCTACTCCCATTGGCTAAATTGTCCAGGACTAACAGAAGTTGCAATCCAAGATTTGGAAAGCCACATTTGTCACTCCTGGTATAACTCTAAAGCTACAAATAATTAGGCTTTAAAGGAAATGAAGCTGGAATGTGTCCAGGAGAGGGCAACCAAGATGATCAAAGGTCTTGAATCCAAGTCCCATGGGGAATGGCTTTGGGAACTTGGTATGTTTATTGTGGAGAAGATAAGACTTGGAAGTAACATGATAGGTTTAGCTTGGAGAAGAGAAGACTGAGAGGTGACATTCAAAAGAAGTTACCTATGCTACCTGCTGGAAGTCATTCTACAAGAAGAACCTGAACCACCAGAAAACAGACCAGAAGGAGAATATAGTTGATGGTATACAAGACCACAGAGAAGGAAATTAGGACAAGGCAGAGTCATACTGCTTCTTCAAACTGTATCTGACATGATGTCTTGCCCTGCCCTGGAGACCTGGTAGTGAGGAGGAGGATTCGTAATCTGAAGCGGAGGCTTCTCTGGAGTCAGGAGTTTCCCTGGAAGCTTGCTCAGGAGAAAATAACAAACAATGCCAGGGGCCTGAGCAGGGGGAAGAAATATTAGAGGATAAGGCAATACAAACTCTTACTGTGCAAGAAAGAGGGACTGCACCACTCAGCATGTTTAAGTAACAAACGAGCCTTAATAAAAGAACACCTGTGGCAATAGCATGAGTTAAATAAAAGGCTGCCCGTTGGTCCTTTCGTTTCAGGGTCAGCAACTGATCTTTCCAGCAGTTGAAGCCCTGTGAGTGGTTTCTTGCATTTGGATTATCTTGAACCTCTGCCTGTTTGATGACGTCTGGATTTGTTCACTCTGAAACCTGAACTGAACATTTCCCTGTTCTTGCCTGGTGAGTAAGCCCTGCTCTGCCACTTGCTGATTAATTGTCTGCTCTGCCTCAGACATGACACATAAGATGCAATTTATTTTATGCATAAGCTGTATAAACTTAATCCACAAATCATTTGATCAATTGATGGCTGAATCCATTTTTGGATTCGTTGATGATAGGCAAATAAGTGAAATGTTATGCTATCTCACATTTGTAATCTGATAATCTAGACTTGGATATTTGTAGCCAAACAAGTTGATTGTAGCTCACAAACCATGAGTGATAGTATACAAAGCACAGCATAAATCTCTTGCTTTTCTATTAGGAACTGTAAAATAGGGCAGTAAGAGAGTTACAGAGCCAAGAGAATGAGTTAAAGAGTTACATATCCAACCATGAAAGGCTGATCTTCATATGAATCAGTGGACCACCGGCTGTAGCTGCTTGTGTAATATAGACTATACTAGAGGCTACAAAGCCATGTTTTAGGCCAAATGCTAGACTCAAATTCACAAGGAGTGTACTTCACTTAAAATAGTAAGCTCTTTAACTCCCACTAAATGGGTGACCTAAAGGAGGGTCAGATAAATTCATAGAGACTATCAATGACTATTAATCATGACACTTATATGTTCCCACCAATATCAGAAGAAGTATGCCACTGAGTACTGTTAATGGGAATGACGGTGTTGTTGTAGTGCTTGTGGGTTTTCCATTAGTATCTGCCTGACTGTGGGAGTAGAAACCTGGATGAGACCAGACTCCTTTAATGATGTCTCAGACTTTTCACCTATTGTTCTTATTAGCAGATTCAGAAACGGAAAGGTAAATCTTGGCTGGATAAACATTACAGCTATTTGTGTTGTTTAGACAAGGAGATTCCAGCTGGAATAATTGCTACATACACACACACACACAAAGAAAAACAAAAACAAAAACCTGTTGACTGGAACAATGCCCACACATCATAGCAACAGGGGTGTAAACCTAATACTGGATCCAAAAACATAGGACTTAGAGAGAGGAGGACACCTAGAACAAAATGGCAGGAGTGGAGAAAGTATGAGTCTATGAGAAGGAGCAGATCCTGTAAAGATTCTTATTAGTACAGGGAATTTTCCAATAGGTGATCCAGCAATCAGTCCTAAAGAAAGTTGCTTCAGATCAAGCTATTAATCAGAAAATGTTCGCATTATTGTTGCCCCAAAAGGTGGGTGACTCAGAGGTCCACCCACAATGCCAGTGCCTCCATGGAAAGATAGGGAATTATTAGCTCAAAAGAAGGCCTGCAAAGGGGGAGCGAGGGGAAGTAACCTTATACAACCTTTCGTCTTTATATACCAGTACTACTTCAGTTGGAGGTTAAAAAAATGTTTTATTGGGAGAAAAGTTATAAACACATGTAAGAATCAATTAGTCTTACAACCATTCAAGGCTAACTGAAGAAAAGGAGAGAAAATTAGATAGCAAAGAGTTAGGATGAAGTGGGCAATATTTACCTATCCTGAAGAGAAGAGACAAGGTAATGTGGCTCAGATTAGGGGTCTAAGGATAGTACAAGAATAGGAATCTGACCAGCAGAGTGATGACCTCAGTCCAGTGTACTAGGAGTTGTCTGGCTAAAACCCAGGGTTTAAATACCTTGTTTCTGTCCTGAAGAGGAAGGTGTTAATGGCTCTCCAACAGAGCAGACAATGGAATCTGGAATAGGCTTATGAGCTTAGCATTAGGTGACAAAGGACTGATGGGAATTGTGATAGCTCCTTAATGGAGGTACAGGTGAGGAATCAAATGACAATTTCAGCATGAAGAAGGAACAGGTTGATGGCCATTGGTTGCTCTATTGAGACAATGTTGTGTGCTATTATGTTTGAAGGTTGATTCATTGAGGGGATTATCACAAGCTCATCAGCGCCCAAGTTTCCCAACTGTTCCCTTGAAGTTATGACCTGACTATGCCCCGAGGTCTCATCTCACCTACTTTTGCACATGTGTAGCCAGTCCTCTTTGCCAGCATGGCTTTTAAGTCATAGCAGTGTATGATTTATATTTAGTGTCAATTAAATTATGTTTGTCGCCAGTTACATCATGGAGTGGTGTGTACAACATGGTAACATTTTCCTCTTAGTGGTCAAGAGGTGGGTTTGGTACTATGTAACTCTCCAGAATTTATCTAATACTTATCCTGCCATCAAGACCAGCCAACATGGCCAATGATCAAGTAAGATGGCAGGAGAAATTTGGCAGCATTTGTTGGCCTGACCTTGCTCAAATGAGAGACCAGGTTCTCTTCTTTTATATCCTGCACTCTTTATTAAAGTGTTATGATTTTTTTTTTCAGCAAAGTTGCAATAATTGAATTGGAATACCAATAATTAAATGAGAAACAGAGAGTGCTGATTTACTTCAGGCTCTATGCTATAGTTTCCTTAGCCCAATGGTTAATCAGGACCTGTGTAATGAATTATGAGCGGTTGTGCAGCATGGTGTACTTTGTTAACAACTCAATTTGTCCTTTAAGAGAATGTATTAATCCCTCTTACGACTATGAGAATCCATATAAAATCCACCAAAAAAAGTTGCTTTCATTAAATATTTATTGCCATAAACATTTGCAATGGGTAATAAAATGTACTCAAATAATTTATATACTAGGTGGACTTGGAAAGCTAGTCTTTTTGGATTTTGTAGCATTGCACAAATAATGGTATTCTGAATAGATTTTTTTTAATTATGACAGGCAGTTAATTTAATGTGATCTATATAACAATGGCTTGTAAGACAGTTCTATAGAAGGTGCCAGCAATTTTCTGCATACTACCCCTGTATGAGGTACTGTCACCCAAAGGTGTCATGATTAATAGTGGAAAAGAAAGTAATTGAGTTATGTGTCCTTACCAAAATTACTATTTTGCTCCTCCTGGCTGTCAATGGTACAAAGTTCTTTTTGTTCTGGAAATCAGTACAATTCTGAGGTTTCTGACACATTTCAGAGAAAGAAAATGGACACCAGGCCATATAAAAAATGTGCCCAACTCAGGGGTCCGCCAGATGAAGTAAGTGTTGCTGATGGCTGCGGTATTTGTTGATGTATTTGTTGCTAAGGGCTTTTTGAAAAAATAACCAAACAACATTTCTGTTGTTCTAGACTACTCAATGGGATTTCCCTGCACCAGCAGCAACATCTTATTCCTTCTCAAAGGACTCCCTGACAATCCACAATATATTGAGAAATAAGTCCCATGGGACTTGTGTGGTTTGATCCTTGCACTTGACACGGGTTACCCTGACCACCAACTCCTCCTCACTGCTACTATGGAGGGAGGGAAGAAAGGCATCTTGCAGTTTCTGTAGACTACTGTGCCTTTAAAAAAGAAAGCATGCCCCTCCCAGATCTCAGAACGTTCAAAGTCATAGGCACTGAAGAGATCTGAATGACAGGCCAAGTTGCTCAAATTTTCATGAGATCTGAATGATGATAGTCCCTGTGATATCATACAGCTTCCTCTGTTTTCCACTCCCTTTCCCTGCCTAAAAGGTATTTAAAAAGGCTGGAGAGTCTGTGAGCATGTTCAGAGTTAGCATCAAAAGGGACCAATTAGCAATCAATGAGGAGCACAAATCTGAGAGTTCTCACTTCTCACTAGTCTGGCATAGCCCTAAGATTCAAGTTTGGAAAAGGTACAGAATTGCTTTAGTTAACAGGAAAGTGTACATAAAATTCCTTTCTCTCTCTCTCTCACACACACACACAGTTTTGCATGGGGACAAGTTTCACAATTTGATTAAAAATGTGAGAAAAGATAATAATGCAATAAAAAACAGCAACAGACTAACAGGTTGTCCTCTTGCAGAGGAAAAATGGGGAATATATTAACAGGCTCATCCAGAGGAATATCTACCCCCTATATAAAGTTGTCTTTAACCCTTTCCAGACATTCGTAATGGAGTGGTAGTCTGTACTATCCATGTCCCTTCCATATGTGCTCTCATCACTCTTCTCATGTGGAAAGTGAGAGTCTGAGAGGACATCCTCCTGCGGTGCATGGAGGCTCTCCTTGTGATCTGGAAGCCTCAGAGATATGGTTTCTAGGTAATAATGAGAAGATTCACATATAGCAGAGGCTCTCTTCTTCAGATTGTTGTTCTGTGCACCCGATGAGAGAAGACAAGGAAATCAGAGTTAGCAGACTCCTTCTCCTCCTGTGTTCATTATGGATGCCTAAGTAGGGGTCATGGACTATGTGTATATATACTAGAACACGTGGAAAATACCTAAGGGCTCATGCTCTACAGCCATCTGTCAAGCTTTCATACAAGTCCCTGAGAGGCCAAGAGAAGAGACTAGTAGTAGCTAGGGAGAACTGAGGTAACAAATGTGGAAGTCTTTCCCCATAGAGATTCACCCAACTTGCCTTACCTCTAAATATATCTTTTGGAGAGTACAGTCCAGATTTTATTCCAGATTCAGTCTTTCTCCTTTGAATGACAGTTTTGTTTTTGTCTTTTTTTAAAAAATATTTAAAATATACTTTGTTAAACACCAATATTGAAAGAAAAGGACTAACAAATTATATACATACAAACACAAAAACAAAGAAAAGAAAAAATAAAACATAATAGTAACAAAATAAAGGGAGAAAAACTAACATATAATCTACACTCTATTACATATCTCACAATAACAACATACTGTATAGACATATGGAATAGAGTAAAAATAACCATTCTATCAATCTTTACAAAGGAAAATAAAAAAAAAAAGTACCATATAAAACCCTACACCTACACCTACACATACATATCTCCATACAAACCTTGCATACGTACCTTCACACCCACCTTAAATTGTTTTTGTCTTTTATTGCAGTATCATGATATATCAGGTGTGCATTTTATTTTGAATTTTATGAGCTGCCTTGCACTGACTGTATAGCATTGTTTGCAAAATAAAAACATGTCATGATTTTTCAATAGAAGGAAAAAAACCCAAAATAGTCACTAATTAGTACATTAATAAACAGCCACTGTGCTTCTGTTCAGGGCTGTCACACAAATACCCTCTGGTAAAAATCTTCTTCTCCCTCAAGCGACAACACGTGTTAGTAATTTTGAGTAAGCCACTTCACAAGCCACTGTCCTGTAAAATATCCTAATTTATCTTTTATTTTCACTTAATGAAGTCCAAGGATTATAGTAGGAAACTCCTTTAGTTTATATCAGAATTCCTCAGAAATACTCCTTGATGAAATACTCCCACAAATGCACTGTAAATCTCATTTGAGATGGAAAATATGGATGGAATTTTATTATATAGGTTTTCCTGTTCTCTGTGCATATATAGTTTCAGAAAGAAATGGTATCATAAACATTATGGGGAACATCAGGATGGAGATGAAAGATAATGGTACTAGGTAAAAGGTATAGGAAATAGACCACTTTTTAATGGTTTTCCATTTCTATCTTCCTGTTAAATTTTGCATGTAAAAATTTAAAGAGCCTTATGAATATATATAAGATAGCCAACATAGTGTAGTAATTTGAATGTTAGACTACAGCCATTTCCGCACTAGCCTGTTATAGCACTATGATTCCACTTGCAACGTCCTATGGAATCCTGGGGTTTGCAGCTTCAGGAGGGGCTGGCGGGCCCCTCCCGAAACTGCAAACCCCAAGATTCCATAGGATGTTGCAAGAGGAATCATAGCGCTATAACAGGCTAGTGCGGAAATGGCCTATGACTCTGAAGACCAGGGTCTGAATCTCTGCTCAGCCATGGAAAACCACTATGTGACCTTAGGCAAATCACACTTTCTCAGCCTCAGAGGAAAGCAAGGTCAATCCCTTTCTGAACAAATCTTGCCAGGAAAACCTCATGATAGAGTCGCTGTAAGTCAGAAAGGTCTTGAAGGTACACAGTAGCAACAACAATTAATGTGTGTGTGTGTGTGTGTGTGTGCACCCATGCCAGAATCCACACAACCATATCAGAATTGCATTTAGCACTTTCAAATCGGATTGTAGAGAAGTGATACATCGACTAAACAACAAACCTGTGCTGTGCTCCATGATGGAAGGCATGGAAGACAAAGACAGAGGCTTCATAAGCGCTGGCCTCTTCTTCCTCTGTTCTGCAAGTAATTTTCAGCCTTTTTAATCATCCATGCAATGGCATCCTTAATTTGCATTGAAGCTTTGCAAAATAGCCAGAAGAATATTGTGTTCCAAAATGACTTTTCCTACATATATCTAGATGGTCTGGTTTCTTAATTTCAGCTATACAGATATTTTCAGATATTTATTTTTTAATATAATACTTCCTAACTGTAATTTTATATGATAGATGTTCACATTGCGGAAATCCTTCAGAATGATTTTGCATATATATCTGTAACATTACTGGTTATTTTAGGGAAGGAAGTTTTCAAGAATGATACAGTCTGGAGGGGAAAATAGGAGAGACACAGAAAATTGGGAAAATATGCATTTAACTTTGCAATTCAGTAGTATAATTAGTTTAAAAAGAATAAACTCATTATAAAGTTTAAAGCAGAACATTTTCATTATAGGTTTAGAAAATAGTTAGAAGGGAGAGCAAGAAGTCAACTATGAGTTATATTCTTAAGGCTACAATAATAGCTCTTTATGTGTTCATATTAATTAGAGGAGGCTAAAAGAGCTGGAAAAAAAACACGTTTGCAATATGACTGGAGGACAAATTGTTTTGTTACCCTTTCTATAGTGATGAATGGAGGTTGCCATGATAATTGAAAAATGGTCTCAAATGGCAGTGCTACCTTGAGGTTCAATAGAGGCTTTATTTATTAAGTGCAAAATCTAATTAGATCCTTGGCATATCCCAATCTAGTAATCAAGTAGAGGGGGGAGATCAGACCATTAACTATCTTTATTATTAGAGATGAATCAAAGCAATTTAGGTTCGTTTACCAAATGTGCACAGAATGCAATAATAAGAATGTAACAATAACATAAACTGACTATTACAGGAAAAGGAAGGGTCAGGTGAGTAAAGAATTTTTAAGGTTGCATTATTGGTTCCAGTTAACACATGGAAACTGACTTCCAAGTAGACATATAAAAATGATGGAAAAATTGCTTTCTTATTTCAATTTTTGGATAACTGAAATACTTCAGTTTGTCATGATTCACTTCACTTTCATAAGGTGGAACTAAATTTGACCTTATCTGAATCCCTGCCTCTCTAGTTTTGATAATTCTGAATTACTGGTAAAGAGGCAGAAACATTATGGCCCTTTCCACACGGGGAAAAAAAAACGGCTTAGGGCGACTCATCCGGAGGTCGTCCACACCGTGGAGCGCGCTAGAGCGGTTTGAATAGTGGAGGTTCCACACCTCAAACCGCGCTATCGCGGCCGCAAGGGGTGGCGCGGCACGTTTTTTAAAAACCACATTTTATGAGGTTTTTACGAAACGCGAGCGTGCTAACCCATTGCAGCGCCCCGTGTGAAACTGCAGGGACGCGCTAGCACGTCCCTGCAGAGCTGCCCAGGGGCGGGCTTCCGGCTGGCGCGCTGCCCTGATTGGCGGAGCACCGCCGGAAGTCGCCAGCCGCCATTTTGGACGCCGCCGAACACCACCGAAACTCGCCAGCGTGTGGAGCGGCGAACGCGCGCTCCCCGCAGGGACGGAGCAACCCGTTTTCAGGTAAGATCCGTCCCTGCGTGTGCTGCCCCGTTCCCCCATCCCCCATGTGGAAAGGGCCTATGTTTCTTGTGGTATTACTTCCAGATAGATGACCACATCCTCTTACTCATCCATTTGCCCAAATGCAACTTCAGTATATTGGAACTATCTGCTCTGAGCAATGAGAAATATCTGTCCACTTTTACTCTGGAGTTGATAACTAAGTTGTTGGGCTTTTTCCCCCATAACCCAAGAATAAATCAAATATATAAAAGTCAACATTTGTGAGTTTGTCTGTGTAGGGCGAAGACCTGACCTCATATAATCATATGATTGGCTGCCTAAGAAGACTCTATGGAATCCTGGAGTTTGCAGTTTAGGGAGGGGCCTTTAGCATTCTCAGCTAGAGAGCCCTGGATAGGTTGGTTGCTATGGAGGTGAGACCTAGCAGCAAGGAGAAGGGCGGTATATTCCCTCAGGAACCCAATCTCTGTATGTTAATAACTCTGAATACAGATTGGATTGGGGAATAGGGGAAAAGTTACAGGTACTGGACAAGACAATTTGTGGAATTTGAGACACAGGATCTCAAATCTTTCTAACAAGTATTACCTTTGAGAAAATAAAATCCCGGGCAATGCCAGGTACATATGTTAGTGGATTATAAAAACTATAAAGGGCAATTCAGTAAGGAAAAAGGCAGATTACTCATTGAACACTTAGTTGTCATCATGTGGCCTCAAGGTGACTTTGACTTATGGTGGCCCTATGAATGAGAGAGCTCAGGGGCCCTGGACATCAATCTCCCTGCTCAGCTTTTACAAGCTTAGGTCTGCCGATTCCTTTCTCGAATCAGTCTCCCTGCACTATGGTCTCCCGCTTTTCTTATTGTCTTTCATTTTACCAAACATCACTGTCTTTTCAAATTAGTCATGTCATCTCATAATATGTCCAAAACACAACAGCCTCAGTTTAGTCTTCTTTGCTTCTACTGAGAGTTCAGGCTTGATTTGCTGTACGATCCATTCACTTAGCAAGCAAGGCTTCTGTTAGAACCCTTCTACAGTACAACATTTCAAACGGACCATTTTTTTTCCCCTGTCGGTTTCCATCACCGTCTAGCTTTCACAGCCTCACAGAGAAATTGGAAATGTTATGGAGTGAATAATTCTGACTTTGGTCTTTAAGCTTGAGGATCTTAGGTAATTTTTTCATAGCTTCCTTTCCAAGTCTTAGTCTTCTTTTGATTTCTTGTCAGCAGTTTCTGTTTGGGTTAAGGACTAAGACAAAGTATATGGATAAGTAAAATGTGGTGGTTGTACATTCAGTCATGTGTTACAACTTTTCATGCAACTACATGTCTGTTGATTAAATCAGTTTGTAAATGGCAGCAGGAATGAAAAAACGGAAAGACAAGAGGAAGTAGAAAAATGCTGGTAGCATGAATCAAATCATGAATTAAAGCTGCTTTGAGCCCAGACTTGGGGAAAAGGCAGGATATAAATAAACCAATACAATGCAATACAAATGCAAGCTATTAATCATTGTAAATGGTTGCCAATACACCAAAAACCACTTTCAAAGTACTTGACACTGAAGATCAATGGAAATGTTGTTTTGGTTCATTTTTTTTTAAAAAAAAAAACAGTTTCCCAAGATTCACAAATGTCTTCACATTCAAAATGGAAAGGACTTCTTTTTTTCTTAATAAATGTGAGAGAAACCCATACTGACATATCTATCTATACAGGCTTCAGTGCTTAAGTATTAATGCCTGAACCTGTATGAATCCCTGATTGAACCCCACAGGGACATTAGTATTGAACAAAGTTTGACAACTCTTTTTTCTATGAGGCTCCACTTCTTCAACAAGCACGTGGCAGACAGTTTTTTTGCATGGAGTCACTAGCTGAACATATTGGATTGGACTGATGAAAACAGACAAAATTTGTTTCAAAACGTTTTTGGAGAAGTTTATAGAATAACAAGTGTCTTTGTATTTGGGCTAGAAAGAGCTTGAGATTCAAAAAAACTGACATAGGAGAGAAAGGAAAAGTGAGAGATTTTCCCCATCCCCTCTTTATATGCAAGTCATCTTTATTTCATTACATATTAATGGCTTTTTATTATTTTATAGAGTACAGGACAATGTACATGGGGCCCCCCTTTTAGTCTCATAGTATCTGCACGAGGGCACATCTTGATGTATTTAAAAGACCAGAAAGTACTAGATTTTGTTCCTGTTCTTTCTGATTTTATTTTAGAGATCCATGCACAGTGTGTTTATTCCAGGAACAACAAAATCTGGACGTTTCAGTCAGTCTGGATATGCCCTTAGATAGCTAGAAATGGCAAGAATAGTTTTGTGGCTGTGTAAGGATTTGAGCTGGTCTCAGTTGTCCAATTTCCAGCATTCTGACAGTTTCTTTTAAAATGGAATTATTTATCTTTACACTTGTTAACATTGGGTTGGCTCCAGAGTCAGTCATGCTTAGACGGTTCCAACTGAACTCAATGGGGCAGATTTCAGCAGGTCTACTCTAAGGCCATTTCTGCATTAGACTGTTCTAGTGCTATTATTCCACTTTTAACATCCTATAGAATCCTTGGAGGCCCCTCCCTAGACTGCAAACCCCAGGATTCCACAGGATGTTGAAAGTGGAATAACAGCACTAGAACAGTATAGTGCGGAAATGGTCTTAGAGAATACACTGCAGAATCTCAATCTAGATGTAAACATGAATAACTATGTCTATGGCATTCTTTTCCAGGAAAGATTAGACAAAATGAACTAATTTATGCTGTTAAAATATACTCTGAGTACTGATGCCACCAGATAATATATAATCAAAAGAGATCAACACTAGCACAAAAAAACAGAAGGAAGATTCTGCTGTAGACCCAGCAAGAACAAGCGTTGATCTTTCAATTTCCTGTGTGGGGTGGGATATAAAGGCTAAGGTGGTCATTGGTATGAAAAAGAAAGGCTATGGATAATAAGAGTCCCAAATCATTAGGGAACATCTGGATTGGCAATATGCATTTGCTACATATTGCAAAAAACAAAAACAAAAACAAAAAAAACCCTCTGCACTAACATTTCACCTTGGTAATGAGGCCCCTTTTTTTTCTTTCTTTTTTTTCATATTGCATGCCCATTCAGAATGTGTTTTTGCTAACAGGTGTATCCCAATTATCATGGCTCACATCATGCCTATTAGAAAAAGCAATTCAATATCTAGCTGATCTTGAACAGAGGAGGTATTAGTGGTTACAGTGTGAATGGCACAATTAAAAAGAAATAATCCAATCCTACCTACCTACTTAGGAACCTATTATGAAGCTGCTGCAGCAGCTGTTGCATATTAATCCATCATCAGGTCCCAACAATGCATCAAGAGTTCCACGATAAAACTGATGATTCTTGAAAGATAAAGGTAAATCTACTTGAAACAGCTCTAATTTCACATTCCGTTACAATCCAGAGTGGCTTATTTCTCTCTTGATTCAATGCACCTGTCAAATCTAAAGTTGAAACTACTAAAACTGAATCAAAAGTTCTTATATTTGAAGGTGTATCATTAGACTTAATGTCCCCCCACCCGGTACTCTATGTCAATGTATCTTAAGGAACCTTTTGTGTTCAAAGTTTGCCTGGAAGCCTATCGACTAATAGGTCTTAATTTTATAAAGTTTATCCCTTCTTTCATCTTTTCATTTCAGTAAGTGTAGCTTGATACTTGCACAGATATGTTATTATTATATCCCAGTCACACATCACATTTAATATTCAAATTCCATTACAACTGTTTTCTGTTTCATTTTGCTAAAAGCTTTTGGATGCCTTTTGACCCCTCAGCAGTGTGAATCCACAGCAACGTGTATTCTTCCTGATCACAAGAACTGTCTCTAAGGCCATTTCCTCCTGTTATAGTGCCATTATTGCACTTTTGTCATCTTATGGAATCCTGGGGTTTGCAGTTCAGGGAGGGGCTTTTAGAATTCTCAGCCAGAGAGCTCTTGGGCCTCAGGAGACTACAAACCCAGGATTGCACAGGATGTTGAAAGTGGAATAATAACACTGTAACAGTGTAGTGTGGAAACGGCCTAAATTTGTCATCCCACCTCTGGACAGAACAGTCTCTAGAGACAGTTCACCACAATCCCATACCACATTCCTTCAGGTAAAAGGTATTTGAATTAAAATCAACTGCTTCTGAGCTTTGAACCACCAGAATTGACTGCTGATTAGAACCAGCTGTCCCTTCCATCCCCGGACCTTCACCTTTGTGGATAGTGAGAAACAATACAAGCAGAAGCAGCCACTGGCTTTTTCTTCTTTCTTTTTTTAACAAAACAGCTTATCAAAAGTGGGTATCTGCAGCTAAGTCAGCAGAAGGAGGAAGATCAACCTACTTGTACTGGCCCTCCTCCCACAGAGGTTCCCTGCTGAATAGAGGCTGATGCTGTCTTCTCTGGAACCATCAGGACTGATTCATGATCTGGGCTAACACCTTTCACCTTTTTTTGGCTGAGAGAGATATAACAATAAAGCCATCACCATGATCTACTATAAAGAGCAGGTATAGTGTTTATGAAGCGATGTCATGTCAAGGAGGAAGCAGGCTTGTTTTCTGCTGCTCCAGAGACTAGAATAAGGAGCAATGGATTCAAACTGCTTGAAAAGAGATTTCATCTAAACCTCAGGAAGAACTTCCTGACAATCAGAGCTGTCCAGCAGTGGAATATCCTTCGTTGGAGTGTGGTGGAGTCTCCTTCTTTGGGTTTTTTTAAGCAGAGTCTGCATGGCCATCTGTTGGGAATGTTTTGATGTGTGTTCTTGCATGGCAGGGGGTTGGACTGGATGGCCCCGGGGTCTCTTCCAACTCTATGATTCTATGAAGGCACAGGATTACTATCGCTTTTTGGTTAGTGGGGGAGTACAAGGAAGTGGTACTAGATCTCGAATGAAAGGCAAAATCTGTGGAAGAGACAATATGTGTTGATTCTGTTGAGAGCACCACTTGTAAGAGAGTTAGGAAGTTATGTTCTGTGAATAGCTTGACCCACTGGTTATGACGTTTCCTAGGTGTGGATGACATGGCCCCAATGGTTCAATTAGACTACCACAATATGTGGGGCTGCCTTTAAAGACAACTTGCAAGCTGAAGCTTTACATTTTAAGATTTTGGGATCAAAGATTTTGTCCAACTCTCTGCAGACGTTAAACTATTTTTATATCATTTAATTGTTAAGTTGCCTGGTATGTTTTAGGCTGTTCGAAATATTCATGATTGTTTTCAACTTCTTGTTGTTGTATACTGTCAAGGCATTTCCAATTTACAACGACCCTAAAGCAAACTTATCATGGGGTTTTCTTAACAAAACCTGTTCAAAGGGGGTTTGCGTTTGCTTTCTGAGGCTGAGAGAATGTGACTTATTCAAGGTCATCCAGTCAGTTTCCATGGCTGAGGTGGAATTTGAATCCTGGATTTGAATCCCCATGGAATCATAGTCCAATGTTCAAACCACTGTGCCACGCTACAAAGAATCATAGAAATGTAGAGTTGGAAGAGACCACAAGGGCCATCCAGTCCAACCCCCTGCCATGCAGGAACACCCTCAAAGCCCTCCCGACAGATGGCCATCCAGCCTCCGCTTAAAAACCTCCAAAGAAGGAGACTCCACCACACTCCGTGGCAGCACATTCCACTGCCGGTCAGCCCTGACCGTCAGGATGTTCTTCCTGAGGTTCAGGTGGAATCTCCCCTCCTGCAGCTTGTATCCATTGCTCCTTGTCCTGGTCTCAAGAGCAGGACAAAACAAGCCCTCTCCTTCCTCTACGTGGCATCCCTTCAAATATTTAAACATGGCTATCATGTCCCCTCTCAACCTTCTCTTCTGCAGACTAAACATACCCAGCTCTCTAAGTCTGTCCTCATAGGGCATGGCTTCCAGGCCCCTCACCATTTTGGTTGCCCTCCTCTGGACCTGCTCCAGCTTATCCATATCCTTCTTGAATTGGGGTGCCCAGAACTGGACACAATATTCCAGATGAGGTCTAACCAAAGCAGAATAAAGTGGTACCAATACCTCCCTCGATCTAGACACCATACTCCTATTGATGCAACCAAGAATTGCGTTGGCTTTCTTGGCTGCCGCATCACACTGCTGACTCATGTTCAGCTTGTAGTCTATTAAGACTCCTAGATCCCTTTCACATGTACTGTTAGCCAGCCACGTGTCCCCCATCCTATATTTCTGTATACCATTTTTTCTGCCTAAGTGTAGGATCTTACATTACTTTCTGTTGAAATTCATTTTGTTAGCCTTGGCCCAGCTCTCCAATCTGTCCAGGTCCTTTTGAATTTTGATCCTGTCATCAGTCGTATTAGCAACCCATCCCAATTTGGTGTCATCTGTAAATTTGATCAGCGTGCTCTCTATTCCTTCATCCAGGTCATTAATGAAGATATTGAACAGCACCGGGCCCAGGACAGAACCCTGTGGCACCCCGCTAGTCACTTCTCTCCAGGATGAGAATCTGCCATTGGTGACCACCCTTTGGGTACGGTCAGTCAACCAGTTACAAATCCACCTGATGGTAGCCCTGTCCAGCCCACATCTTACTAGCTTCTTTGCAAGAATGTCATGGGGAACTACATCTCTTTAAAAAAATACAGTCATGTTCTTTCTGTACCACCAGGAATTGTGTGAAGAGTTAAAGTTAACAAAAGGGGAAAGTTTACAAAAATTAACAAAAGGCATAAAATTTAATTGCTGAAAATTCCTTAAAATTTAATTTACTAACTTGTTGCCCTGAGGGCAAGTAATAGTTTTAAAAGTGTAAAAGAAAATGGAAAGAACAGACTTCCCAATCCTCTTACACAGTCCGTGGACAGGAGAAAGATAAAGAGGCTGTGTGCTGGCATGGCCTGCTATCAAATGTAAAATAAAGCTTATTTGCAGAAATGTTATGTATGTCTATAAGTCACAAAATAGGTTAATATAAACTTGAAGGAGTGATATGGAAAATATACTCCTCAAACTTTGAGCCATATCAAGCCCTATGAAGAGTCAAGGATGTGAACAAGAGTGCAAGTATTGGAGGGGGAATGAATTTTCCAAGTGGATTTAAAGTACTCAGCAAAATCTTTATATTTCTGCTAGACTTGAAAGCAAAGGGAGCTGAATTTTGTTTGCTGTTCTGAAGTAACTAGCCCAATATAATGTGTGACAATGATACATGATTTTTTTTCTTCCATCAGAATTTCATAAAACTAAGGAGTTTTTTTTAAAGAAAAAATTCAAGTCATAAAACTGGCAACTGGCAATTCATAAGACTTGAGCAATATTTTATGTTCATAGACTCACCACTATCCTATCCCATGTTAATAAAAACAAATTGTAAAACAAATGTAATTGTCTCAGATATGTTGATTATGCCTACTATGCATTTATGGAGGAGATAACCATATTGTAGCAGCTCTAAGGTGGTCCAGAGGCTACAACTGTGGTATAATATCAGGCAATTCAAATCCTGTGTATGTTGTTAAGACTCATCAAATTAATCTACAGCACACATTATTTTAAAGTGGCACAATATACTGCAGAACTTCTTCCTGGAGGGGAAAAATCTATTTCACTTCACTAGAATTTATTGCAGCTACTTTTAGGTTTGGATATGTGGAATATTTCAGCAAGAGCGGCATGAAGTGGAAGCTTTATTTCACTGATGGAAAATAGAACAACGAACGGTCAACAATGGTCAGAAGTCATGTTACAGTTAGAGGAGGTATCAGTTGTTCCTGTGATAAAGTGCAGTAGGCTCCCTTCCCTCCTAAATTTCCCTTCTGGCATAGATTTTTCTCTTTCAGAGAACCAAGCGAGGAATGCAGGTAGATCTCATATGTGTGTGTGTGTATTTGCATTTATATATATGTACAAGATTTATCAGATTGTGAAGCTCCATGGCATGGGGAAATGAGTATGGTCTGCTAGATGTGTATTGAGACAAATATAGCTAACGATCTCATAAACAGAACTATCTATCGCTGTTAGGGTTTGCTTAGTATTGTTACAAAGCATCTTTCCTAACATATCTATAGCTAATTTGCTCATTGCAACAAATAATATATCTGGTGACAGGAGGAAGAACAGGTAAGTGCAGACTAGAGAGACATGTTGTTTTGAGAACCTAGTTCTTGTGAGATAAGAGCAGGAAATATGTAATCAGGTCACTCTGGTCAAGGATTGGGGGGGGAGTACGTGTCCAACAGAGGTCTGAGAAAGTGTTGGTGGAGTGGCGTGGTGTTTGGATTTATGATCAATCACTTCTTTGCACACCTTGATTTGTAATGTAACCTTTCAGCTGTAAGTTGCATGGGTGCTTTAGTTTCAGCAACTTCTGTAGAAGTGTGCAATGCTCCTCATGTTTATCTCACACAGATAAATTACTGTCTACCTCAGATTGAATTTCGTGGACTTTGGGTTATCCAGTGCATGATGGAATTTATAACAGTATGTGTTCTTCTGGGTTCCATTCTGTGTGACAGTGTCTCATCTCCAGATCCACTTCTGCTTTGCTGGCAAATGTTATCATGCTCTTTGCATGTCCTTTCCCTATAAAGAATTCACTCTCAAATCCTCCAAGATAAGAAAAAAGAGCTTTTCCTTGACCACATTTATCATTTGCCTTATCTGATGCAGACTGCACAAAAATTACTTTTTTGAATTATAGCTTCCAGAATCCCCACCTAGCTTCACCACTGGCCATGATGATTGAAAGTCTATAAGAGCTGTTGCCAAAAAAAGTGAGGTTTCCAGGCTATTTTTTTTTAATGTGCCTTCAAGTTGTTTCTGATTTATGATGATGCTAAGGTGAATTTATCATGGGGTTTTCTGAGACTGAGAGAATGTGATGATCCCAAGCTCACCCACTGGGTTTCCATGGCTGAGTAGGGAATCGAACCTGGTCATAGTCCAATGCTTAGACCACTACACCACATTGGCCCTTCCAATCTGTACCACTTCAAAATATAGCTCAGGACAGCTCCCCAAACTCCTCATTTATTTATGGGAGATGTGACTCTTAGAGAAAACTCTGTCATTCAGTTTGTCTCTTTCTGTCTGTCTTTCCCTCTTTCAGTTGAAAGTTAAAATTAAAATATGTAAATTAGGAGATTAGAGTTAACTAAGTATCTACTGGGCCACACGGTTTATCTTACTCGTGTGTTTAACCATTTCCCCAATGGGACAAAATAGGCTTATGGAGGAACAGATGCAGAAGCGATACAGATTAGAAATAGCCTATTTGTGTTCATATGGTGAATTCTTACAGTCAAATAAACCATTCCTCAGCTGATACATATGGCAGTGAAGCATGGCTTAAATATATTTTCTCATAGGCAGTTTAGAATGGGAATCAAAAATTCTTCCTCACTGTCAAAGATCCAGTCTTTAAGAAGGAAGGAGGAATGCTTCCAGTTAAATAGTGACACTGACACATAGGAGACACTGCACTCTCTTTGTCCTTGTCAGGACTCAGTCTGGCTACCAGTAATGGTATATCTAATTGGCATCATGCTTAATTGGCAATATGCTTTAATTGGCTCTGATATCAAAATCAAACCTGAAAGGTGATAGAGAGGTCAAACCATCTGATGGAGAATTCTAGCTGTGAATGCATGAAGAAGAGGCAGGTCAACCTAAACACTCTCCAGGTAAGACTAAGTCATTTGTCAGACAAACAATTACTGTTCCTGTGGACAATAGGCTTAAAGTAGAAGCTGGAATTTTCCAGGGAACACAATTGTGAGAAGCCCACCAGGACACTGATTGACAGATAGCCATCCCCTGTCCACCTGGACTCCTTCGTCTTTCCTTGTAGCACCCACAATAGACAGCTATTGCAACACACATTATGTCTTTATCATCCAAACACTGAGAACATTACTGGGTTGATACTCCATCGTCTATGCTGCAACGCCCATTGTTCCACACCTGGAACTGCACATCTTCCACTGCCACAGGCATTTTTTTTTTTTTTTGTCTCTCGAAGGTCTACCCATCCCTCTGTCCACTTGACTCCTCAATGTGAACTGTCCTTAAGTCCTACCTAAGCCAAGTCACATTTCAATTTCTTCACTACTTTTCTGGACTGGTAATCCCAAACCCTAAGCCTCTCTTTCCATAATTTTTTTTCTTCTCTTTATCCTTCAGTCAGTTCTTATGTGAATGCGTGAATGTTTGTATCTCATGTGCATAAATGAGTGAATTCCCTTCAATAAAACACCTTTTTAGTTTTTAATCTCTAGCTGGTTCTTTTTCTGTGGGAGCCTGTAAACACTGGTACAAAGGTCTTGTTAAGTTCCCCCCTCTCACAATCCTCCTCTTTGAGCTTATTCATTCCCCATTTTTGCAAGAAGATATTTGGTATTACGGGATGGCCCTTGTGGCATCTATGTTTTGGGGTAACATTTGGGGTAACACCCTGTTCAGAGATATAAAGAAATTTGCTCCTCTGGAATAAGCCAGACTGGAAAGCATTGTCTAGCACTCCAGTTAAATATATGAGATCCAGCACATGCTCCAATGCCATTGGGCTGGTGGCAAATATTGCTTTTTTTATATATTTTTTTATTTCTATAACTAAAGTTTGAAAAGAAATAAATTGTATAAATCCCAATTTATATAAATACGTGCATTATTGACTCCATAATATCACATGAGGAGTGTGGTCTTCTGTGCTGGCCCAGTCCCCTCATCATATCCACGGCTGACTGAACCCCACACTCTCCGTGTATTGGGAGCATATCTGCACATAAGAAGTCTGCCAAGCAAGTCAGTGAGCTGGAATCCTAATAGTGTCAGCACATGGATTCACTCTCTTTTCATGCACTCTGTCCACATTAATCAAAAAGATGCCTGAATAGGGCAAGTTATGTCTCACAATGCATGTACTACCACCTCTGAAGTACGAATGGCTTAGATGACATGAAGTATTAACTTTCGCATTTTCAGGTTCTTTGGTCTGTAATGGTGGTTTCACACATGCCAATCATCACTTGATACTGTGTTATAAAGGTTATAAATTTATAAACTAATTCCCATTTGTAATCAGAGATTGTTCAAAGATGTTGATAAAGAATTCAAATTCTTCTACTTTTTTTATTAAACCCAGAAAAAGAGAGAGAGAGAGAGGAAGAGGGAGAGAGAGAGAGAGAGAGAGAGAGAGAGAGAAGAGGTTTTTTCTAAAAAAAAAATTACAGAACAAATGGAACATGGCAAATAATAGCATGTGTAGAACAGAAAACAAAGCTTAGACATTTTTAGTGTCACAAAGTTTTCATGACTTGTAGAGAACTTCCACAATTTACTGGCATAGAAATTTTATCACAACTGTTATTTTTCCTTTCCTTGTCCACCCCACCTCATCCTTATAGTGGATAGTTTAGTTTTAAAGCATTCTGTGAGCATCTATGCTGCTTCTTCTTAGTCTCCAAGATGTGCACTGTATATTTTTGCTGAAGTGTCAAAAACAGCTGCTAGAGCATCAGGGGGAAAGAAGAATACACAGCTGGTTGGGGAGCTGGTCAAGGAAGCAAAGGGGCTGTGAATGGAGGTAGCAAATCAAAGAAGCCACAAAGAGCTCAGAAATTATGGCGATAAGTATGTTGCAGGAAGAGAATATGTTTCTCTGAGGATCTCATTGGAATTCTGTTGCATGCCTCTTCATCATCATGAAGAGGACATGACACAGACAGGAGCCTTCCCTCAGGGGGTTAGAGGATTCATGGCATTCCTATGAACTGTGAATAACAGCAGATTTTTTTTTTAGAGAACACACACTCCTAATGCTATAGAACAGTGTTGCCTTCTTTTTTTTCAAACTACTGGCAGGATTAATCTCGCACTTCAGATATAATAATGAAATACAGGGCCACTAGCACTCTATAGTGTTTCCCTTAGTCCAGGGCTTTCCAAACTGTGTGCCGCGACATGTTAGTGTGTGAGTGTATCACCTACAATTTTGGAAACGTATGTTATTATTTATAAATCATATATTTTTAGAAAAATATGAAAGGTTTTCATGAGATATGTTGTGTCCCCGTACATTTTGTTATTACAATTTATGTATATGTCTGTATCTCATATAAGGGGTTAGTTTAACTTCAGGAAAACTGAATTACTGCATCACAAAATGATGCATGTCTAAAAAGTGTGTCACCAACATGAAGAGTTTGGAAAGCTCTGCCTTAGTGTCTGGAGATGAGCAAACAGGACCTCCAAGAACATGGAGAGGAGAAGAGGAACATTTTCTGTGCAATTGGTTGGAAGAAACAGGGTAAGCTTGTGTCTTTTGATTTAAGGTAGGTTTTTTGACTGATCCATCTAGAAGCTTGTGTGTTTGCATGATACCCTCCTGAACACATGATCTAAGGGAGTGGAGGATTTTTGCTGAGATGAAGTGTCCCTTAGGAGGCCCAGAATGCAGAGATACTGCATTGGAAGGGACCACTAGGCCATCTAGCTCAACCCTCTTCCATGTAGGAATATACAACTAACACACTCTTGAGAGATGGCCATTCAGCCTCTGACTAAAAATCTTGAAATAAAGAGAGCCTTCTTCCCTCTTAGGTAGACTATTTCACCATTGAACAACTTTAGCAATCAAGAAGTTCCTCCTAAGTTTTAGGTTGAATCTCTTTTCTTGTAATTGGAAGAAGAAGATTATGTTCCAGCCCCTGGAGCAGCAAGAAACAGGCTCACTCCATCCTCTACATTGCCTCACTTTGGATATTTAATAATGTCCATTGCATCACTTTTCAATCTTCTCATCTCCAAGCCCTCAGTCATTCCTCAAATGGCTTACTTTCCAGAATTTTGATCATACTTCTCTGGGCCTGTTCTGGCTTGTCAATATCCCTCTTAAACTTTAATGTTTAGAACTGGACATAATATTCCAGCTGAGGTCCATGTGTACACTATAATCTTGTGGACAGAATCTAGAAGTTCATGTAGGTAATGAAGCTAGCTTGCTTTCCACTATTCCAGCGCCTAGAACACAAGCTAATGTGTTCAAATTACATGGGAAAGGATTTCACATAAACATTAGAAAGACGTTCCTGTTGGTAAGAGCTGTTCATTGGTGGACTATACTACTTTGTAGCCTGCAAATCTATACCGGAGTGCAGCCATGGAGTAGGGCACACTGTGCTGTTGAAAGACCTGTTTTAAGTAGTCTTTCAATAGCACGGCGAGCGACCACTTCTGGTCATTCCAGAGCAGGCTGAAGTTCGGAACTACAGAACTACTTTGTAGGATAGTGGACTCTTTTTCTTTATAAGTCTTTAAACAGAACTTGGATAGTCATCTCTTAGAAGTGCTTTACCTCAATTCTATGATCCTATGAAAATTCCTATATACATATTTCTTCATTTTTTGACAATGAAATAAACTAATATAATCAATGTGCATCATGTTTTTAAGGCTCAGTATGGTTCATTGCCATCATTTAAAAAAAAAACAAAAAAATTATCCCCATTAGTTCATGATATCTTAGGGCTTTTTCACACTTGGCGAAGAAAATGCCCTGTTCTTTTACTTACCAGACTGGCGTGCTCTCTTGGAGAATCCAGGCTGATCCGGAGCAGTGCGTGGCCGCGCTACACATGCTCTGGGGACAAAAACGGCAGCTCCCGGTTGGTGGAGGCTTCACCAACTGGTGAAGCTTGCCAGCCTAAAGCCTGCCCCTGGAAGATCTGCAGGTTCGCACTGGTGCAAGCCTGCAAATCTATACCAGAGTGCCGCCATGGAGTAGGGCACACTGTGCTGTTGAAAGACCTGTTTTAAGTAGTCTTTCAATAGCACAGCGAGCGACCACTTCTGGTCATTCCAGAACAGGCTGAAGTCCGGAACTACAGAAAATAGTCCGGATCCAATCCCCCCCAAGTGCAAATGTCCTCGCTGGCGGACGCTCTGCCCCGTTGCAAAAACAAAGTACGGAAAAGGCCTTAGAGTGGCAAACAGGTAAAATCAATTTAAGCCATTTAAAACAATTTAAAATTCTGAACAATGGAAAATAATTTAAAGATAATAAAATCATACTGAATACTTTAAAAAGTCTTTAAAAGGTTAAAACAGTTTAAAAGTACATATATGTAAGAGCCCTGGTGGTACAGTGGTTAAATGCCAGTACTGCAGCCACAAGGTTGTGAGTTCGATCCTGCTGGGCTCCAGGTTGACTCAGCCTTCCATCCTTCTGCAGGTCGGTAAAATGAGTACCCAGCTTGTTGGGGGCAATTAGCTAACACATTGTAAACTGCTTAGAGATCACTTAGCTAATAATCAGTATAGAAATACACATGCCACTGCTATATGTGCGTTTTTGAATAAATTGTTTAGGTCTCAAAGTCATCATTTCACTTGGTGCCAGAATGGAGGCAGTGTTGACACCAATTAGATCTTAATGGGTTAAATGGCCCTTTTGCATGGATAGGGAATTCCACAACGAGAGTGCCACAGCGAGCAGGCCCTTACACAGTGTGTGCCTTTCCTCGTGAAACATGGAGGACGGCATCCAGGCAGTCTATTGGTTCCTTCTGACAGTGTCAGATTATAAATGCTTGCAGACCAGCACTGAGCATTCACCTTGGCAACAGCCAGCTTTTGAACATCACTATGAGGCTTCTGGAATGCCAGTGTAGTGTATTATAACGGTTTGAGGACTGGGCTATAGCTCTGGAGAACATAGTTTGATTCTCTACTTGGCCCTAGAAACCAGCTAGGTGACCTTGGGCAAGTCACAGTCTCTCAGCCTTAGAGGAGGGCAAAGGCAAACCTCTTCTGAACAAATCTTGCCAAGAAGACCCTATGATTGTCTCACCTAAAGGCTACCATAGGTTGGAAACTGCTTGAACACAACAGCAGCAGCAGCAGCAGCAACAACATATGGTTTCCTTGTCTTGCTGTAGAGCATCCTATTTGTCGGTCCTGTCTGTTCTTTCTCTAAACCAGAGCTTTCGGAACTTTCCATGTTGGTGACACAAAAAAGTTGGTGACTTTTTAGACATGCGTCATTTTGTGACACAGTAATTCAGTTTTACTAGCAAACCGGAGGTTAAACCAACCCCTTATAAGAGATACAGACACACACATAAATTGTAGTAACAAAATGTATGGGGACACAACATATCTCATAAAAACCTTTCATATATTTTTTAAAATTTATGATTTATAAATAATAACATACACTTTCAAGATTGTAGGCGATACACCTACACACTTCAGGTGACATGCTAACGTGTTGCAGCACACTGTTTGGAAAGCCCTACTCTAAGCTGTCTGCCCCAGCTGTGAATTGTAGTATTTATCTCCTTGGCTTTTTCAGTCTTTCCTTTCAATATTCAATTTATTTCTTTATATACTCTTTTATAACACCTTCCTTTCATCCCACATTCTCCTTTAATTCCTTCGGTTTCTTTCCTACCTGCCCAAGAAACAGCTGATTTTTCCTTTAAAATTTCTATTACGGAAACTAGAAAATAAAATCTCGAAAAAAAATATATCATATGATTCTCCCTAATGTAGGACATTATTTTGTTAATCCAAGTATGTGAATATAAGAACTGACACTAGATCAGACCCAAACTTTGTTTTTATTTTTCTTTATTTTTTTGTGTTTATTTAGTCTTTGCATTTGTTCAGCCTTCCAGGGCCCTCAAGGCAACATACATCAGGCATTTTTTTATTCAAAATATCACTTGTAGACAGATAAAACAAGTGAAAACACTGTTGTTGTTTTTTAAAAAAATATTCATACAGTGGCCTTTTCCGCTCCCTAACGTTTCACAAAGTTGTCCGATGGGGTTCCCAGCAGTGGGTCTGCCAGGAGGGGAACATGATGGGAGTGCTCCTTTCCACACCAGCTGGCTCCCTGCAGAAAGAAGCATGATGGCCAGCCTCTTCCTTCTGCAGCATAGCCGGGTACTTTCCAAGCCTGCACTGGGGTAGGAAGAGCAGCCATTGCACTTCTGTGGTTTCTGCAGGACCAGTAAGTTTGGGATGATGGTGCAATTGTGTGTCATTGGTAGGAAAACCCACCAATGATTTAATCCATGATTGCATCGCCTGGGGACAGGAGAAAGACGGGACCACGACAACGTGATGCAGAACAATCGTTGCGGTCCCGTCCTTCTCCCATCCCCATTGTGCGATGGGAGGGTGCTATAGAAAGGATCAGTATCTTTAAAATTAGTTTTTATAAACCATACACATTTAAATCAGTCAAAAATCCATTATGTATTTTTAAAGATCTAAGTCCAAAGACTAAGATGGTAATATCTCCATGGTATGCCAGAATGTCAGGATGGGTGCAGCCAGCCTGATATCCCCTGGAAGAGAGCTCAACAACCTAAGTGCCACTACAGAGAAAGTTGTGTCATGCACTTTCACCAAACTAACCTCTCAGCATAGTTGGATGCATAACAGGTTCTCTGCTCAGAATCCCAAATTCTGGAGAGGCTCATATGAGAAGAGGCAGTTTGTGTAGACACCTGCTCCAGTTGCCAGCAGGAAACTCACAAGAAGGACATAAGAATAAGGATATGCCCCAGCTCCTGCTTCCTTAGGGACTGACACACAAAATAAAATAGCTGTTGGTACTGGAGGGAATACAGCACAAGCAGCAGAACCCTTATCATCCAGAAAATTGTCAGATCTCTATTTATAGATATCTAAGTTACTTAGCTGCATCTGAATCATCTGTTAGTTTCTGAAGACTTCTTCATAAAGTTAGGAACATTAAGAAGGCTTGGGGAGAAAACTTTGAGGGAGATGTGAAGCTCAGTGAGCAGGAAAAATATTCAAGAACTCAAAGAGAGCCAAAATAATTTTGATCCTACTAATGAAATTGCTCAGAAATGTCCTGCAAATCTATCAAATGAAGTAGATGGAATATACTCAGTTGTGTTGAACAAAATGAGAATGAATTCCTTCTACAACCACTTTCTTCTGCTTAGGATAGCACCGTAAATCACTTCCACTCATTCTTGTTCCCTCTCTTCTGTAACATCCATCTACTCTCTTTCGCCTTGCTGGATTCTTTTTCCTCTCCTTCCCCTCCTGCTTTCTGCACTGCAGTGCCTGACTTGTGCTTTGAATGGCCTTTTGTGCTTCCTCTCTTTGTCACACCCAAGAGACAATAAAAGGCTACCAAGAAAGGTCTAGAAAAGAAACACATTTTTCTGCTTCCTTCAATATTTTGTTTAATTTTCATGAACTCGGATTTCCCCCCCCCCGCATCTCTTTCCTAATTCAGCTTCTGCACTGAGATATACAATGCTTGCATATTAAATATGACTGACTGACTTTATGATAGCATCTGAATTGTCATAATGGAGGTTTTCTCATTGAATTAAAGTGACAGGTATGTAACAGATTCCATAAAACAGAGTCACAACATGCCATAATATTTCACAGCACACTGGAAATAACATTGGAAGTGGTACACTAATTACTGTCTGCACTGAAACTCTAAATACCAGTTTCATGTATATACTTCACTATTGATGCATCTTTTTGCGAGAAGTGCTGCTCTACTGTAAGGAAGCGACGTGGTGATTGATTTATTCATCTTCCATAAGTACCAAATAATATCAAGAACTAATGAGTTGAATTAAAAGAGCTGATGCTTCATGAAAATCTGTTATACAAATTGGCTGCAATCCAGTGGCTCCAGCTGTGCACATGGAGTCCTGCTCACGGAGGGGGTTTCTTATTCTTATCTATGAGAGCGATGTGTTCAATACATGTAATGGAAAATCCCTGTGCTTGAGTTTCTGCAGGCACCACAAGGAAAAAAGATCCCTGAGCCCTTTTCAGATAGCTGGTAAACACAGAAGAGAGAACCTATATCAGCTTTTGAGCTGGTTAGACAACTGGTGAAGATGGGAGAATTGGTTTCACTGCATACTCCATAAAAGCTAGATGTAAGAGTTAAATTAACAGCCACAAGTTACCAACAGCAGCAGCAATAATGATGTAGAGCTGGTGTTCCACTTTCATGGGCAATTATTTGATTGATTGATTGATTGATTGATTGATTGATTGATTGATTGAAAAGATCTTACCTGTATTTGCCCCACTACAGGAAAAAAAATTCTCTCTAGAAATCTCTAGGTGCTCCAGTGTGATTCTGTCATCCATTTCTATGGACCACAGAGTCACACTGTAGGACCTAGAGATTACTAGAAAGAACACTTATTGAGGCATTGCCAGGTTCTCCAGCTTGTCTCTGTGGCCCACTTCTACCATCAGCTGACCATAAAATTGCATTTGAGATCCTAGAGATTTCTAGTGAAGTCTTTTCTTTTGTGTGTATGTCAACATTGTGTGTGTGTGTGTGAGTGTTTGCAATATTTATTTTTATTCATGGTTTTTCAACTCTCCTGGGATTTTTGCATCACTAATCTCACAAAAGGAGAGGGTTGGTTTTAATAATAAAATAGTACTAGAAGCTGTGATGGGGACAGAATATGAACGATTGATGGCTGACAACTACAGTAACACCTGGTGGATTATAAAACCATGATACTATCACTGCTTCTAAGGCCATTTCTGGTTTACATTATTACAGTGCTATTGTGCCACTTTCAACCTCCTGTGGAATTCTGGGGTTTGTAGTTTAGGGAGTCCAGAGAGCTCTCTGGCTGAGAATTCTAAATGTTCCTCCCTATACTGCAAACACTAGGATTCCATAGGATGTTAAAAGTAGTAAAATAGCACAATAACAGTGTAGGATGGAAAGGTCTAAGATCATTTTTTTTAGCTCTTCTACCTAATAATGTAACAGCATCTCTATACTAGAAATTGGTATTATGAAACAATTCTAATTCCCACATACATAAGTCCACCTACAAAGACATGACTCCCTTACAGGTTTCCAACCACTAATGATAATAATTGGATATGCTATGTTTCTTGATAATATAAAGGAAGCTGAAGATCATCAAATACAAAAGCAATACATCAAAAGAAATTTGTGACAACTTAGATAAAGGAGAAGTGACACTCGTTCTTTTATTTGAAACACTTTGGTCTCAAAAACAAATCAGTTCTCATGTCAGTGTAAAATTACAGAACCACTGTTTTTCCTTATTAGGCTGAAGTCTACTGGTCTACTGTCACCAGTTCTATGATAATGAGGAATATGCTTGGGACTTGAAACAAGCATCAATTAACTTTTCCTCATTCCCTAGGAAATTAATTGAAAGCATAACATCATGATGCCAAAACAAGCAAGCAAGCAAACAAAACCGATGCATCTGAAATGTTAGATATTCATTCCATTTCCTCCTTAGGAAACATACTTTTCTATGTCATCTATTACATAAATCTGTGAAACAGGCCAATTAATTTACAGTTCATTCATTCATGGTTACCAACATTTATTTGTTGATTAAAAGTGGTCCTCTCAACCACTTTGTTTTGGGGTAATTAACTGATGGTCTCTGTATTGATTAAAGTTAACCGCATTTGCATGTTTCCTGAAGTGCCATCTACTAAAGAATTATGGGATATGGAAAACTGAGAGTGGGATGGAAACGGATGAGTAGACCATCTCTAGAAGTTGCAGACTGGGTGCCATAGGTATGACAGAGGAAAAGTCTTGGGAAATGCAAATAAGTCCAGTTTTCAATTTCTATCAAATATGACAGCAGAAGTAGGGGATGGCATCAGTGGATACCTATGTAAGCCTACATCCTGGTCAGGAACTACCATTATATTCAAGACTTTCCTTCTCAACAATGTTCACATGTCCCCTCTAAGAATAAGGAGAAGGAACAGACACCTTTATTCATTTCACTATTTCCGAAGTAGTGGTATTGGATTAGGACCAGATGAAGAGAGGTGCGAAGGAAGAAAGCATGGGCAGCAACAAGAGGGAGATAGTTCTGCTAACATCAGTGGTTCTCAACCTGTGGGTTCCCAGATGTTCATGGACTTCAGCTCCAGAAGCCCCAGCCACTATGGTCAATGCTCAGGGCTTCTGGGAGCTGAAGTCCATGAACATCTGGGGACCACAGGTTGAGAACCACTGTGCTAAATAAGGGATCAATGGAGAGATTCTTGTGCAAATCCTCTTCCCTCTGGTCAAAAACTCCTAGAGCCAGCCCTACTTCATGGATCCGTAGTTTACTAATTAAGTCTAATTGCCACCTCAGTTTTCATCTACATTGATCCATTTGGGGTCAAACAAGATATGAAACAGTTACTAGTGATAGAAATACACCCTAAGTAAAGATTTGAATACATGCTCTCTCTGAACTGCATCTCCAATTAAATAATAGCAATGAGTTCAGTTTATTCAAGACGTTAGGGATACTGCCACATGATGTTGTCACATTAACTACCCAAAGACCAAGGGCCCATACACACTACAAAATTATAGTGCTATTATTTCATTTTAATTGTCATGGTTGTGTCCTAGGGAAGCCTGAGATTTGCAGTTTAAGGAAAGGACATTTAGAATTCTCAGCCAGAGCTCTAGTACCACAGGGAACTATAAACCCTAGGATTCCATAGGATAGAATTATGGCAGCTAAAGAGGAATAATAGTGCTATAATCATATAGCGTGAATAGTCCACAGAAGGAGAAGCAGTTATATGAACTGAGGGGAGTTGTTGAAAGTTCCTACAGCTCACTTCTTTCAATCAAAACTTGGCTGCTAAACCAGCGGGTTCTGATACAAGGGAGTTTGGGCACCAGGGACACTCATTCTCTTCCACATAAACCAGTATCAAATGCACAGCTAATGAGGGCCATTTTTCCCTGTTGTACCTCTTCTAGGGTGAGGTCAATGGAAGATGGACTTCTACTATTTATGCAGAAGCAAAGAAAGACAACAAAAATGGATAAAGGTAACTCATCTTCCCACCCTCAATAGTTATTAGACTATGCAGCTTCCATTTTTCTTATGATTTCCATTTTGGTCTATAAATCTATGTTTTTTGAACAAGCGAGGGTAGCTGGTAAGGCACATTAATCTGCGTTCCCTTTCTCTCTCTCTGTTCTACTGTTCACACATGCTCAGTAAGTGATTCTGGAGGCAGCTGCTATTTATTTTGCCTGTTGTAGACAGGCGCACACAGTTCCAGTAAGATTGGCTAGAATCCAATCCGATTCTTTTCCAGCTAAGACTTTATTTTACTGTTTACTGCAGACACACTGCTTCAGCCTGATATGGGAATTTTGTATCTCTCCAGCCCTTCTTCACCAATGCTGATTTTAAAAAAAAATCCAGCTAGACAGAGGATGGGAAACAAAGATGCTGGACATTCATGAAAGTGGTTTTGTCAAAAGGAGATTTTTGGCAGAGACTCTGTTAACTGAGGTGTACTTGTAAGGCAATTTTGTGGACCAAGTATATAAACAAAATTTAGGCTGCTAGCCAAACATATGTAAAGCTCACCCATTTCTTAACAATCCATGTTCTTTTGGTACTTTTTAAATTCTAAAAAAATATGCACAGGGACTAACACAGAATCCATGTGTACAGAAAAAAAACCTCTCCCCCCACCCACATCTTTCCATTTGGCATGGACTATTCAAACCTGATGCATACAATGCAAAACACATGTATTCTGCTCTGAGTTCTCCATATTGTAGTTAGGTGACTCCAACTTAACTCAAACCTATGGTAACTCTTTTGCAGGTGTTTCTTGGCAAGATGTATGCAGATGAGGTTTGCCATTGCCCTCTTCTGAAGCTGAGAGAATGCATTTCCCTATCTGAGTGGGAATTTCAAACACTGATCTCCCACCATTCTAGTCCAACATTCAAACTGCTAGACCATGCTGGTCTCTCTGTATCTCAGCTCATTAAAGCACAAATAGAAAGTATTCTTATTCCATACATGAAACTTTTATGGGTTATTTTTGCCTTTCAACATGACCCCTGAGAAAGTATTTCAGTAATAAACCCCACTGTATCCAGGTGATTGGATTACAATGTCTCTTATGCAAGTTACTCCCTTTTTCTCAACTTTTGTAGCTCTGGTTTTGTGCTCAATCTGAGGAATATATTGCTCTAGTTATACGAACATAGTATCTTATTTTTAAGTGAGTGAGCCAGGTTTTTATGGATCTATCAAGTGGAATTGCATCTATCAATATCTATCCTTTGGTGCAGGAAATTGGATTTTCCAGTGTGACCGTTGATGGAGGTGAGTTCAGTGTATCCATTGCTAAGTAGTGAGAAGCTAAACAGAAACTGTTTCATAGACCAGCATTATATGCTCATGATAGTGAACCTATATTACATTTGATGTCAGCATCTCTCGATAAAGTGGGAAAAGATTGCTTAATAACTTTTGAGCCTTGTGAGGCAATGAGGAATGAGAAAGCATGCTTCAAACCTTATCACAGATTCAAAGAACAGAAAGACTGGGATCAACTCTGAAGATCACCTGCCCAGCGTGCTTTGCTGCAGCAAAATTACTCTGCACTAAAATAGTTCTGATGTATCTGGACAAGTTAGTGTTTGTCAAAGTCTGCAGCTCTACCACAGATGGTAGAAGGAGAAAGAAAGAAAGAAAGAAAGAAAGAAAGAAAGAAAGAAAGAAAGAAAGAAAGAAAGAAAGAAAGAAAGAAAGATGTGAACAAACATGGATATCATGGATGGGTAAGATTATTTTCAATTAGTTTTTAATAGCATACCAAAAATTGCTATTTCGTTCATTTTTGTGATGAAAAGAACTTGAGATTTAAAAACCAAATCAAAATCTAATTGTGGGAAAAAGCAGACAGATTTGTCCATCTAAACAGAAGGTTTCTAGGGCTCATCTTAAAAGCTGGGGCTTGAATCCTGGTGCATTCAACTGCGTTAGTACTGAATTAGGATTTCAAATTTTGGTTGTTGTTTTTAATGAAAACCTTTTCATATACGCATGGCAAGTAGGGACAAGTCAGGAACAGCTATACATAATGAATTTGGTGAGTGTAAATTGCTGAGAATTTTGACAACCTTTTTAAATAAAAAAATAAAAATAAATAAATAGTCCCACCCGCCACCATACATACAATATCTGCACATTTCTTTTTCAGTCAGATGGACAGAATATCATGTGTCCTTTTAAAATGAAATGTGGGAAAAAACAAAGCTGACAAATATATCCATCCCCTGCGATGTTATGGCAGATGTTTTCTAAGTCACTGTAGGAGAATCCAAATCATACCTCCAAGTGCTACTGCCCATGACTGGCATCTGGCAAATGGCATGGATTTTATTTAATTGGCACAAGTTTATGGGATTTGTCTAAATACACAGATTCCTGCACAGAAAACCATATGTAGTTTTCTTGCATGTGTTTTCTCTGTGTGGGGGGTTACGTAGAAATTGGTGTACAAGTATACTTCAGTTAACAAAGCAGTTGTGTTTCTTCTTTCAAAGAAAATTGGGGATCAGAACCAGGAAGTTACAGTAGGTACAGTAAAAGACTCCTCCCTCTCTTCTGCCTCTCTCAAGTTGGTGAGTGCAGTCTCTGCTAAGCTGCTACTCCTCTTGAGACTTTCCTGTAGTTAGCCAGGGTTTAGACATTGCATGAACATATGTTTGAATGTACCTTTAAATGCAATTACAGTCAACCCTCCACTTTCATGGGGGTTAGGGGCACAAGGCCCTCAAGAAAGTGGAAAAATGTGAATAAAACAAAAATCACAAACACTATTTTCTTTTTAACCAGAGAACAGTTCTCTGGGAATCTCTAGGCCCTCCTGTGTGATTCTATGGTCACCTTCTGGCAGAAGTGGGCCATTGAGTCATGCTAGAGGATGTAGCAATGTCTAGAGAAGTGCTCTCTCTGGGAACCTTCCATGTCTTCCAGTGTAACTCCATGGTCTACTTCCATCAGAAGTCGACCATAGATTTGTGTTGGAGGGCCTAAAGATGCCAGGAGAGAACATATTTCTTTCTGTGGTAGGGGCAACACATAAAATAACCTACAAATAATCACATCTGTGGATCTTGACCTGCAAAAGTAGAGAGCTGACTGTAGTAAAGTTTTTAGCCAAGAACCTTGCATACTTCCTGATTGCCTTACTTTGCTAAAACTAGTCTCTGAGAGACCCAAGAGATTCAGTGCTCCCATTTGTGAACTCTGCTAAGCGATGCTGAGTCTAGGGCCTTTTTCACTCTATTCTTCCAACCTGCCATAGGGGTGGGAGGACAGGAGGTCAATGACACTTATGTACAATGTCATCAAAGTCCCATCCTTTCCCCATTCCCAGGTGTGATCTTGTCATGAATCATTGCTGAATTTTCCCATCAATGGCCAGTGATCACACCACCATCCCACCATGTGCTCACACTTATCTTGTCTGCAGAAGTCCTAAATGCCATCCAATGGCTGTGCTTCCTGCCCCAGTGGAGCCTGGAACTGTACCTGGCTGCAATGCAGCAGGAAAAGGCATGGCCATCACACTTCATGGATCCCAGAGGCAGCTAGTGCAGAAGGGGAGTGCTCCTGTTGTACTCCACTCCTGGCAGGCCCAATACCGAGACCCACCAGATTTCTCCATGACAAGGTAAGATGTGAAACGGACCTTAATTACACCACTCTTTGTCTTTCCCAGAAAAGGGGCTAACTGCCGGAAATCTACTTCTAATCCAACATCCTTAACATCTCTACTTTGATTAGGTGAAAAGCTACGGTTTTGAAGAGGAGAATGTCTACTGCGGAAGATTTCCACATGAGTCAGAACCCTGTAAACTCAAGTTCCAGATGGGGCTCCTTTCCTTACATGCTAATTGAACCCTCTTTTTCATGACTGATTAGAATTAGTTAAAAGTACCATCTAAAGTTGTGCAGTCTGGGATGAGATTTCTTATGGGACCTGTTGTTTTCATAGATACTGTATACTGGAATAAGACAAATCACTCAGAGGCTCTAAGACAGAAAAACTCCCTCTACCAAAGCAAACACCATCAGAAGAAGGTGAGCAGGATTTCCTGCCATGAAGCCTTATACCAGGATTCATCTTTGTGCAAGGTGTTGGTTTTAATTTCCATATTCTTGATGTTTCACTGATCATTACTAGTCTAAGTAAATACTGAGAATGATTGCCTCAGCAGGTGTGCTCACTTGCAATACTCCAGCTGCTTGTAAAGGCATCCTCAGTGGGATTTTGTTTTCTGCTTTTTTAGCACTGAGATTCATATTCATTTTGAGACAAAAATAAGTGTGCTTGTGTTGCGCATGATTTTTTTTAAAATTCCCTTTACAGGCTCTCTTATTTTTCCTCATGTTGTTATGCCCTATTTTTTTTTTCCTGTTCAGTATGGATAATTCATCCCTGCTGAAAGCAGAACTGACTTCTCCATAGTGTTTATTTTCATTTAGAAACAGCTTCCCTACATTTCCCTTTTTTAACAAATAAGTTTCCAAAAATTATATTTTAATAAAGTGCATAGTTTGTGCTTTTCTCATAATTTTTCATCCCTCAATCTAAATTTCAAAACATCATGTCTCATTAAACAGTGTCCAAAATTCTGTAAGGGACATACACATATATAAATATCCTTTATGTGTGTAGATGTCCTTTTTTGGACAATGTGGAGGTTGTTATCCCTATCATTCCTCTTCAGTGCTCAAAGCCCCCGATTCCAACTAACTGTAAAGCCCCTGCAGCCACCCTTCAAGATGTTATACTGATGAGATGTAGAACTGAGGTCAGTGTAGCCTGTTGATCAACCACCTCTATGTTGGGGGTTACAGGTTGTTTCCCATACTGATATTAACAAGATCCAACCCTGTTTAAATTTAAGAATGGAACTTGGTTAGGCATTTTCAGATGTGTTCCATTCTGACCTGAATCTGTCCTGACCTGAATCCTATTCTTACTCAGTGGGCTTTACCAACAAGATAAATCACTATTTTTCAACTGAGACAATGAATCTGCTCTATCTGGAACTAACCAATAGGACCTGGGTATTAATGTTTTTATACTGGAAATGCATATGTTGTCAAGCCTGACTATGTTTTTTATCTTACCTATGAAGCACACAAACCTCTTATTATAAAGAAAGAATGTCAATGAATAGCTTTGGAAAACTATTCCTACATGTAGACAAGGTTTGAGAGGTTTCTGTTCCGTTACTCATAGAACAGTAGGGCAGACTAGTAGCTTGTGGTGAATAATAGAAGATAAGCTTCTCAAGATAAAGAGAACAAGATTGACACCTGAGAACACCAACAAAGATGAGAAATTTGAAATGCAGATTGAAAGTGTGTAATAAATGAAGACCAATATTCTAAAGCCTAGGTTGTGCTAATAGGATGACTCCTTTTCTTCTAGCAAGAAACCACTCCTCTGTATAGTTGGTATGGAAAGGAAGAGTGTTATACTGCACTATAAGTCTTTCATATGTTAAATACTTATAAGGATGATCAAGAGGATGATAATTTCCCATAGGTATTCATGGGCAGTGGTGTCACTCCCCACTCCAGAATCATTTATGGAAGTGTGCATGTACAGAAAGAAAAACAGCTAGCTGTTTTAAAAAAAAAAAAAATGTTTAGAGTGAAAAGTCCAGACTCTACATTGTTTTGGAGAAATGTCTCTCTGGGCTAACAAACAGCTTTCATTAATTTTGCTTCTGCATATTTAATAATGTAACGATGATGCTTCTGTAAAATTTTACAACATTTCTAAGGTTTGTACACATTAGAAATTGTTGTTCTGTGCCCTCAAGTCATTTCTGATGTATGATGAGCCTAAGGCAAATGTATCGGGGGTTTTCTTGGCAGAATTTTTTCAGAGGGGATTTGCCCCTTAACTTTTTCTGAATCTAAGGCCATTTCCACACTATCCTGTTATAGCGCTATTATTCCACTTTCAACATCCTATGGAATCCTTGGGTTTGCAGTTTAGGGAAGGGCCTTTGAGGGCCCTCCCTAAACTGCCAACCCCAGGATTCCATAGGATGTTGAAAGTGGAACAATGGCACTATAACAGGCTAGTGTGGAAGTGGCCTAAGAGAGTGCAACTTGCCCAAGGTCACCCAATGGGTTTTGGCTGAACACTGGTCTCCTAATTTCCTAGTTCAACACTCAAACCACTGCACCACACTAATGCTGCATGTTGGAAATACAGTGATAATAAAAACTTGATGAGATATGTTTCATGAAACAAATATCAAATCTAATATTATTATACCCTATTATACCCATATTGTAGGAAGTGAGGTTGTGTACAAAAAGTATACCAGCTTTGCAATCATCCTCATCCTCCATCATCATCATCATCATCATCATCGTTATAGCAGTTTTATGGAAAAGACAGTGTTCAGAGATAACCTCACAGTATAGTTGTGTTGTTTTTTCCTGGTGTGTCAGCTTTTTGTACCCAAATCATGGGTGGAGATGTAAACTTAATAGTAGCAGCAGTGAGATTTTAAGGGATTAAGGACCATTACAAGATGAAGAATTGGGACTATCAGTTGTACTAGGAAAGACATGTTTAAAATGCCAGACCTACTCAGTAGGACCTCCCACTTCAAGAACTCAATGGCTATCTGGCAATGTTGTGGTAATACTAGATATCTGGGTGGGTGACGCTGGTAAATGTTGGTAAATGGCCATCACAATCTTTCCCAGCACTTGGAGACTCTCTAGGAGGGTTGGATCTTGCCCAAGAATTAATTTAGTGTCTCCTGTTGCATCATTGCCCCCCCCCAAAAAAAACACATGTGCAGAAATAAACCAAAGTAATGTGTGTGTATGTTACTAAGAGAGTTCAAGCTCATGGGTCCAAACTAGGCATAGTTTGAAACTTTCAAGGCTTTTTTTTTATTCACAAATTATGCAGCTCCAAAAGAACAGTTGAAGAGGTGAGAATTCAATTAACATGGAAATTCATTTACTACAAGTGATTTAACAAAGGGATGATAACAAGCTGAAAAGTAAAACAAAATGTTCCAGGATCTTCCAAAAACCTCCTTTAGAATGAATGCATTTTTATGGGTTGGGGGGGGGGAGACCTTAGGGGCAGAATAAGTACTGGTTCACCACACACACACAAATAGCCTCCAAAACCATTTGGATGTAACACTGCCATTCTACTTCCAGATCAGTAGAAAATGGTAATGGTGTGGCCCACTGAGGATCAGAAGTACACAGAAATAGCCATCCAGTCCTCAGAATGTGCCCACTCTTTCTCTACAGAGTGTGCATCAATGTTTCCAAGATGGAAGAACAGCACTGTAGATGGTGGGAACCCTTTCCCTAATAGATCTTGCAGTGTTGTCAGTAGTATGATAAGAGTAGCATTGGTAGATTTTATTCTTGGGAACTGTGATTGTTTATTTTTCCATTCTCTCTTCTTCTTGTGCTCTACACATACTTGTGCTTGCATTCACGCTTTCAAATTCTAAGTTCTGATGAATTTCCTCTTACTGTTTGTAGATTTCTAAATATCATTGAATATGATACTAATGTTCACAGCATGTTCAGGTGTGTTGTAGTAGCCTGCACTATCCAGGTAAATCCAGGTATCCAGGTACACTCATCTACTACTAGGTAGCTTTGCCTCCCCAGGAAAATTTCCTGTTGACACTGTTGCCCTTTTATATAACATATAGATAGCCTCTTGACTTAAAAACATAAGATGTTGCTTTGTGTAATATTGTATCCAATACTGAACAAAATGAAGACTGGTTAATTTCACTCAGTATTGGATACAATAACTATCAGCAGCAATCCAGGGCTTCTGACAGAAGTTTTTCTCAGGCTGGCCAGGTAATGATAGGAATTGAACTTGGGACCTTTCATGTATAAAGCACAGAATCATAAGGTCTTCCAGGGGTGCATGGACCATCAACTCCAATACCTTCCTCAGTGTGGGACCTCCAGCTAATTCATCCTCTTTTTGAAGACATCCAGAGAAAGAGACCCCACATCTAGTCAATTGGTTCCATTGCCAAAATGCTTTTACTGTCAAGAAGTTTCTTCTAATGTTCAATCAAAATCTACTCTCTTGCAACTTAAAAACATTAGACCTGGTCCTACCTTCTGGGGTAGCAGAGAACAGGCCTGCCCTCTCCTCTCTGTGTCAGCCCTTGACATATTTAAAGAGTGTAATCATGTAACCCCTCAGTTTTCTCTTCACCAAGATGAATATGTCCAGCTTCTTCAACCTTTCCTTATACCATTTGCTTTCCATACCACTTATCATAATCCTGTGAATCTACTCCAGCTTGTCTGCCGCTCACAAAGAAAAATAAAGTCAGTAATGCAAACAGCTAATATTGTTAGCTGTCAATAGCATTACAATTCAAAACCTAAAGTGAAAAAATAGTGCAAATGGTTTAAAGAATAGTACACGTCTAAAAACACTTTCCTTAAAATCATTCCATTATTCAAAGACTACTGAAATAAATAAATTTAAAAAAGGATTTCCTGGCTGTCAGAAGGAAAGGAAGGAGTGGGCTATAGTAGCTTGCCTAGGAAAGGAGTTCCATAATGGACACAGCCATTGTGAAAGTCCAGCCTCACATACCCAGCAAATGTGACTTTAGGCTGGTGAAACTGATGGAATATCTGTCTAACCATCTGAAGTCCTCAACAGGCCCACATTGGAAAATACAATTTTTGAGATACTCCTGTACCTCAGCCATATGGAAAGATATGGGTTATAACCAGCGCTCTGCATTGTGTCCAAAAAAACAGAAGGATACCTGTTGCAGCAATTCAGTTATATGGTTATTGTAACCAGTTCCACTTAACCATCTGGCTACAGTTCTTGGGATCAGCTGAAGTTTCTGAAAACCTTTCAAAGGCAACATATATTGTGTTGTGTCAACAATGATGCAATTAACAGTTTAACTTTCATCTGATTTTTTCCATATAAAATAGTGACAGAAAATGATAATTTATGTGCTGCCCAAGCTATCAAGGAGCAGGCCTTTAGCTCTGGCTCACATTAGATCAGATTTATATTTTCTGCCAACATTCTTCTAGTCTCAGGCCCTTTCCGCAACGCACCTTTTCATGGAGCTGGGGTGCAGGGATCATGTGAGCAGCCTCTAGCGAGAGGCTCTTGTGTCCCAGTTCCTTCAGCTCTGCAGCTGCCACCTGCTTGTGTGACAGCCCCACCTCTTCCTTCTGCAGTGCGCGGTCGGCGCCTGCCAGCCCCTGGAGTGTCTTGCAACTGCGAGTGCATCATGTGGACCACTACTCACATTTGCACAATACTCAAGGAGTCCTTTCACATGGCAAATGCCGTGCAAAAAGGGCCACAGAGGCTTTATGTGGAATGAAGAGGGGATATCCAGGATCAGTGGGCATTTCTGTTTAAAGGTTAACCAGGATTTTAACAGAATCTCCTTCCAAGGTGACAGAGAAATCCTCAAGAGCTATCAGAAAGTCATCCAGATCAATCAGCCATGTGGGTGAACCATATTAAGCAATTCCCCAGTGCATCTATGACTTTCCAACTTTTATGCTTCCAGGATAAATTCATCAATGTGTCCGTAATAATAGCAGTGTAGAAATTTTCTCTGGTCTAACATCATCAATATCCCATGCAGCACAGAAAACGTGATCCATCACGTACTTGGCCATGTGAGTGGTGGACAGGAACTACTTGGGACAGCCTTATCACTGCTATGGCTAACATTAAATTCTGAGGTTCTTCTAGCAGAGCGTTCTCAGAGTGAAGTTACTCAGCACAACAACTGAGTGTGTTCCCAAAGCACATCTGAGTTAAGAATTAGGCCACATTAGGGTGCATGGAGTATCTATCCCTATTCTGTCCCTGCATTATACCTTCAAAATAGCAACACTTGGACACTTGGCAACTGGACAAGTGGACGGAATCCCTCTAGATAGGTACACCTTCACCTTATTGCCACCTACATCTTATCTGCTCTTTCACAGGGAGATTAATCCCTGTGTCTCAACTTCATTTAACCAGGTCTCTACAGTATAAGTCAGATCAGCGTCATTGTCCAAAATCAATTTCTGGATAGCTGTTATTTCCTCATTCACTGGTCTGGAATTCAATAGCAGCAATTTGAACCCAGGAGGAAGCATCACTCCAACTATCCTAGGTATTTGAAATGGGAGATCATTTGGGACAGTCAGATGGCACTTCTCTTCTCTGTAATACCATATATGGTTGAGCCATCTGTATCTCCCTCTGCAACATGGTAGGAATGGAAAGAATGTTCAAATATATTCAGAAAATACTTGAAAAAATATTATATACATATGTATCTCAGCACTTGAAAAATATATTTTTCAGGTGCTGAGAAATCTTGATGAGAAGAATCCTAGACTGATGAGAATCTTCACAGTTTGGGACTTGTTCTGTGCAAAATTCACATATGGCTTTGTAGATAAAGAAACATGAGGGAGGGAGGAAACAGCGTTTTCTGCGTGGAAAATAATATATCAATGTAGAAATATTCATTCTTGTGTGCAAAGAAAAGAAATCTGTATAGAAAAAACTGTATGTGGAGATTTGTTCTATGTAAAAATTTCACATCGCTGATTTGAATGGAAAACAGCATTTTGTGTGTGTGCAGTAATTAATATTTCTGCATTGAAATACCATTTTTTCATGCAGAAAATGCTGTTTTCTGCAGAAAACGACCACATGGGAATTTTATTCAGATTAAGTCCCAAATGCTAATAGCCTTTGTAAACTGTAGTTTTCAAATACTTTCTCAGAGCGTGGAGAAAAATGAAATTGTTTGTTGCTACCTTCAAGAAGAAATTTAATGAAGATTTACATCCCTGTAATATTGATGACTGTTTCTCACTTCCTTGTCATCCACAAACTGGAAATACATCCCTCAACTGGGCAGTCAAACCTTTTAATAGAAAGGGAGAGAATCATACTAAACTGACAGACAAATTATAGAAGTAATAAATCCTGCTCCCCTACACACCAGAGGAGAGGCCTTCACCCTCATGAGCTTACAATAGTGGCTTCTTTTAGTGTCACCTCTGCAGTGTCCTGATTTTATAAGTCAGCCCAGAAAGGATAGAAAGCTGAGTTAGGTCAGATGGAAATAGCTGCTGCCTGTGAGCCTATCGCCCTTTTCACATCTTACCTGGTTGCGCAGACATCCAGTGTGGGATCCTGATGTCAGTTCTGCTGGAAGGGGAGCATGATGGGCTGCTCCCCTCCACACCAGCTGCCTCCACACACAATGCTACACCTCTTCCTCCTGTAGAGCAGTCAGGTAGTTTTCCAAGCTGCACGGGGGCAGGAAGCTCCATCATTGTGCATCCAGGGCCACCACAAACAAGGTAAGTCACAATGGTGGCACGATCGCCAGTCATTGACAGGGAAAACCCATCAATAATTTGTGATGTGATTGCGCCACCTGGGGATGGGAGAAGGATAGGACTGTGATAACATCATGAGTAAGTGTCATCACGGTCCCATCCTTCTCTCATCCCTATGGTGGGTTGGGAGGATGGAGCAGAAAGGACCTAAGTCTTACTGATAGATTCTCACCTAGGGAGAGAGATCCCACTGATGAAGCACAAATCCAAGAAAGAAGCAGAAAACAGCCTCTTCCTTCCATTTAGACCCCAAATAAAGAGAGCTTGGTACTCTGTCTCTTCACAAGGTTCTGAATACTGATAATTTGAATGGGGACTAAATTAGTAGCACCATATCTATTATTTAATCATAGAAATCCCTGTAGTAAAATGATCCCTGACACAATGAGAAACAAATGACAAGAATGATACATTTCAGAAAGGTACAGAGATAAGTGAGAAAAAAAATGATGATATAACAGAAAGATTTCACTTACTTTATAGGAAAAGTAGAATTTTAAAGCAGCAGCCAGAATCATCCAGAATAGGAATGGAGAAAAAAAAGAGGAAAATGCCCAAAAGGCACATTTCTCAAGTGTTGAGAAGCCCTGACAAGAAAGATCCTGGACTGAAAACAATCTTTGCAGTTCAAGTCTTATTCTTAGCAAGATTCTTCCATGGTATTTTGTGCAGGGAAAATTTTTTTCTGCACAGGAGGCAACATTTTCTGTAAAAACATAATACTTCTGAGAAGCAGTATCTCTTTCTGCAAGGAAAATGCTGTTCCCCTTGATGAAAATGCTATGAATTTTGCACAGAACAAGTCTTCAAAAACTGCACACTTTTTCACGGTTGAAAGAAAATTGCTAAATTTGCCCATTGCTTCTTTTGAGAAGAAAATTTGTGAAGATATATATCTCTTATTCAAACATATATATTTGTCTAGATTGAGGGAGGTAATGATACCACTCTATTCTGCATTGGTTAGACCTCATTTGGAATACTGTGTCCAGTTCTGGGCACCTCAATTCAAGAAGGATATCGATAAGCTGGAGCATGTCTGGAGGGGAGTGACCAAAACGGTGAAGGGTCTGGAAGCCATGCCCTATGAGAAGGGGCTCAGGCAGGTGGGGATGTTTAGTCGGCAGAAGAGAAGGTTAAGAGGGGAAATGATAGCCATGTTTAAATATTTGAAGGGATGCCATGTCAAAGAGGGAGCAGGCTAGTTTTCTGCTGCTCCAGAGACTAGGACAAGGAGCAATGAATTCAAGCTGCAGGAAAGGAGATTCCACCTGAACCTCAGGAAGAACTTCCTGATGGTCAGAGCTGTCCAGCAGTGGAATAGGCTGCCTCGGAGTGTGGTGGAGTCTCCTTCTCTGGAGGTTTTTAAGCAGAGGCTGGATGACCATCTGTTGGGAATGCTTTGATGAGTGTTCCTGCATGGCAGGGGGTTGGACTGGATGGCCCCTGCTATGCTATGCTATGGTGACTGCTATATCACCAGGTCCACACTTCCCACCAGCCCCCCGAACAGCCTGTCAGCTGCATGATCCTCTGCCCTCTGCCTGATAGCATGTAAGCCTCTGCATCAATCCAGGAGCTACCCAATCACCCAACCACTGCTGGGCCATCTGCCAGCCTCCTGACTGCTGTTGCCACCCAATTCACCTGCCAGCCACTCAACTGACCTGCTAGCTGTCCAACCACACATCAGCCAGTCAACCACACACCAGTCACCAAATCTTGAACCACCCATATGTTAAACCACCTCCCAAAAACCAAAAGGAAGTGACTGATGATGACAAAGCCCAGTAAAAGAGGCAGAAAATGGGATGGCAGAAGCTTAAAAACTGTACAGATTCACCTCTAATGTTGTCCCTCTTTTCCAATGGAGGCCAGCAAACCCTTTTCTTGGCCACAACACTGCATGGCATAAAATGTGAGTCGGAGAAAATATCTCAGAAAGTTAAATTCATCTAAGATTGTAGGTATGTGTGTGGGAGAGGGGGAGGGAGAAAGAGAGAAAATATTTTACATAAAGGGTTTGTTACGTAGATTCCCTGTGAAGAATGGCATGATATATGTGATGTAAAATAATTAAAAATTATTACTTTTATTAACTTCTTTGGGATAAAACAACAGATGAGAATGAGAACTGAGAATGAAACATAAATTTCTATCCTTGAGATATCTTCACTATCATTACCTTTACAATTGTTGTTGTTGTTCGTTCAGAGGGAACTGACTTCATATGATGCTGATGACAAAACTAAGGCAGAAGCTATGATTCTGTTTTTCAGTGCAAGGTTTGTTCTCCCAATGGGCTTTAAAAAGTTACAATTTCATCTACATGATCAGAGGTTGCACGCTTCTTTGAATTACTCATGGGAGAAAGCCAGGATTGATAATCACTTGGCTTGATGCAGCTCTTACCAACAACTTGTAAGGATTAGGAAGTTGTCAAAAAGCTATCATTAGAGCTTTAGTGATTATTTTCTTCCAGTAAGTCATATTAAATTAGAAACTAATGCATTTCTTCCTTTGATGGCTTTTTATATTTATCTGCAGGTGAAGGAATATCAGTCACAAAAGAAAATTTGATTTTGTTCATCATTAATTTTTAATTTGTTTTTGAGATGTCTTCTAGTTACCTTGCATGCTTCATAATTCTTCCAGCACTCTGGAGAGCACACCTCCCTGAGCATTCAACACTGACACAGTTGTTCATGTTCAGCAGCAGCTCCTGGGGGTGATCCCTTTTATATATCCTTTTTGTCCCTTTATTTTTGATTTGTACAGTGCCATACATCAGGCTAAGATCCATAGACTCCTGACAAAATCCAGCGGCTCTACAGGCTGACATAAAAGGCAATGCTTATGCTTAAATTCATTGGAAGTGAATTTATTTGTTTGCTTTGTCACAAGTGAAACATGGATCAAAATATATCATGTTTCCTCTTCAGGTGTAACTGTGAGGTCAGCTATCTCACTCATCTTCAAAGAGCAAAATAAACTAGCTTTTACTTCTAAGGTTTGGGGCCTATTAATTATTACTTAATTGTTTTGAATACTTACTCTGTTAGAGCATTTGTGCTGTTTTCCCACAGTGATGATCAATGTGCATTTTGTTCTTCTCAGACACTATGCCTGGGTTCCTGTGAGAACATGGGAATGAAAGCTTCAGAATGCTGACATCAAAGATAAGTGGGACCCCTTTGTAGGTTACTCACTGAACTTGATAAATCTTAAACTTGCTGTGCACAATTTAAGTCCCATTGGTTTCAGTGGGCCTACTATGTGTATTATGGGAGAGCCTATTCAAACTGGGGAAGGATATGGTTGGTAGCTATACACCCCTTCATTTTAATTGGTGAAATATGATTTAATTGGCAAAATGTATATTAACTGACTTTGATATAGGAATGTTTCCTGATGTGACTGGAAGGCCCAGCTGGACCAGAGGAAGACACTGACTGAACACATCTACTGCAAAGGTAGGTCAGAAATCCCCTCCAGGTGCCAGGTCACTGTCTGGAAATCACTAGCTAACTGCGGAGGTGATAGGCTTAAGCTAAGATGTAAAAGCTCAGCTCTCAGATAATAACAATTAATGGTTTTAATCTTCTCCCCATCAACCTGGAAATCTCCATCATTATACCCAAGCCTGCCCACTATTACAGAACTATCATGACATCTATTAAGTCCCTGTCACCTAAAAGTGCGCCATCAGCTTATTCCAGAACCCGTTGCATCTGTTGCAAACTCCGTTGTTTACTCAACCAGAGAACCATTTACAAGCATGCCCTCCAGGCAGATTTTGGGTATAAAAATCCTTCATTCTGAACAGTTGGTTGCAGTACCCCAAATGCTGAACATCACTATGTCACGTTGAATTCTGATTTGTACTGCCCTTAGACACAAATCTTGGTCACTTTGCTGTTTCTTTTCTACTCTTCTGGATTGGCAATTATTGCCCCAAAATCCTGAAACTTCACTATCAATCTTTTCCTCCCTTTCCTTTGGTTAGGTCTTGTCTGAGTGCATGGCTGTTTGAAACTTGTGTGTGTGTATGATTGAATTCCCCTCAATAAACACATTTTAGTTAACTTTTGAGTTTCTGGCTAGTTTTCCTGCAAGGACCCCATAAACTTTGGTGGAAAGATCTTGCTGTTACTCTGCCTCTCACAGCCTTTCTAATTAGAACAAATTAATTCCTCATCTTTGCACAGACTTGCAGGTACTGCTGGAGGGTCTCAAGGGGTACCTCACCTTTTGGGATAACAGTACTTTCTCACCATACATACCTAACATCAGATATACAACACACAGAGAGAGAGGGAGAAGGAGGGAAAGGAAGAAGGGAAAGAGAACAAGTACTGTAAACACAGTGACTTTAGACAAAACAATTCACATTAAAAGAGGAATGAAAGTTTAGGGGGATAACATTTCTGGAACGATATCCTTTGACCAAAGGTAGGAGTTGGGGAACCTGTGATCCTCCAGATGTGGTTAGACAACAACTCTCATTTTCACTTGCCATCACGATTGTGTATTCTGGCAAGAGGAAATAGGAGTTGCAGCCAACAGCATAAGGAGAGCAAAACATTTCCATATAAGCCTTTGGATAACATGTTTTAAAATGATTAACAAATAAAAACTTAGAAATGAATTAGCAAAATGTTTTGGATTTCTGCCTTTTTCGCTTGCTCAAAATAAAAGTGAGCTATATCCAAAGTGATTGTTTAGAACACTATATTATCAACATTCTTAAGGAGATGACATCATCCTCATCATCATCCTCATCATCAATTTCTTGTCCATCTCTCCTGCTGGCTCAAAGTGGAGTACATCATAAATTAAAACACAGCTAAAAATACCAAAATCAATCAATCAATAATACTAATTTAAATTTCATAGTTAAAAATTGACTGGTTAAGCCTGCCAGAAGAGATGGGTCTTTAGAACTTTTTAAAATTCAGGCAGTATGTTTTACTGTTTAATCTCTTCCAGTAGGCCATTCTGCAGTCTAGGGACAGTTGACAAAAAGGTCCTCTGGATGACCATTGCCAGTCTAGTCCTAGCCATTTTAAGTAAATGGCCCCCAGAGGACTTGAATGTACAGAGTGGATTGTATGAAAGGAGGCAATCCTGCAGGTAACTTGGACCTAAACCATGCAGAGCTTTAAAGGTAATAACCAACACTTTGTACTTTGCTCAAAAACTAACTGGCAGCCAGTGGAGTGATTTTAATATTGTTGTGATATACTCTATGTACCTGTAACCAATCTGGCTGCTGTATTTTGGACCAGTTGGAGTTTCTAAACTTAATAGAAAGCTAGCCAAATGTACGCTGACATTGCAGAAATCCAGTCCTGAGGTTACCAGTGTGTGCACTACCATCTTTAGGTCTTCCAATTCAAAGAAGGGATGCAGTTGGCATATCAGCCAAAGCTGATCATAAGCACTCCTGACCATTAAATCTATATGAGCTGACATTTGAAGGAATGGATCCAGGAGCACTCCCAAGCTGTGACCCCATATAGGATTGACTGACACGCCTCCAACCCCAGATTAGACTCTTAATAGTAAGCACTTCTGTCTTATCTGGATTAAGTTTCTATATGTTTTTCTTTGTCCAACACGTTACCTCCTACAAGCATTCATTCAGAGGTATATTATCCTTTGCTAAGACCAGTGGTTCTCAACCTGTCGGTCCTCAGATGTTTGTGGACTTCAGCTCCCAGAAGCCCCAGGCACTATGATCAATGCTCAGGGCTTCTGGGAGCTGAAGTCCACAAACATCTGAGGACCCACAGGTTGAGAACCACTGTTAGGCTAAGACTGTTTTTGAAGTCATAGAGAAATATATTTGGGTATCATCAACGTATTGATAGCACCTTGCCCCATGCCTTTGGATGATCTCTCCCAACTGTTTCATGTAGATGTTAAAAAGGAATAGGGATAAAATGGCACCTTGTGTCATGCCATACATATAACAGCTCCTTTTTGGAGGATCAGCTATTCCCAGCACCTCCATCTGGAACCTGCCTGAGAGGTAAGACTAGAACAACTGCAACACAGTGCCTCTGACTCCCAGTTGTCACAGAAGTTCCAGAAGGATACCATGTCTGATGGTATTGAACACCGCTGAGAGGTCAAAAAGCACCAACAGGAACATACTCTCCCCATCAGATGCTAAGAAGGGGATCATCCACTGAGGCAATCATAGCAACTTCAACTTCTTATCCCGCTCTGAACTGGGTTTGAAATGGGTCAAGGAACTGTGTGCCATTAAATATTGCCATCTAGGTTGAGACCATGGGGTGTTGATCCAGAAATTTTCCCTTTTATCCAAAATATATGAAGGAGATGGTACCTCATTTCCAGACAAAGACAAATCAGAGAGGATGTGGTGTTTCAAATTTAAATATTTAGCCACTCGTTGTTCAGGTTTCCTGATCAGGACTTCAGACTTGTGATTCCTCAAACATGTATACAAATCTGTGGTTTTTTTCCCTCACATACTGTAGATGGCACCCTGAATATCTGCCTTTGATCACATAACTGAGATTACAGAATCTGCAGGTGATGTTTTGTCTAATATAGCAGCACCTACTAGTCACTGAGATCCTGAAAGTGATTTATCTTCTTTGGATACATACAGATAATGTAATGCTTGGAATCTGAAGCTGAAATGCTTTGCTAATTCAGTTACAATGCTGTGTTTGTTCATTAATCTAATAAATATATATTTAAAGTGTTCAGCTGCATCTTCTGGGATCCAGACCAAACTTGTAGAAGTATTTGTTTTTAAATCACCTACACACGCAAACCATTCTACCCATCTAACATAACTTTTCCCCTAAAGTAAACCTCAAATAAAATTTTCAATTTTTTCCATGGAAAAACAATATACAGGCCAGCATCCAGTATATGAATTACAGTAGTATAAGTCAAATTTGAGCCAGTGTGTTGTAGTGGTTTGAGCATTGGAGTATGACCCTGGAGGCCAGGGTTTGATTTTCCACTCTGCCATGGGATCCGTTGGTGACCTTGGTGCATCACACATTCTTTAGCCCTCAGAAAACCCTGTAATAGGTTCACCTTAGGGTTGCCATAACTCAGAAACAACTTGAAAATATAAAATAACAACAACATCAGCAGCAGCCAGATCTATCCCATCACAACTATACAAGGTTTATGTTTGTTGTATAGCATACCCTCTAGGAATCTGTCTTCATTGGCTTGTTTACTGATAACTGGCATTGTTAGGCAAATCACTGGCAAATTTGAGCATATCACTTGCATATTTTGGGCTGTGTGTTGTCTTTTCATTTAAGGAGTAACATGCCACCCAAGAAGGTGCAAAGCTCTTCCCAAGTCAGTCATCCCAGGACAAAAGGGCAAGCTGGAAGTGAACAGAAGTCCTGGACCGAGTCCTGGACTCTAGGGTCACAAGAAGTCATCCAGTAATGATAACATATCCCTCCCACCATTGGCCTTAGGAGTCTCTGGGGGCATGGCAATGCTAGAAAGCCTTTCCCAGACTATTGAAAGACTTGTGGAGAAGGCTGAACAGCTGGAATCACAAGTGGCAGGAACATTTTCTTCCGCAGAGGTTGGAATGAGGTGCAGCAAGATGCTGGAGCAGGATCATCAGAGTCAGGCTGTGAAGGAGGCTCAGGCTGTGCCCATCATCGAGTAGCTGCAGCATAAGCACTTTGGAATTAGAAAGGCAGTCATCACAAGAAAGTCGGAGTGGCCGACAGGGAGGATCCAAGAAATGGAAGAGGCACTTTGGTAGGGAGGATTCAGACAGTGATGGAACATCAGCTGAGTCTGAGGAGTGGGGGGATGATAGAAAGAACCACTGGAGTGCAGCAGCTCATGTTCTAGGGCTTCCAAAGTAGGCAATTAAGAGGTAGGACAAAGGGGGTCAGGAATTTAGGGGGGGGGCTAGGTCAACTTGGCCAGTAGATCCAGATGGAGGATCTGACACTTTGCCAGCAACTTTGGGGGATCATGAAGACCCACCTGACATTCCTCTGGATTAGACAGGGAGAAAATATTAAATGATCATTATGTAGATTTTTTTTCTCCTTAAACATGAAAGAGAGGAAGGACCCACAACCAAGTCTGATTAAAAAGAAGAAGGAGGAAAAAGAGGAGGTGGGTGAACAAACATGTAAGAACTGTCTTGCAGGGTACACCATTTTCATGGAGGTGGTGGAAACATCTTGCCCAGACAGGGGCTGGCACCTTTTCAACCACTTGGACAACATCCTCAAGTTAGTTGCCCTGTTGGGGAATGTAGCTAGCATTGAATATGACATTGTGTTTAGGAAAAAAGCCTTCCAGAATGATAAAGCATGTTGGGATTTAATCAGTGATAAACTTTGGTTAGTATTAGTGGGACCTCATATTAAGGAAGAAGGGGAACTGACCCCCCCCCAGCCTTTTCTCTGCACCAGAAAAAAGTATTCCAGAGGATGGGTGTTCTGAGCGTTTACTCAAGGAAAGTCTCAGAGGGTTCAATGTAAGTTCAAGCACAAGTGCAAGAAATATCTGGGAGCGCATCCCAAGATCACATGCCCTCATGTAGGCAGTGGTCAGCAAACTTTTTTTTTTCTTTTGGGATAAACTAATATGCCCTCTAATGGAAAAAGGGACAGGGGAGTCATCCCTGGGAATGAAAATAGGGCACTGGTAGCAAGTAGTGAGGTCGTGCAGGTTTGAGAAGAGGAAGATTTAGCTAACATGGCAGTTTGGCTGGAGGCCTTGCTCCCTCTTCTGGATCTCTACTCCAACAAACAGGCAGATAGTTTCATTAGGGGTGATTTCAGTAGGTGATTTAAGATATTAATTCAGGGATTGCGGGTTGTGTACAAGTCAGGGAATCTAAAGACGGTTGCAGGCCCATTGCAGAGCCATCAATGAGTAACCTCAGGGTCTCTCCTTTGAGAATGGTTCCTAAGAAGTCACCAGGAAAATTTAGGCTTTTCCACCACTTATTGTACCCAAAGAGAGCCTCTGTTAATGATGCCTTTCTCACCTGAGTACTTTTCTGCCTGATATGCCTTATTCGACCAGGCAGTCTGCCTGGTGCAGGCATGCAGTTCTGAGGCCATCATGGGAAAATGTGACATTCAGTTGGGCTTCTGCCTGCTGCCAGTTCAAGTTTCAGGGATAGTGGTACTATGATAAGGCTGTGTCTATGAGATCTGCAGTCAGTTGCACACATTTGGAGACTTTTAGTACATTCCTTGAATAAGTATTCAAGTCTACAGCTAGGCCATCATTCATGACTCATTACCTGGTTGACTTTTTAATGATAGGCAATGCAGAAGTGGCTGTTTTTCAGGCTTTAGCTAAAGATCTAGGTATCCCACTAGCACGTGAAAAGGTGGAAGGTCCCTCCAACTCTTTGGTGTATTTGGGTATTTTAATAGATTCAGTATGGAGTGTGTCTTGTTTGCTGACAGATAAACTCAGTGTGCTCAAGAGTGGCTCAGGCTTAGGCTTACATGGGAGAAGACAACACTTTAAAGAGGTACAGGTCTTGCTGGGGTGCCTCAATTTTGCACGTAAGGTTGTGTCTTCAGGTAGGGCCTTTTGTGCTAGGTTAGTTGCCATTATCACCAGGGCCAAGGCCCAACACTATCACATTTGGCTCACAAAAGGGTTCAAGGAGGATTTAAAGGGATGGGTTATTTTCCTGGACAGCTGGTGTTTCTATGTGGCAGGACTGTGTGCACAGAACCAATAAAGGTAGAACATCTGCTTGTGCAGGTGATACACTTCGTAGAATACCTACCCTTTGTGAAATGACGGACAATGATATTGCCTTTATTTCATCACACAGATAAAATCTGACAGTTCACCCTAGTATTTCAGACCTAATGAACTTTTTTTTTTTTTTTTTTTGTGAAATTGTTTGAACAGTTTTACATTACCTGAATGACTAAATTACTTTAGGTTGTTTTGATTGTATCTCTCACCAGTATAAGAAAGACAAAAACAGGAAGGAAGGAAGGAAGGAAGGAAGGAAGGAAGGAAGGAAGGAAGGAAGAGAGGGAGGGAAGAGAGAGAGAAACAGAGACAGAGACTAGGAGCAAACCCTGTCCATTTGAAATGGACTGAACTATGACACGCTTCACAACTTGGTTCTTTCTCTGTTATATTAATAGCTTCAAAAAATACACTATCCTCCAGCCATGGGATGCGACTGTTATTAAAGTAACTGAAGATGTTGTAGCAACAGTTCACTAAGGGTTAGCCTTCCATCCTGACAGACTTTTTTGTGCAGAAAATAGCAAAGAAAAGGAAGGAAGGAGGGAAAAGATCGATATACAGAGAGAAGCTGGAAGTTAAACTATTCCTCGTGACATGTTCTAATTACTAAAGCCCACTAGGCTCAAAGGTATTGTCTTGGTACAGACGTACTATAGATTCTTTTTTTTTTCCTTTTTCTTCTTTTTTTGACGGAGAGAGAGACAGAGAGAGGGGGAAAATCCTACTGAAGCTTTTCAGGAGTTCTTTAAGCAGAAAAAGAGAGAGAGAGAGAGACCACTGGACAATTGTATGTCATTATTAATCTTAACACAAGACATGAAACCAATGCTCTTATGCAAGAAATTACTTTGCAGAGTGTATGTATTCCTTGAGAGAAAAATGAAGAATTCATACTGTACTTCAGAGCAAACATGGAATAAAATATATATCTCCAACAAATAATCTCAGTGTTTTGTCTGTCAAACTATTTTGTAACATTTTGGAACACAAATATTGATCAATAACAGTTTTTGACCTTGGGTCTTCTCAGCTTCAAGCCATCAAAATGACAACTTAGAGTCAAATAAATAAATAAATAGGCAATTTATGTTCAATGTAGAATTAGCAATGATATGGAAGTTCATAACACTTTAGTGGAAAAACAATGGTCTTGCTAATTCAGTTTTCCCAGCTATTTTTCCAAAGGGATGTACAGGTCCCCCTCTTCCCTTATTTCATCGTTTAAGATAGACTGAAGATCATTAAAGCACATACTGTATACAGAATTTTTTTTCCGGAACAGAAATGCAAGTAGTTTTTCTGCAAGAAAAGAAGCCCACATACTTGCACAGGAAGCATGTTATGGTGTGTGTCCTTTTCTGCATGTATTTTCTGCAAAACATGTTTTGTATGTAAATATTGTGGTTTCTATACAGAAAAACCATGTGAAGAATCATTTCTTAGAAACACTTTTCAACATGCATATTCAAGGAGAATATTATGCAAAAATCCTTTTCTCACACTGTAGGCAGAAGCCAGGAAATTTTATTTTCATATTTGATACTCTTTGGACCTTTGTGCACAACACTGTTATAGTGCTATTATTCCACTTTCAACATCCTATGGAATCCTGGGATTTGTAGTTTAGAGAGAGGCATTTAGAATTCTCAGCCAGAGAGGATTTTGGCCTCAGTAAACTACAAACCCCAGAATTGCACAGGAGGTTGAAAGTGGAATAATAGCACAACAATAGTGTAGTGCAGAAAGGGGCTTTGTGTACTCCATTTCTTTGGTTACTGCTGCTGTTTTACTGCAGTTGAATTGTATTAGTATCAGCCTCATGGTTTGTATAATATTTGTAAACTGCTATGAAACATTGTATGAATAAACTAAATGACTAAATTCTCCCATGTGCGTTTGATCAAAAGATAATTCTGCTGAACTCAGAAGACTTACTTCTGGTTTGAGATGTTCAAATGCACTCCCTCTCTCCAGTTTTCCAAATGCAATTATCCTTTGGAATTCTTTCTGAATTGTGTGATGCAGTTGTCAGCTAAAATCAAAAATGAAAATGCATATGAAAAAGTGTTCCTAAGGATAAGGTGCATTCAAATATGTGAGAAAATGCTTTCAAAATATATAATTAAGTACGTATCTAAATATGCATTTTGTTGCACTTAAGAAACAAAGCAAGCAGAATATTGCCAAAATAGAATAGTTTGGCTCTCTTTATGAACACATAGAAAAGGGCTAGAGACCAGAAATAGACTGATACATCCACCTTTAATCCTGAATAAGTGTGTCTAGGACTGAAGTCTTGAAACACAACCATACTTCCTTAGAAATAAATTTCACTTTGTACAATGGGGCTTTTTCACAGGTAAGTGTGCATAGGACTATGATTTTTCTGTCCAACTTTTCTGTAATTTTTATGACATAACTCTTCAGTTTCCTGGACAACTAGAAATAAATTGTTCAGGAGCTGAAATCTCAACTGCTGTCTTGGAGGCATTTGACCAATGTTGAAACTCAGATTATCACTGTAAATATATATATACCATTTCTTCATTTTTCTTTAAAAGCCTTCACATCTCAGAAAAGTATAAAGCTGAAAACAGTAAACTGTTCTTGGAGATCCACTCCATGAGAAATAATAGTTTCATACTTAGAAAAATCACTCTAAGCAATTTAATGTTGGTAACATATGTGTGGTCTCCTCCTTCATATTGTTTCAGCAAATCATTTTTGCAGCGATTTCCAGATGTGACCTACTGAGTCAACTGCAACCCCAGAAACTTGAACTGTGTACTCAAGGTGTAATCCAAAGTCACGTAATTCAGGCAATTTGCTGAACCTAAGTATTTCTGATTCTGGTCAATGAAAAGTTGGGAAACATCACTGCCACTTGTGTTGAATTCAATAATGGTAGAAAGATGGGATATACATTTATTAAATTAAACCAGATGTGGGCAACCCAGATAATACTGGGATGCAGTTGCCATCACTTGCAGCCATAAAAGCCAACGTATAGGAGATGATGGGAGTGACCATCCAACAACATCTTAAGGGCAACTAATTACGGAATTTTGTACATAAATCTGTAAACTCTTCAGATATATGTCTCAAATGAACATATGCCTATGAATGGTTGTGTAATGGAGAGAGAACTCAGAAGGCTGGAGTACCAGGGATTTTTGATCAGCAGGAACAAATATTTGGCACCCCACTCCAACAGTTTGGCTTCCTTGATCACTTAGAGTTTAGCTTTAATTCACACTGCAGTGTTTGAGGCAGGGTGAAGTTTTCCAGGACAATATATTGTTGTGAGTTTGTTATTGTGCAAATAATTTTGGAATAGTTTGGTTTTTAGGGGTTAATTAAAATCTATTAGTTTTTCAAAAGACCTGTTCTTAGTGGAGTTCAAAACTGCTTAAAACTGGTTGGTTGGTTTCTGTCGGTTAGCACAGCTGCTTACATTTTTGGATATAAGATTTGAGGACTGTCATGATGAGTAACTGTGCTTCAACATTTTCTATTGCATCACTGTCTATGAATGTATGCACCAAGGCACTTTACAGAACACATTTCATTCATTTTAATAGGATTTGATGAATCTTCCCTGTGGAGCAGGAAAAAAGAGGTTGAGGCATTTCCAAGCCATTCTGAATGGCTCAATTATGTTATAGCCTCTTGCGGGTAGGTAAACAATAAGTGTCAAGCATTTGCATAGCTACATTCCTTCACTATGTTGTCTTCCACCTATCTCCTTCCAGAATATTAATTTCCCAGTCTCCTGTACTGGCCTTCTGGTCTTTTTAAATGAGTCATTTGGATGCTTGGTAACCAGTTGTGTGGTCTCTGCCTTCTTGTAGCCTTTTGACTCCTTCTGAAAGTGGATCTCCCTGACAGAGGAGCCATCAGTATTTAATAACTTTTAGAGCCAACTTGAACTTGATGAAGACAATTCCTACACTCTATTCCACATGCAAAAGCTTGTCAGTTAAATTTTCAACACTGACAGCCTCCTCAGATACTTCAGTGACTTGACTTGGACTCAACTCAATAATAAATGACACAGGACTTGACTCGACTCGTGATCTGTATATTTTTGGTGACTGACTTGCTGCTCTTGCTTCAATAACGTAACACTTTCAGAAACTTTATGACTTTGAACAATGCTTCCATCTCTTTTTCACTACTGATCATGCGACCATCTGTATCAAGTGTGAGTGCATTTCTTAGAGGTGAACAGCAAACACGTTAGGCAATGGGCTTGAGGTCTGCTCAGCAGGCTGTCCCCACTGCATATTGGAGAAACCTTTTAAAATGTTCCTAATAGCAGAAGGCAAGGCTTGACCCCCAAAGCACAGGACTCATTTCTCATAGGGAAACAGCAACTGTGTGAGGCAACAGGCTTGAGAAGGAAGGATCTTTCCCTTCTATAAGGTTTTTGAAGCTTTGGTAAAGTACTGCGTAAAGTACTTCCAAAAAAGTCTCCAGCTTCTGAAATGGGGAGTAAGAAGGATCCTATTCCCCACTTCAGAAGCTACAAACCTTTTTATGCCCATTGAGACAAAAGCTTCTAGCTTAAATAAAGGGGAGTAAGATGGACCCTATTCTCCACTGCTCAAACTGCAGACCCTTTTAAGCCCATTGACCCACCATACACCCTACCACCTCCTCTGCTTTTTTCTTCTGTTAAAGTTGGCTTCCACACTTGAGACTTGACTTGAAAGTATCTTGCAAGGACTTGAGACTCAACTTGAGACCTGAAGGTAGAGACTTGAAACATGACTTGAAACTTGGAATAAAAGATTTAAATACATCACTGGCTTGAGACATTTTGCTGTCTGAGGCAGACAAGCAATTGCATCTCCCATCCATGAAGGTGCTTACTATCCAAAATGACTGATCAAGTTGTTTTTCCATCTGAAATACAACACTGGATGTTAACATTCAATTAAAAATGTCTTGAAGATTGTTCAGTCTACCTAATGGTAGGATAAGACTTGGTTCTTCTTGCTGCCATTCTCCCCTTCCCTTCTCATTTCCCACAGCTTTAGCAATGGTGCTTCCACCGCTGTTGGATGGTTTGGTATAAACTTTCTCTGATTATGTAAGCTGTGCTTCCACCGTTAAGTTCTGGCCTTTCTACATGAAGGTTAGGAAACCACTGACTCACCCGTTTTATTCTACAATGCCTTCCAGATTAATCCAATGGGCAGAGGATTGTAAGAATTGTAGCCAAAACATTTGACATGATAAAGGTCTCCCAACCGCATTCAACAATCCTGCTCTACTCTATGAGTCTCTCTGTTTTTAGGAGAAGTCAAAAGAGCACTGTGATGAAACAGGCTGCCTTTGGTTTGGTGGCTCACTATATTGTGGGCTTATTCTAGAGGAATAATAGGACTTTTCACTTATTGCCACTCAAGCAAGCCAGACATAGAAGAATCTCACCCAAAGGTATCCACTATTGTTTCTAGGCTTCCTATCAACTGAGGGGTTGTTTCTAAGGGCTAGAGGTGGAAGTATGATTACACAAAACTTCCACTACTAGTTGGCAATAAAATCACACATGAAACATTTGGAAAACACACAAAGTCAACAACACACATTATACTCTACATTAGGAAACACTAACAGAAACCAGCTTTGTGTCTTCTAAAGATAATGGAAGGAAAGAGTAGTATTTAAAAGGAAATTGTTATGGACTGATGGCTTACAAAATAATAATGATTTTGGGAAACCAATCTAATTTAACAACTACAACCAGCAGTAGGTTTGTTTTGCTCTTAAAAGGGCTGAAAATGGAAGCAACGAGAAAGCTCAATTTTTTCTGGACCGATAATTAAAACCTATGGGCTACTTACAATTAAAAGGGAGGAGGCAAAACCATCGCTTGCATATCCACTGCATATTACAGACATGCATAATTAATTTTGGTATTAATGTTTTAAACTTTAAGAATGTCGAGGCCTGTAATTGGCACAAATTGTTTAGATATGTGTAATATTTGTTTAGCAAGCAATCTATACTAAGTTAATTAGATAGTATGCTTAATATCTAATTTCCTTTAGTTGTGTGGCTAAATGGTAATTAAATTGCTAAACATTCCTCACAAGTGCAGTGCAATAACAGGAACAGAGTTGCACACTCATTTGGTTCTGCAGATTTGAATTAATTACATGGCAAGTAGATTTATCTTTTATATACTTATACCTCAATAGGTGCTTCTTCCAACAATCAATTGGGATTTAATTTCCCTTCAACTGCTTTATTAATTCTCAATTAAATATGGTTGGTACTGTGGCAGTTCATATTAGCAGTTTCTGTAATTACAGATAGATTTTTTTTTTAACAAAATTGAATATTTAGAAGAGAAAGGGGTATGAAGGACATCCAGAATGTGTTTAGCCTGCAGAAGACAATTAAAGGATACAGCAGATTTCAAATGCCTTAAAGCCTGTAATGGAGAAAAATAATATAGATATGTTCTTTGTTGCTGGAATGGGCAAATATTTCAATTCTGATGTCCTCCAGGTTTGAATTTTATCAATTTTGGTAAATTGTCATTACAAAAAAAATTGAAATAAAATTCTGACCCATCTCTAGGGGATGGGCAAATCTGTTGGTTTTCCTTCTGCTCCCATTCCGGTTTTGCTAAAAGTTAGAAAATTCTCATCAAGAACAATTTGAAATGAAACTCTGTCTGTCCTTTTATCCATAGGGAAAAGTTAGAACCAATAGGAGAAGACTGCAGGACAGCAGATTTTGGCTTGGTGTAAGGAGAAATGTCTTTAAATAAGAGATGCTTAAAAGTGGGTTGAAGCAGACTGTTTCAGAAAATTATGTATCCTTTCTCCCTACGCAGATCATGCATGCAGCAGGATTAGATAACCTTGAAGAACATTATCAAAATCTACCAGTGGCATTAATAAAATATTATGGGATTATTTTATCTCTCATTTTATAACCTTTTCTATTGCATTGTTTGATATTTTTAATTGCCCACTAAGTGGTAAGGACACCTTTGTACCTAATCTAGGGTTGTGTTTCTATGAGGTAGTTAATATCCATCACTGTGAGGCAGCAGATTCTGTTTGCTGATATTATGTGTATTCAATCAAAACTTAACAAGGAGACCAGATTAAATCTCTCTTTATGGCTTCTCGGCAGACACTGAATCACTGAACATCTTCCAGTCTCTCCTACCTCAAAATGTTGCTGTGAGGATAACTTCCATGGGATGGTAGAATGTGGGTGCTATAAATAAGGAATTACCACTCATATGAATTATTTCCCATGTGGGATTGAGAAATTCAAACAATCTGATGATCACAAAACCCAAACAAAAACTATGAAATGTTCTCAGAGAAAGCAGATGATGTAGGCTCTGGTGTGTTTGTGGGTATGTCTCCAGGTGTGTAGGAATGGGGGGGTGCTTTGACCTGGGCAGCAATGTTTTTGGGGTATCCTGGATCATAATCATACCCCTGTATGCTCTGGCCACTCCCCCATGCACCAGAGCCACGCCCACTCACTGTGGCCACGCCCCCACTCACTGTGGCCCTGCCCTGTGCACCATAGCCCCTCTCCTCCTACCTCCCCTCCACACACTCCAAGCTGCGCCACTGTATGTCTCCCATTTGAGTGATACTTTGGCTGAATGGTAACAGAAATGCTCTGTTGCATGTGCACTTTGCATTCTAAAACACAAAAGGTCCCATTTCCCTTATTTGTGAGGGAGGGACCAGTGGCAGAAGATTGTGTTTCCTTCTACAAGCTGGCCTAAGTTTTCAGATATTTGGGGAGGGCTTTCGCTTGGGCCATTTCCACACTACACTGTTATACGCTGGTATAGCACTGTTGTTCCACTTTCCACATCCTGTGGAATTCTGGGGTTTGTAGTTTCCTGAGGCCAAAGAGCTCTCTGGCTGAGAATTCTAAAGGCCTCTCCCTAAACTGCAAGTCCTGGGATTCCATAGGAGGTTGAAAGTGGAATAATAGCACTATAACAGTGTAGTATGACAATGGCTTTGGTCTCACCTCCATCACAGGAGAGTATGGTGAACTGAGCTTTCTATGTAGCTGCTCCCAAATTGTATAACTCGCTTCCCTTAGAGGTCCACTTGGCCCTTCCCTTTCTGCCAGCAAGCAGAGACTTTTTTTATTTATTTAGTCAGGACTCTGATTCTTAAATCATGTGGCAGAAGTGGTGTGCTGTGTTTTTATCTTCTATATTTTTAATATTGCTTCGAATATATTTAAATTTATTTTAACTGTGTACTTTTTAAATAGAATGTTTCTTTTTAAAAAAAAAACTTTTATAAAACAATATTTTAGCTGAACTTTGCTTTAAATTGTTGTAAAATGCTTTGGATCCCATGCCTGGACAAAGACAGGGTATAAATTAAATCAGAGATGGATAAAGTTCAACCAATTTTGTAGCCTTCAGAACCCCTGGGGGGGAGGTTATTTTTTTCAGTTTTTTTCTTTCCAGGTACTTTGTAGGCAATGTACACTGGGCCATTATAGGCCCAAGAGAGATTTTTTTGAAAAAAAAAATAAACAGATGTTACTTCCAATTACTTCTTGTTGTTGTTTTTTTTAAAGGAAGGTCTTCTTGTAGGTCTAAAATGTCCCTGGAGGAACTAAAGAATGACAAAAAAAATTCCCCCCTGCTCCCTAGAGAGCATTTTAAAAAAAATTAATTGTGGTGGGCTGCAGCCCTCCAATATCTCCTAGGGGGCAAATGTGCCCCCTACTCTCCCACACCTGCCTACCCTTGAAAAACATACATGCATGCATACAATGCACTGGGCTAGTATAACATATTTTCTCATGTTGTCTTTGTGAAGAAGAGCAAAAGGGTCTTCTGATTACAAGCAGGGATGTGTCAAATATTTAGGAAACATTATATCAGTGAGTATGTGCTCCTTATACTCCCAGAAATATATATATGTATGTGTGTGTGTGTGTGAGTGAGTGAGTGTGTGTGTGTATGTGTGTGTGTGCTTCTGTGAGGCATGTCCACTATGTTAAATATTTATGAACAGATTACATCAAAGGGATCTGAAATGTTTTTAAGTACAACAGATAGCAGCAATCTGTACACAATTAATCTGTGATTATCTAAATAACAATAGAGTTCTCTCCTTATAGCCTGTAAGCAATGTTTATACTCCTTAATAAGCACACAACTAGAGAGAACAAACTGGGATATCAAATTAATGCAATGTGCTTGATTGCATTGTTGAAGATATATCTAGTTTAATAATGCCTTTGGCAACAGATGCTTATCTCTGCTGTTACGATTGTCTTTCTTGTGCTGTTATTTACTACATTTTTGTTTGATTTTAGTAGGTTATTCCCTGATCCTTTCCATTTTGTATGTGTTTGTGTGGGTGGGTGTAATTGGAGAATTGCCGTGACCAACCCATCTTAATACTGCAAATTAAAGATACAGGCCCTTTCCGCACGAGGCGAGTGAATCGCTCCATGCCTTTACTTAGCGGTTCTTCTCTCTTCGAAGCAATGTGGACTTTCCCTTAAACCCTTCTGCAGGGCTCCTCTGTTTGTTGCAGAGCTAATCGAAGCAGTGCGATGTCCATAGATCCACACTGCTAAGGCTGGAAATGGTGGCTTCCTGTTCTTTGTGGGTCCAGAACAACTGCTGATGCTGACCAAGCCCACCCTCCGTTGATCGCAGACTCACATTGGTGTAACCCTATGCATCTGCACAAGTGAGCAGGAACAAAATGGTGCGCTCTAGAAGACTGAAAGACCAGATTTTTCCAGTCTTCACTTAGCACGCTGGAGGACCACTTGGGGGCATTTTGGATCGGACTAAGGTGCGAAATTAAGGTAAATAGTCCAAAACTAGTCCAATCCAAGGTGTGGACAACCTCCGTGACAGGATGCCTTGGCCCATTTTTAACTTCCTTGTGCAGAAAGGGCCACAGTTATGAGCCCATGCCACAAAAACAGTGAAAGCCCGTTTGCATATTAATAAGATTTTTTTTTTAATTGTGGATGGTTCATTAAAATTACCATCACAAAACTTTAAAAAATCATCATTTACTTCATGATTACTTTTACCTTTCAGTGGAGATGCACAAAATATTACCAAGTTTCTTACATTTTTGGGTGGTTGATTGCTTCTGAAGCTTTGGCGCAGTTGTATGGAAAACTATACAGGCTGTTGTTGGCTTATGACCTGATCGTAAGAGCCCTGGTGGCACAGTGGTTAAATGCTGGTATGCAGCCACAAGGTTGTGAATTCGATCCTGCCTGGTCCCAGGTTGACTCAGCCTTCCATCCTTCTTCAGGTCGGTAAAATGAGCACCCATCTTGTTGGGGGCAATTAGCTAACACATTGTAAACCACTTAGAGAGCACTTAGCTGATAAGCAGTATAGAAATACACATGCTATTGCTATATGTGCATTTTTAAATAAATCATTTAGGTCCCCAAGCCATCGTTTTAATTGGTGCCAGTAAGGAGGCAGTGTTGACACCAATTTGATCTTATTGGGTCAAATGGTCCTTTTGCATGGACAGGGAATTCCATAATGAGAGTTCCACAGTGAGCAGGCCCTTACACAGTGTGTGCTTTTTCTTGTGATACACAGAGGAGAGCATCCAGGCAATCTATTGGTTCCTTCTGACAGTGCCAGATTATAAATGCTTGCAGACCAGCACTGAGCATTCACCTTGGCAAACTATGGAAAACTATACAGGCTATTGTTGGCTTACGACCTGATCGTAACAGCCCTAGTGGCACAGTGGTTAAAGGCTGGTATGCAGCCACAAGGTTGTGAGTTTGATCCTGCCAGGTTCCAGGTTGACTTAACCTTCCATCCTTCTGCAGGTCAGTAAAATGAGTACCCATCTTGTTGGGGGCAATTAGCTAACACATTGTAAAGTGCTTAGAGAGAACTTAGCTGATAAACAGTATAAAAATACACTTGCTATTGCTGCCATCATCACTTTGATGAATGATCTACGGCAGCAGAAAGAAGGGTGATTCTGTTGAATCTTGTGGACCTTTCAGATGCTTCTGATGTCCTCAACCTGATATCCTCAACAATGATACCATATCCAGAAGATGGGCAGTCTAAACTGGGAAATCAGAAATACATCAGATTAATTACTGGTCATCTGTTTACCAAGCAGAATAATATAGTGTGATTCCCAGTAATATTTCTGAGGGGAACAGGTACATCTCTCATTCACCATTGGACTGTTCTAAGAGAAAGAAGAATGGGCTCCTGGTTGCAGTGATTCTTTCAGTACTAGAAGAAACAGGAAAGATTTTGTTTCTTTAAAAAAAAGAGAGAGAAAAGAAAACAAAAGAAACTAGACTAGATTTGCCTGTTGCCTCCTCTCCTAGTGGTAAAAGTCAGCACTACCTCTTCCAGTTTTGAAGATTGCACCTCTTCTAATATAAATTTTATGTAATTTTATTCTCCCTTAACCCCACCCCAGGAAAAGTGCTGAAGAAACACTGGATTGACTTTAATTTTTAATATATTTAACATTTGAGAAAAAAGCAAGTTTTGAATCTTTTGAATATTTCTTCCTTGGTACTCAAATATCTCTTCCTTGTTATTTAATTTAATATGGTGCCCTGCAGAAGCCAATCCATCTAGAGAACAGTACAGATGTCCCAGCTTACTACCTTTGCAATTGTTGCTATTTTTACCAAGAGAAGTGTCACATTTTTCTTTCTTAAAATAATGTGATATAATGTGCACTGGTCAAATACATGTTTTGCCTGTATCCTTACCACATTATGTCATCATTGCAGCATGGCAATGTGTTGCTGCTGGTCTGGGACACATGCCATCACACAACGTTGTCGCAGTTCCACTGCTGCGGTATTCCCATCCACTGCTGTCATGCCATAGACCATTGCCAAAAAAAAAATCCAGTAATGGCTTCTTTCCTCCAATGATCCTATCACTGGTGGGCATCTGGTAAGGACAGAAGCACTATCAAGTGCTTCTTTCCAGAATACAGCTTAGGAAGATGTGTACTGTACTGTGGAAGGAAGGAGCATGTCCCTAATGCTATCCATCTGCTGGTACAGTAGGGATCATTCAGATCCCGGTCCCATCCTGGCAAAGGCACTGCCAGGATCACAACAGGACAATGTGGGATCATGACATAGTGTGGCAAAGGCCAGAGTCATATTATGGAATCAGCATCAGTCTCCCCATATTTGAGAAATGAGGCTGTAGAGGCTGACTGGAAGTGAGAATGTCCATGACCTAAATGGGGCTTTCGTCTCTCAAAATTCTGAACACCTGAGGAAATCATTTTGCCACCATCTCAATAGTTTGCACAGGTTGTACTACTATTGTGGTCAAACTGCAAATAATCATTAACAGATCATAGAATCACAGAACAGGAGAGGACCACAAAAGCCTTTGCCATGCAGGAATGGTCAAGTGAAGTACCCCCTGGAGATGACCATCCAACCTATTTTTAAAAACTTCTAAGGAGAGGCCATCTCCATCTGAGAAATCTATCCCACTATCAAACAGTTCTTATAGTCAAGAAGTTCTTCCTGATGTCTAGGTGGAATCCACTGGTTTGTGTTCTAGTCTCTGGAGCAAAAGAAAACAAGTTTGCTCCATCTTCTACATAAAATCTCTTCAGATTTTTAGAGATAGCTATTATATCACCCCTCTTTTGCAAGCAAAATATGTCCAGCTCCCAAAACCATTCCTCATAGGGTCTCCCAGACCTTTTACCATCCAGTTCAGCCTTCCTTATAAACATTGTAGTTTCTCAATACCCTTCTTGAACTGCGGTGCCAGAATTGCAGATGAAGCAGAATAGAGAGGTATTACTACTTCCCTTGATCCAGACACTATGCTTCTATTGAAGAAGCCTAGAAATTCAGTGCCTATTTGAGGATTTTCTTATCATACTTAGCTTGTGGTGTACTAGTACAACAACCAGTAGGTCCTTTTCATATATGCTTCTTTCAAGACAGGTGTCATTCATCCTATGTTTTGCATTTTTCCCTATCTAAATGTAATTACCCTTAGCCTTAGACAAGAGTATGTTGAAATTAATTTTGCTAATTTTGTCCCAGTTCTCCAAACTGTCAAGATGATTTTAAATTCAGATCTGAATTTTTCTGTTATCTGCAAATTTATAAGAATGCCTTCTATTCCAGCATCCAAGAAGTTTAGATTCCTTTATTTAATGAAAACTTTCCCCATAAGAGATAGAGGTAGCCATCCAGGCTGGGACATCATTTTCTCGGACTGAATGGAGAAATATCTGCTGCTAAAGCAAATGTAACCAAAACCTTGAACAAAACAAATTGTAACAACTTTCTTCAGTTAGTAAAACCAAATGTTTGTGAAGCTGTTGAGTTCCCTTGCTTGTGCTACAACATACACCGCCAATCTGTAGTCATTTAGGAATGTCTGTGGGCCACGCCATATAAAAAAATGGACCTAGCATATGGTCAGAAATACTATTGGTTCATTCAGCCCAGTATATATTTTGATTGATAGAGTCTGTAGGATATCAGATGGAGGCTACCTGACCGGGGTGAAATATCCACACAGTCTTGCATCGCCTTGCTGATTGTGAGTCCTTTAACTTAAGAAGCTTCATCACCGAATGCAGTAAGTGCAGGAATAAGAAATCCCCTGCTCCCAGAAGAACAACATAGTCTTCATTAATTCATAAGGAGATATGAATATACATGCTTTCTCACAAGCATCTCTTCAGACAGATTTGTATCCCATATTTTCTCCAAGGACCTCAAAGTGATGTGTGTTGCTCTACCAGTGCCATTTATCTTCACTGCATTTCCCCAGGCAGATTAGATGGAAATACAGTGACTTGTCCAAGGTCACCTAATCAGCTTTGTGGCTGAATAAAGATTTGAACCCATGCCTCACCCAGTGTAAATCTTTAATAATCAAAGGGAGGGATACTTAAAATGTTCAGATCCAAGAGGCATTTACACTTTGAGCTTTAAGTGATTTCTTATAACAAAAGTATGTATTGAAAATGGGTGATCTGACTGTTTCCAGTCAGAAGCAATCCCAAGCAATAAGTTAGAATGTTTTCTTTATTGTGCTTTTCTCCCCTCTCAGTTCTGTTTTGAGAAGATAAAATTATGACTTGAAAAAAGCAAAGATCATTTCAAGAATATGACAGCTGTTTTTCATCAAGACAAGTAGCACTAACCCTTCTTTTCACCTTTCCACACTTTCCTGCCAAGCGCTGACATTTATTATCTGCAGAAAGAAAGAGATTAGCCTTAACCTTGCTTTTATAATGATTAATGTTTGGGATTGCCGTTGTTTTACAGGGCAGGAAAAAAAGAAATATGTGTTGCATGATGATGATGATGATGATTTTTTCTCATTGTCACTTCTTATAGATTGAAATGCAATCTGCCTTATATCAGAAAGAGGATTTTTTTTTTAAAAAAAAACAGCATTTGGGGCTGCAGTACTAGCTGTTTTTCTAGTTAAACAGAAACACATTTCCAAATCTGTGAAACTTGAATTTTAATTTGATGGTTTGAAGCTGAAGTAGGTATACAGACTTCATTTTCAATAATTATTGGGGTGCTCTTCTCTCTTAATTTTATCTGGAGTGGTAAATTGTTAATGTTGTTGTAAAAAGAACTAAAGGTCTTAGGAAAAAGGACTTTTAAAAAATTTACCATGGTGCCACTGAGTGTGATGGTGGTTGAGAGAAGGAGAAAGGTTCAAGGCTGCCCAAATGGCCTGGGGGCTGCCACATGTAGTCTTGTTCTAAACAAATTGTTCCCCCCACCAGAAATTCTCCATTCTGCTATCCAGCAGACAACAAAAGACATTTCTGACACTTCTCTGAAATCCACAGGGGATGTCGTCTTTATCCTTTTCTGATAGGTCAAAAAGAAAAGAAAAGAGATGATATCAGTATCACAAGTCGGGGGTCTTGAGAAGTGCTACTGATATCAATAGTATACAGCATGAACCACAGGAATCCAATGTAGAGCTAGCTTTGTTTGATTGGCTGATTGCCATCCTCCCTTATTTTCCATTGCTGAATTCTTAGTGATTTTTTAAAGGTTAGCCACTGCTGGTATGTTACCCTCTTGAACACTCTCTTCAAGTTCATTGGAAGGACCCATGCCAGGTAAAGAGAGATGCTTTGTTTTAATGCAAAACTATTTTTAGGACATATGCAATGTCTAGTCTGCTGAGAAGTTATGACTTTTTGTTATTTTTCTTCAACCTTGTATTTTCTCACTCTCTGTGCATACAAATAAGCTTGTATAACTGGACAATGACTGTATATTCAAAGTCTGTTTATATAGTCACTGGATCTAGCCTTATCTGTGCTCTCTTTGACTTTTCATCCATGGTCTAAACTCTGCTGGGAGAGGGGTTTCTAATGTTACATTTGGCCTTCCCAGACACCCCATCCCCCAAACCAAATGTAATTCCTAGAAAGGCATAGTTTTAAGTTTAAAAATTATTCTAGGAGGCATGTTTTGGCTGTAGAATGCTGTTTTGGGGAACAGAATTCCAAAACAGCTCAAATTGTCCCTGAAACTGAACTGATGTGACTGGAATGTCTCTTCTGATTCTGGAAAATGATAGGAGTGCATCCCATGCCAAATCAAGAGGAACTGAAACTGGCCTTCTGATCTTCTGAGTGTGCCTAGTCCTACACTAAAGGTTTGAAAGAGAGGACTTGAGAAACATAAGTTGAAATCTGGTGGTTGCACGCAAGGGAAGACTTATCTATAAGCTTATTCAACTTTCCACATCAGAATTTCTAATTTCACAGTCTTTTCTAACCCCAGATAGTTGTGAGTAGTAACACTTTACCCGCATACCCTGCTTCCAGGAGCATGGACTCTGACTCAGAGTCAAAAGCACCGGGCAAGCCAGAGGCTGAAACAGAAGGCATGCCAGGGTCTGCTATACAGAGAGAGGCTACAGTGCTGGAAACAGAACAGAAGGTGATGCCAGCTCCAACAGAGAGACCTACCTCTTCGGATACAGAGGAACCTGACCTAGCTTCACACAGCACAGGCAGCAAAGACAGAGTTGGTATTGCTCTCTCAGAATTTATAACCAGCAACAATCAATCAAGTCTCAGCTGCACTAGATGTGATAACTGAAGCTCCTGTCAGAGCTGCTGCTGATGTGATCCCTGTTGCTCAGGGTGTAGATGACGAGCAGCAGCAGCTGTTGGTCCCTGTGGCTCCGGCTGGAGATGAGTCCTGCAGCTCAAGAGCTCCCCCTGCTGCCATGGACCAAGCAGGTGCGGACATCCCTCTGCCTGCTCCTTTGGAGCAACAGGGATCCGATTCTGAAGAGGCTCTGGAGCCTGCTTCAATAAGCCCCCAATCAAGGCGGAGACTCAAGAGGGCTGTGCAAAGGGAGGCTTCCTTGGCTAAGTTTAAGAAGCGGTGACCAGACACACCTGTGCCTGGGGCTATATAACTGCCTGCCTGGAAGCTTCCCTTTTCACAGCCTTCTTGAGTCTCCACTTTGATTGGGGGCTTATTGAACCAGGCTCCAGAGCCTCTTTATAATCGGATCCCTGTTGCTCCAAAGGAGCAGGCACAGAATTGGATCCCTGTTGCTCTAAAGGAGCAGACAGAGGGACATCTGCACCTGCTTGGTCCATGGCAGCAGGGGGAACTCTTGAGCTGCAGGACTCATCTCTAGCCAGAGCCACAGGGACCCACCGCTGCTGTTGCTGCTGCTCATCATCTCCACCCTGAGCAACACCGGACCATGTCATCAGCAGCTCTGACAGGGGCTTCAGTTATCACACTAGGCTCGGGACCTATTTAGCCGGTGTCCTTCCCCTCCAGGAGTTTTCAGAGCTTATCTGACCTGCTACCTTGAGGGATGCCTTGACAAAATGCTTGGATTGACCTTGGACGCTCCCTTGCTGTGAAACCCTGCTGGATTTTGTTTATGTTGGACTTTAGTTATGACTCTTTGCTTACTGCCTGAAAGTAAGTAACAAACTGGGAGATATTTGGTTTGTTTGTTTGATTTATAAGCTGTGCAGGACAGAGATAGGACACAACCTTCCACTCAATATTGAAAGTTCTAAAGAAGATGAATTATTTAGAAGATTTTAGAAAAGGGGGTGGGGTGGGGTGGGGTGGGGTGGGTAGGGTTTGCATGTACAAATATGGCCTGTACATCATTTTAGCATTCACTTATTCAAATGAACAGCTAATTAGGCTTAGCTGATGAGATAATTTAATGTGTACTTCAGATTTTCATTATAGTAAAAAGCAAATTGCGTGTGATGAGAAGAGTTATGATCAGATTTCAATTTTTTTTCTCAAGGAAATAAGAAGGGGCTAAAAATCAGCTCGGTAGGAGCAATTTAGATTGGGGAAAAAAATTAAATGCAAAAGATTTTAAATAAAAACAGCAGACAACATGATCTGGATTGTCATGTGTACATAAATTAATGATCCCTTTCAAAAGCAAAGAATATTTGCAGTTAATTTATAAAGGTCCAATTCTCACCTTGCATTTTCTGACCACATGTCTCTCTTCCATATCAAAGAAGTGACATGCAAAGTCCTAGTAGACAAGTGAAGAGCCTATGCCATATTACTCTCTTTTATAAATCCTGTGTTCCATTTCCACTTCAGTTTGTGAAACTGCTTTTCTGCAAAAGTCCGTTGGCAGTTCTAGAATGCTTTTTGTATTTTTTTTCACTTGTTTATGTTTATTTCTTATGCATTTTTTTGTTTGTCAGAGAACTGACTAGAGCACTCTGAGAAATGCATATATAAAATGATAACTGTGTTCCAGCTGACATTATAGGTGGGATGGTTAGTCTGTTGGTTAGTTCCAACTATGATTTGTGATATTAATGGCCCTCAGTTTGACTTGACTTACCTTATGAATGAGATATCTCCAAGTCACCCTGCCCAGGTCTTGCAAAGTCATGACCAGGGCTTCCTTGAATGAATCTATCAACTTGTAATGGTGTCTTGCCTTTTTTTCTTAGTGCATTTAATCTTACCAAGCGTATGCTCTTTTCTACTGAGTCCTATCTTCCACACAATATATCCTAATCTCAGTTTAGTCATCTCAGTTTATTTAATAAACTATTGAATTGTGAGTCAACACCTAGGTAAGTGATTTGATGGTTTTACTTTAGTCAGGATTAAGAACAGAATTTAAGTCATTGACTTTGGAAGTGTGAAGTTGACAGGTGACTTGAAGAGAAATTCTCTTTCTTTCTCACACACATACACAAAGTTTGGCAACTTTGTACCAAGATGTGAAGTGATCCAAATTATTTCCCTAATTAAATTAACTTAAAATTTCCCTAATTAAAGATGATCCAGGTACTTTTATTGTGCTTCATCCATTCTGTCCCAAATTTCAGTTTGGTTATTTTTATTTCTTCTCCTCTCAAGACTGGATACCTGTCAAGTAGTTTTTGGGAGAGTGAAAGGGTATGGCAAATGAAACCTTGGGGAGCTGGACAGTGGGGAGTTCCCACCATCTTTCATCAGAATGGTGGTACTTTATGCCTTTCAAGTAGTAAAACTGTAGGCAAGAACTATCTTGTTTTTATTCGTTGTATGTAAGCAAACATAAAAGATCTTTTAGTTGAAGGCCAGAGTAAAAATTTCAAACAAATAAATTGCCATAAAATTTAGAGCAGTAAATATAACCTAAGCTTTCAATACATTTCACATTTTGAATGTCTGAAATATATCTATGTATCTGCTATATTGATAGATGTACAGTTTTCTGTTTGTTTTTTCACTGAGAAACCTTCTTCAGGGTTGTTCAACGTAGATACAGAAACATATAGCCACATTTATTAAATCACATACACACATTATGTTATCTATCAAATCATAAGTGTTATAGGTGCACCAAATGTAGGAAGAACCAAACCTTCTCACATTTTTCACTGTGTAACCTTTTCTAATTTCTTATGCGTCTCATGCGATATTAAAATACAGATTGGTCATTTGAAATTCAGATGATTGTGGCTACAGAAACCTGCTGATTTATACAAATATAAAATATGGGAAAGGCCAAGAAATTGATTCAGTTCATGATTTACTGGGCTTTTACTACACACACACACACACACACACACACACACACACACATTAACTATTGAATTAATTATACTTTAGCAGCATATACAAAAAAAAATCAACAGGGGTAAGCAATGAACAATCTCTTCCAAGCATCTCCTACTTTACAATCACGTTTTGCTTTTAACAAGCAACCTGAGTCTGAGAGTAACATAGGTATGTAAAATGACACAATTCCAAGTAATCCTTGTGCTTGCTTACCATGTTATTTAATCTACAGATAGATATATTTGGGACTGTACTTGGTGGAATGATTTCCAGCTTCAGCCCATGGGAATTATGGCTGGTACTAGAGACTAGTCCTCAGGTACAAGACCAGAATCAACAGAGGAAAGGAAATGTGAGGTGTGATGATGTCTCAAAACGGGGCTTGCAGAAGCTAGTCTCCAGTCTCCTGTGGAAGCAGCTGTCAGGGTTTTAGTTGGCCAGATAAATTACAATCAGGGAGGAAGGTTGCCAGTCCAATTTAAAGAGACTATAGATGCATGGTGGTACAGTTTGAAGTGTAAGTATTCACCAAGGAAAACTGAAAAACTTCAGCAAGAAAAACTCCCCTCCCTCTCTTTCAGTGTATGTGTGTACATCTGTATGGACTAGTGGATTCGGGCCAGTATTTGAGGGAAGAGAGGCAAGTGTGATATACACATATCTTTAGAAGCTATGCCTTGGCTTTATTGTCATAAAAATACCCGGCATGATCTGAATGCTTGTGCATGCCATGCCAAAAAGAAGTTAGTCTAACATTAAATCCTTTTCACATGCCCAATTTTTTTAAATTCACAGCCTCTTCAGCTATTTTCACATTCATATTCGTCCGATAAGCAATTCTTCCTTTTTAGAAAACAAAAAAGTTCTTTCCAAAAGAAGACGATAATGAGGGCAAACATCCAAGGAAAGGATAATTGGATTTTTCTCTAGTTAAGCTAATCTTTCCATTAGAAATCCTATCTGCTTACATATTAAATACTTATCAATTTTCATGTGCCTAGAAACAGCAAAGGGCACCATTAGCATTAGATTGTGACTTCTGACACTAAAATGATCTTCACACTTCTGTTATTACAGTGATATTTGTTGTCTGAGCTATTTAGTACTGGTTTTCTCTCATGTGGGTACTATAAATCAGGCTATGTAGATATATTATCTGTATCTAATTCAGATAGATAGATAGATAGATAGATAGATAGATAGATAGATAGATAGATAGATATTAAAAATCACTTCTAATATAGTTGAATTTTCAGTGCATTAAGTGTTCTTATAGATGCCAGAGTGGCCAACTCGGATATAAGCACTGCTGGATGCTTGAGCCTCTCCTGGTAACAATCACTCAGCCATTGATATGCAGACAGCAACGCTCTTGTCAAGATTCAAATGCTAATCACTGCATGCTGGGAAATTCAGTTGTTCTCAGCTGTAGCTCAAAGCAGCTGTAGCCAGAAGCATATGATTAGAACTCGGATTTAACTGGTCTAAGATTCCCTCTGCAAGATGTATCAGTGGCCGCTTATGAGTCCAGGGGCGGGAGGAATTACAGACCATGTAGCTATAGCATTTATTTTGTTTATTGTTAATATCACATAAAGAAAAAAGATGCCCTGAAATGGCATCAGAAGGCCGTCCATCCTTGCAATTAGATTCTAGCAGCACAACCTCAAACATATTCCCTGCAGGTTCCCAGAGCATTATATTTTTAAACGTTGCCTCCCATATCCGTCTGGCATAGAAGGTTTTGCATGAAATACAATACAGCTCCAGCTAGCATTTATTTCCTTCTGTTAAAATATGAAAGGAACAGGGAAAAGAGAGGAGAACCTTCCTTCATCCTTTTAAATGCAGTGATCATCTCTTTTGGCAGTGACAATAGCTTTCTAAAGAAGTCATTTCTAAGGTGGCAAAAAGCTAATTGCTAATATTTTCCATTTGGACTACTTATTTGTTCATGCTAGTATAGAAAACATTGGTTCTGTCTGAGTTGCAAAGAGGAGTCCTACCTGGAGATGCCAGGGATTTAAACCCTGAGATTTTTTTTCTTTTTTCATGAAAAAGGTATGTTCTGCCACTGCACTGCAGCTGAACAACTCTTAATAAGTCTGAAAGAATCCTATCCAGTATAATTTCCAGTAGTATGCATTTATGATTGCAACCTGACATGTTTGTACAGGATGTCAGCCCTCTTGAAGTGAGTAATGTTTTACTAATGACCTACTATTTTTCTGCATTCAGGTGTCTGAGCCCATCATTTTGAACAACAGTTTACAATGAGTTGGATCCAGCATTGCCATACGCATCTGATCCCTTGAAATTATTAGATTCTATGGATGATGTTATTGCTGTTGTGTGCTTTCAAATTGTTTCTGACTTATGCTCACCCTAAAGTGACCCTATAGTGGAGTTTTCTTGGCAAGATATCCTCAGGGGTTTGTCATTGCCTTCCTCTGTAGTTCAAGGTTAACTACTGGGTTTCCATGGCCCAGCAGGCATTTGAACCCTGGACTTCCAGAGTCCTCGTCCAGAAGCTCAAACCACTACACCATGGTAGTCATGATTAACTGAAATCTCATTGCTTTCAATGGATCTATAGCACGCATGACTAAAGCCAGGTCCAATCTATTTTTATGTGTAATCAAGCTTCAACTGTTTCTGACACTTTCCATTTTTATTCATTTTCTTCTTTTTCTTTTTGTTCCTTCCTGTTTTTAGATTTTAAGGACATGATGGGTTATGAATTTCAAAGTTACCTGCATCAAGGTTACATTTTCTTTGAATGAAGAAAATGTTGTTTGACAGTTCATTCATTTGTTACAATTGTCTGACAGCTCACAGAACTCCAGCTCAAATGAGAAAGAGAGATGCACGTATCAATGCATTGCCACAGAATAACAGAACGACAACTGCTTGGGGTAAAACATCAGTGTTAGGAAAATATATAGATGAATTTAGTTTTAAAAAATGCAAATCCTTACTTTTTTGTGTTTTTGCTTCTGTGATAAAAAAAAATAGCAGTGTATCGGCCTGCAGGGGGGGTTTGAAGAATGACTGCTAGGAGTATTATTCAATTAGCTGTAAGAACAAAACTTCCATTTGATTTTAATCACACATATATAAGAGAGTCAGTGTGGTGCAATGTTTGATGAATGTTGGACTGTGACCCTGTAGACAAGGGTTCAGTTCCTCACTCAGCCATGGAAGCCCGTTGGATAACCCTGGGCGTGTTGCACACTCTCAGCCCCAGAAAACCTCATGATAGGTTCACCTTAGGTTTGACTCGAAGGCACAGAACAACATATACACACAAATTCCTCAGTACTTCAGTATACCTACATTCTTATAAGATATTCATTATTTGGGGGAAAAGAGGTCTGATAAAAGTTTTCCTTAGCGAAGAGTATCCAAGGCCATGGAATCATCTATATTGAAATCATAAACCTTATCAGAAAATGGAGCAGCAGTATCTAGTGGTTTGAGTGCTGGACGAAGATAACGTCATTCAAACCCCTGTCGGCCAAGGAAAGCCACTGGGTGGCCTTGGATAAGTCACACTTTCAGCCTCAGAGGAAGACAGTGGGAACCTCCTCCAAACAAATCTTGACAAGAAAACCCTACATTAGGTCACCCAAAGTCAGACCTTATAAGAGTAGCCTGTAAAGGCCCTAAGTACATAAGTGTCACTATCTGACATTATCATGCTAATGCCAACTCCTATTTATTTTTTTAAATTGCTGATTAGAGATGGTAGTGAAAGATCCCACACTGTAAAGTTTGTAATTAAATGAAATTTGAAAGGTTACTTTTGTGTTACATGTCCCCCAATGTGTTTCTTACATACCATTTGGATAAAAAGTTGCTTTTTGAAATGCTGACTGAAATCACAGTCCAGACCGAAAGTATGGTGATTGACCAGTGTTAACTTCTCTCCTGTTAAGTGGAAATATTGTCTGAAATATGTTGGCAGTATTCTGCTTCAAACACCAGCTGAACATTTGCTTGTTCCTGTAGGGCCCTTTTTGTGTGGCATTTTCCATGCAAAAGGGTGCCTAGAGCATTGTGCGATTGTGAGGAACAGTCCGCATGATGCACTCACGATTGTGCAATGGTCCAGGGGCCGGCAGGTGCCAATTGCACACCTTTTCATTTTCGGCTAGAAGCCAAAAATGGTGCATGATCACACATTGCTCCCAGGCCCCATGTGCACTTACCTGGCATGTGGAGCCTCCGGAGCCGTGCCGGTCACGCTTCCTGCCCCAGCGCAGCCTGAGAAACAGCCTCTTGCTGGAGGCTGCTCACGCTATCCCCGCACCCCAGCGCCAGAAGAAGGTAAGGTCTGGAAAGGGCCTAGGTCTCCCCCACCTGATTTTGCATTGATTTGGTATTGTTTATCATTTATCATTTTAAAATTGGTTTATATTCATATTGTTTTAATTTTATATTAGATGCACATTTTAAAGTAAATACTTAGAGGACTGATTGTATCAGGAAGAATACAAATACAGTCAGCCCTCCACACTTGCGGGTTTAACTTTCATGGATTTGAATTTCTCTCCTCTACCTCAAATGCTTCCTTTCTTACTTCTTGGCAGCTCCAATCAAGCAGCACAGCCCTTTAAAAACCCACCTCTGGTCCTCCTCTTCCTTCACCACCAGCTGCTGCTTGGCCAGCTAAGGATGGATCTCAGCCCAATTTCTCAGCACCACAAACCCTCTCCCAGTACCCTACACACACTCAAGGAAGGGGATGGTCAAGAGAAAAGAAATATGGAACCCTCCATGCTGACCCATACCCTTTCCCTCTCCTTTCTCTGACCTGGTTTGGACCCTGGGTGCCTGCCATCTCCACCATGCCCCATGACACACAGATATATTTTGGTATTTGAGTTTTTTCCACTTTTGCGGGGGTTCTGCACCCCTAACTCTAGAAGATGTGGAGGGCTGGCCATCTTATAATAATTAAATAATCCATACATTTCATCAGCTAACAAATAATATGTAGATTCAAGGTAACTTTTATGCATACCTCTAAGTCACTATTAAACTAGTGGTCAATAGTAACTGGCAACATGTTGTGGCAAAATTAAGTGTGTTTTATTTTATTTTTTTCCCTCCCCAAAAATGGTGTGGACAATGCCAGCTCTCTCATGATCACCAGGAGAAGAGTCAGGTTTCCCTCAGATGCCACGATCTGTTGAGCTGCTACAATGCACTCTTGGGATCAATTTGTTAATCCTTTCTCTGTCTCTCTCTCTCTCTCTCTCTCTCTCTTGTTTCCTGATATCATCCAATAGGTTTCTGTACAGAACTGCAAGGTAACATTTAGAGAGAGTCGCTGTGCTGCTTCTTGAAGATCATATGCATTTTCTTGTTCTTATTTAAAATGTTAACTCTAATGGTTTTGTCTGCTGCAGGATTGCTGGCGACATGTTTGCTTTCCAACAACACTCAAGCCCACCTTGTAGCATGTTTAATATTAAAGACTGATGCTTTAAGCAATGAGACAGATTATTCTAGCTAACATTTAATTCACAGCATGCTTATTAATTTTGGATAACAAATAGTTTCTTTGGGATTGTTATTTGGTCAGGATGCATTTGAGAATGACTGAAAATGTAATTAAGTGGTGACCATAGGCCTCTGTCAAGCCGAGAGAGAGAAAAATGAAGTTAAATAAGCTGAACTTTTTGGATTCTCTCTTTTCAAGAGTTTTAGATTAGCGTGCACAAGCTAGCTTGAGTCCTCCCCCCCAGTGGCTTTACTTCCACATTTTTCATGTTTTAAACACATTTGTCTTATTCTGGTTTCCAATATTTAGAATGTATGAAAATTGAAATATTTCATTTTTGGTCTTCTTCAATTCAACACATAGAGAAGGAAACCAGTTTACAAGAAGAACATATCTGTGTGTTTTTTTCTTTCTGTCCAGGTACTCTGCATTCTTCTGCAGATGTACTTATCTCATGTATTAATGAGGCTGAAATGTTGGAATTAGATTATTCAGTGTTTATTCTTTTTACAACAAATGATACTAAGCATTTTTCTGCCCTACACTGTTATAGTGCCAATTATTCCATTTTCAACATTATGTGGAATTCTGAGGTTTGTAGTTTCCTGAGGACAAAGAGCTCTCTGGCTGACAATTCTGAAGGCCTCTCCTTAAACTGTAAAGCCCTGGATTCCATAGGATCTTGAAAGTGGAATAATAGCAGTAGAACAGTGAAGTGTGGAAAAGTTCTAAGCCTTGAGGAAGAGTCTATCATGTTTTCTGGTTCTGTTGAAATTAATGAGAATTATGATTAGAAATGCTACTGACATTATCCAAACTTTTACCTAGGGCCACCTTCAGAAACTCAAAGAGGTAAAGTTTAGAATTTAGAAAACCCAAAATTCTTTGTCAGCTCTAATAAGAATAAAAAATATAAAAGATGTGTTCACTTTCAACTCCAGAGATATGTAATTGCTTGAAAGTCCAAGTCCAATCTTCTTGCTCTTAACTCTTTTGAAGTTACTCCCCACCACAGCTTCCAAGCAGACTTTCTGCTTCAGAAATTTCCCAGATAAGACATATTGTGTTGCTTCCAGCTGCCATTTCGGCCAAAATACAGTCAAAGAAAAGAAAGAAGAAGATATTTGGGAGTGAATCTTCCCCCTCCCCTTCCCCCTTTCCCCTTTCTTGCAGGCTCACATTTTTGACCCCATGGATGTTTTTAGTGTTAAAATTTCCTGAAAACTTTGCCCAAGATTTTTAGAATGGTGTGAGGGGAGACTTGATATTCCTACACTGGGGACTTTGGGAGGAACATGTGTCCTATGGGCTGAATCCACTCCCACTCTGTTCTATTCCTTCAACTTTCTTTACCAGTCTTCAGTCATTCTTCAAAGTCGATTCCCTCCTTCCATTCACTCACTGTGATGGGGGAAGCAGTAACAAGGGCACACAGCCCAAGTACAGAAGTTATTTTTTCCTTCTAATCCCGATGCATTAAGTAATCCTCTGTCAGAGTCCAAGTTGCAGAGGTATATGGTGAATGTCATTCTTCTGAAATCTGCTTCAATTATTTCAGGATTAAAACCAGTATTGTCATTCAATTAATCCATAATAAAAAAGGACAAAAGAAAATCCATGTTAGATCATCCTCATAATGGCTGGGTAGTTCAAGCCTCTCGAAAACATCACATTGGAAAGGCTGAGTTAGGGGCTTTCTACTTGTGTCATTCACAACAAAGTGTTGTAGGCACTCATTTATGTGGAATACTAATAATGATTTATTATTGGTGTACACTACTTTTAAACCTTTAGATTTAAGGAGGTTGTTGTTGTCATTGTTGTTGTGTACCTTCAGATCATTTCTGACTTACGATGACCCTAAGCAAATCTATCATGATTTTTCTGGGCTGAGAGTGTGTGACACGTCCAAGGTTACCCAGTGGGTTTCCATGGCTCAGAAGGGAGTCAAAGCCTGGTCTCCAGGATCATAATCTGATGCTCAAACCACAATATCATTCTATACCATTTATAATGTATTTATAGTGTGATGTATTTATAAGTTCATAGTTGGGTAAGAGGAAGAAGGAAGGAAAATAAAATAATAAAATAATAATAATGATATATATTTACACATATTGATATCCAAAAGAGGAAAGTATAAATATTATTGATTGATTTATATATATAATGTATATAGTATAATATATTTATAAGATTGTAGTTGGGGTAAGAAAGAGAAGGAGGGAAAGAAGAAAATAAAAATATATACATATATATTTATACATAGTTAAGGACTGAGACCAAAAGTAGAGGAAATCAAGAGGAGCTATTAATTTTATAAGATGTTCGGAATAAGAAAATTTAAAGATTGATGGATATAAGTGATGTTTGGTTATATGTTACATTGATTATATGAAGGAAAGAATAATATGTAAATAAATAAAAATTATGTTTGTTTGTTTTTTGGAAAAAAAACACTATACCGTGCTAGCTCTCAAGCAGTTTAAACTTGCTCATGAAGAAGAGAGAGAGAGAGAGAGAGAGATCCTAAAACTTTTGTACGTACTTCCACAACTAGTCACAAATGTTCTTTCCTACCTACTGGAAGGATTAGAATGCAGTAGGCTTAATAGTTTTGATCAAGGATGAGTGATAGGAATGAGGGTAAAGATATAGGATAGCAGAGTTACCACATAACTTATTAATCTACTAGGCAGAGTTTGGAAAGGGTTGGGGGTTTTTTGGAAACTAATTAATGCACATTACCTGATGCTGCAACTGCTTGCAGAAAGAATGTTTGATCATTACTTTTCATAGCAACATCTGGTAGCTCCCACGCTGGTAGGCCATGGAATTCACTTCAGATTTTAATCTGGATTTAAAAGAGCTATCTAGGGTGCTGAGCTCTATTCCCAAAGAGGTTCCAATAGCTCCACTGAAGTTTGTACTAAAATATAGACTAGGTTCATTATCACATAGGCATGAGTGTGCTACACAGCAAGTGTCCAAACAAACAGATTCAGCAGCTACAGAGAAGTCAATCAATTCCATTGCAGGCACAGGGAATTACAGAAGTGGTCCTTAGACAGTTAATAAAAGTGACCCAATATATTGTCTGGTCTCATTAAGTTGGCCCTCTACATTCATTAGGGTCAAGTATGCAAGACCCTTGGAAAAGTGGGAAAATCACAGTGTGTGTGTGTGTGTGTGTGTGTGTGTGTATGCTCATGTGTTTCTGTGGGAAGAAAGCAGTGGCTTAGTAGGGAGAGTCCAAACCAAGGTCCAAACCAAGTCAGTGACAGAAGAGGAAAAGGGAGTGTGTTGGCATAATGGCCCTAAACTTCCTTTCTCTCGTGAGGGTGTGTGTGGGGGCATTGGAAGAGGGTTTGTGGTGCTGAGAAATTGGGCTGGGATCTGTCCTCAGCTGGTCAGACAGTGGCTGGAGGAGAAGGAAGGAAAAGGAGAAGGAGAAGGAGAAGGAGAAGGAGAAGGAGAAGGAGAAGGAGAAGGAGAAGGAGAAGAGAGGAGAAGGAGAAGGAGAAGGAGAAGGAGAAGGAGAAGGAGAAGGAGAAGGAGAAGGAGAAGGAGAAGGAGAAGGAGAAGGAGAGAGAAGGAGAAGGAGAAGGAGAAGGAGAAGGAGAAGGAGAAGGAGAAGGAGAAGGAGAAGGAGAAGGAGAAGGAGAAGGAGAAGGAGAAGGAGAAGGAGAAGGAGAAGGAGAAGGAGAAGGAGAAGGAGAAGGAGAAGGAGAAGGAGAAGGAGAAGGAGAAGGAGAAGGAGAAGGAGAAGGAGAAGGAGAAGGAGAAGGAGAAGGAGAAGGAGAAGGAGAAGGAGAAGGAGAAGGAGAAGGAGAAGGAGAAGGAGAAGGAGAAGGAGAAGGAGAAGAGGAGAAGGAGAAGGAGAAGGAGAAGGAGAAGGAGAAGGAGAAGGAGAAGGAGAAGGAGAAGGAGAAGGAGAAGGAGAAGGAGAAGGAGAAGGAGAAGGAGAAGGAGAAGGAGAAGGAGAAGGAGAAGGAGAAGGAGAAGGAGAAGGAAGAAGGAGAAGGAGAAGGAGAAGGAGAAGGAGAAGGAGAAGGAGAAGGAGAAGGAGAAGGAGAAGGAGGAAGGAGAAGGAGAAGGAGAAGGAGAAGGAGAAGGAGAGGGTTTTGAAATGGCTATGTGGCCTGAATGGAGCTGCTGAGAAGGAAGGCACCACCAAACAAGAAGTCCCTGAGGTAGAGGGGCAGAGGTTGAAGAAACTTGCAAATAACTAAATCCATGAAAGTCAAAGCTACAAATGTGGAGGGTTGACCATATTTCTTAGTGGGTAAGCAGTAACATGTTCTGCTGAGGAGGGAGCCCCTCAGCTTGCTTCAGCCACCAGCAGTTTGCTTTCAGGAAGGAAGTCATCCAGTTGGGCCAGAAATTTCTCACAATCCTGTGTAAATTTCCTGAGACTCAAAAGGTGAGCTATGACATAGTTGCTGCTAGATTGCAACAGCATCTTATGTGACTCGTGGACCACCAGCAACACATCCCCATCGCAGGACAGCAACATTGTTTGGAAATAACCTAAGACAAAGTTGTTAAGGTAAAGGTCAGACAGGGACCAAGAAAGCCTGCATTCCTGTTTGCTTGTTTGTTTTCACAGTCATATCTCAGCTTGTATATTATGGTTTATTATATTTGTGCATTTTGTATTTTTACATCCAAGATGTTTAATTACTAGGCTTTTCTACAGCCTCATTCCTCCTTCATCTCTGTAATATGCATTCATCTTCTTCTTCTCATTCTCCTTCGTAAGAGTTTCATTATGCACACATTGATTTGCAAGTAACACTTATATCTCTTCAGCAAAGAATAACCATATTTATTTTCTCTGCTGGAATTTCTGTGGGTGGGTAGGGGGTCGGTGTGGTACTAGATGCTGTTCTACTTCTCCTTTGCTGATTTAATTACTCTGCTTGAACATTCCATTATTATCTCTCACATTTACTAAAACCTTCAAAATCAACAAGTGTACCTGGTCAGTGCTGAGTAAAGGCCTTTCTGCTCTATACTGTTATAGTGCTGTTATTCCATTTTCAACATCCCATGAAATCTTGGGGTTTGCAGTTTAGGGAGGGGCATTCTCAGCCAGAGAGCTTTTTGGCCTCAATAAACTACAAACTCCAGAGTTCCACAGGATGTTGAAAGTGGAATAACAGCACTATAACAGTGTAAGGGAGAAATGGTCTAAGAAAGTTGTCTAGAAGACAATTGGTCTGAAAGCAAATCTATTCATCAGCAAATTCCAACTGAAGGCTTTCTCATTCAGCTTCCCTAATCCCTCTGGAGTAGTCAGGAGAATACTGAACCAAGTTGGTTAGAATTAAGAATAAACATCAAACAAGAAACAGAAAAGAGCTATAATAAAGACGTATGTATTCTGAAAGGAGGAAAAAGAATCAGGGATAGAGTTTGAATCAGGTGATAGAAAAGGGAGACAAGAAGGTAATAGTAGGTGAAGAAGGTTTGTGAAAGTGAAAGAAGGCAAGAGAAGGTGCAGAAGACGGATAAAGTTCTAGGAAAATTAGTAGATAAGAGATGAAGGAAAGTTGGAAGGCTAAAGTGAAAAGGAAGGAATTAGAATGAAGAAGGCGATAATGAGGGTTATAGGAGCGGATAAGAAAGATGATAAAGAAGTGTAGAATAAAGATTAAGATCAGGAACTGAATATAATATATATGGAAGTTATTCTTCTTGTATATTTATGATTTATTCTATTGTCTTATTGTCTTATTGTTAACTAGAACTCTAAATATGATACAAAACAATTGTTTATATATGGAAATATTGATAAGATTTTGATGATTTAGATTCAAATTGTATGTATTTTAGCAAAATCAAAATAAAAAAAAGGAAAAAGAAAAAAAAGAATTAAGAATAACTCTAGTAAAATTTTGCTTCCCAATTCTGCAGATATCTTTATCGTATTGAATTGTATCAGGTTTGGTTTGTTTGTCCTCCCAGTTTGGACACCTTCACTCCCTCTGCACCTAAAAATGTGACATAAAAGGAATTTAACACACTTTCCCTACTCAATATTTTAGTATTCCTAGAATACAGTGTCATTCAGCAAATCCAGACCTTTTCTATCCGAATAATAAAACCTGGATTATCCTTCTGAACACTTTAGAACACATCCTGGGGGTTGGTGGGGCTGAAGTAATGAAAAGAGCTCCAATATAACAAAGGATATGGTTTATCCTCCAAGAAGCTGAAACTTTAAAATAATAATAATAATAAAACACCCAGCCATTTGTGAAATGCTTTATGTGCTCAATGAAGGAATCAATAGAATGGAACAGGACACAATTCTTTTACATCCTGAATCATGAGATTTTTGTTAAACCTACAGCTTGCAGAGGCACAAATATTGCTAATGAGCTGGAAATTATCCAGCTGTTTCTAAAATCTGCCAGTGCTCCTTGATTCAATAGCCTTCTGCAGAAGTGAATTCCAGGAGGTGATACTGCATGGTCTGAAACTGTTCCTGTTATTTATTCTGTTCACTGACAACTTACGCTGCCAGTTTATATCTTCAGTCCGAGACAAATGTAAAATGAGCCATGATAATATTTTGAACAGCTCTCTCTGTGTAATATTGCTCTGTTCAGAATAATTTAAAATTTCCTACCATGATTGTAGAGCTTGAACCAATTCCCTTAGATATCTCACACCAGGATTGGATGGATAACAATAACATTAATACATATTCCTCTTACGACATTTGGTTTCCTATTACAAAAACGTGATCATAGTCATCTCAGTGACCCCCACTGAGGAGAGAAGAGAAACCATCACTATTGCTTGTGTTTATGTAACCATATCACACGTATGAGGTACCTACTGAGTCAAGATTTGTATAGGGCCAAAATATATTTACCCAAAACAAAAACCCAACATGATAAGAGTGGTGTTAAATAATAGCTCTTGAAGGCATTGCAGTGCTAAAATCTAAAATGTGTCTGTGTGGCAAAGGGGAACCCTAACAACCAACTGGGGAAGGCGAGGAGAGGGAGAAATGGGGAGAGACACACAACTTCCTTGCTAGCCTATGAATTGAGCGAGTAAAAGCTTCACCCCATAATGCAATAATGAGGCATTCTTTCAGCTCAGCTCAGGGCTGCTTATGCATAAATATATAAAAAAAGGGGGAACAGTATTGTCTGAATAGTTCACTTCTGAGTTCACTCTGAGAAACTGTTCTTAAATACCTTCACCAATATTGCTGAGAATTTCTCATAAAATAATGGAGTTACTAGAGAATGGGTAAGAGAGTGTTGACCAAGATGCATACACACCAGAAAACTCCAAACAAGGGAAGAAAATCCTGAGAGGACTGTGCATGTTCAGCAGGCATGAAATGCTGCCTGACTAAGAAAGGAAATAAATGAATACTAAGAGGAAAAGGGAGAGCCAGTGTGGTGTAGCAGTTTGAGCCTTGCACTAACGGCCGTGGAAACACACTGAGTGACCATGGGCAAGTCACATACTCTCTGGCTCAGAAAACCTCAACCAGAAGCAATCAACTCCTTGTTACCACAGGTCCACTGGGTGCAGGTCTGGTTTCAGACACAATTAAAAGTGATAGAGATGACTTTGTATGCCCAATACAGGTTGGGTCCTAGCTATTTGAAGAACCGTATCTCCTTTTATGATTCTGTTCAAGTTCTAAGAGTTCCAGGAAAGGCCCTTTTCTCTTTCTCACTACCTTCTGATCTAAAGATTAAAGGCTTGTACCTTTCCTGCATGACCTTCTGGGGGACTCTCCTAACATTGAGTATGACACAACATTTTGTAAGCTGACATCCTAGAGTGAGAAGATCTGGTGGGATTTTATTGATGATAAATTATAGTCAATCATCTTGGATCCACATATAAAAAGAAAAAGGGAGCCCCTTCTGTGGAGCATCCAGGGCTCCCAAAGGTGGTAATACTGGGAGTTCAATCAAGGAAAATGCCAGCATGCCCATTGTAAGTCTGAGTACAGACATGAAAGTTGTCTTAGACCCCAGCTCAGGCCTTCCTACAGCCAGTACAGCTGTCCTACAGCCAGACAGTTCAGCCAGTAGTATGCAGCCTTTTTAGCCTAGAAATTCCCTTCCAGTTCTGGTACCAGGAAAATGGGAGAATTCAATCCCTGTGGCCCAATCACCAACCCAAGCAGAATATAGAACCCTTGAAGAGGTTTTGTTGAGTGGGGAGGGTTGTGTAGCCCAATAGCTAGAACAAAAAGGCAGCCAATTACATTAGGAAGGAATTTCAGAGGGGTCTTCCAACTACATTTCCAAGGATAAGAAAGAGAGCTGATTGAAATGATGGCAGAGAGAACTGAGAAGGAGTGTAAGGCAGCAAGGATCACAGAGCCAGCCAGCATGCTACTGAAAAATAAAGAAGTGTCTAGAAAAGGTTACGCCCAAGAAACCCCTGGCTGAATGTCATCTCATCCACTATCTTTCTTGTCCTAAGAGATTTCAATCAATGATACTATACCACCAGAATTCTGCTCTCTATCTTACACTTCTTTTGCTCAGGCTATTCATTTGGTATGTCTCTGTCATACCAGGGCCCTTATGGCCAAATGCAATATGCAGTCAGCTAGCTACTGGTACACTCAGAAGATCTCTGCTTATTTGCTTTTAAGTTCAACAGTTACTGGTATATAGATAAAGTTATATCTGTGAAGTGCTCTGTCTGGTGTGTTGCTTTTGAGACATTCAGCATATTCTTGGAGAGGAGAGTGAAGGAAGGCCAGGGCCAGTTCAACTTTTGTTACCTGCTTTTTAAATGATTTTCTGTTTGTAGGATCACTGGATAGGCAGACTTGTATTACCTCTTCGCCACTGCCACTGCCGCCTCCATCCCTGTCACAGTTCCACTACTCTTCTCTCTTATGTTCCACTTCTGATGAAATGCCAAAACAGACTGAGCTCTGACTGCTGAGTAGCTGGCTTATACATTGCTAGATCCAACCTGAGCAAAACCTGCAGCTTGGCTCTTCAGACAATACTCCCCAACCAGTGGTTTTGCCTCTTATTGGCTTGATTCTTATACCTTCTGGAAAGAAGAAGCGAGGTAGCTATGGAAAAGTAAATAGTCCAGTTGTAATTTTTTTTGGGGGGAAACAGAAAGAAAAAGAAATGGAAGGAATAGATAAAACAAAACAAAACCAAAAATTTAATAAAGTTTGGGATGTAAATTTGCTTTCCATAGGCAACATTTTAGTACCCTAATAAAAGGTTGTGATACAAAGGTAAAAAAGTCCCAATAAATTTTCTTCGTTTTAAAAATGGAAATGGTTTTGATCCCCTCCCCCACAGCAACCATTCCTAGTCTCTACAGTAGCCTTCACGAGGTTTCCAACTATGTTGAAATGCAGCTCCCATCATACAACCATTGATCATCATGATTGAGGCTCATTCAAGTTAAGGTACAAAATATTTGAAGGTCACTAAAATCTGTTCTTCGGTATTGAATCTCCTGCACACTACTGAGTATGACCTAAAGAATAAGGCATGATAAGCAGTGTGTTTGTGTGTATGTGTCCCTGTCTATCCCTGTGTGCAAGAGAGTACATGCATATTTTTCTAGCCTAGACAGATGGGCAAAACCTTCATTCCCTAAAGATTTAGCCTGATGACTAGATCATTTGCACGGTAAATATCTACACCCTTCCATAATATTGTGGCAGCTGAATGCGAACTGAAGAACAAAAAGTCATCTGTCTAGATGGCACTCTCTCCTCCCCAAGCATACCCTTGAGAGCAAATCTGTGCTCCAAATATCCATGTAAGTAGGGTTTCGTAACCAAATTAAAAGAGTGGGATGAATAATTGTGTATAAATATTATCATAGCAGAGGAACACATGGAGGCAGCAGGGATTTCAGAGAGTAGATTTTTCCTTCTCAATTTATTTTTGTTCTGAAAAAAATTATATAAGGAAAGAAAAAAGAACACAAAAGAAACTAAAAAGGCATACATTAATAACGGAAGCAGTGTTTTTCTTCTCACTGTGTCAACGGTTTCTATCTGTTCCCAGGCTCTATTAGTTGTAGAGCAGTGATCTGTAGTTATTGTTTCCTCCCTTGCATTTATTTTTACTACTGGTAGTAGAAATTTTTGTTGTTAAGTGCCATGAAGTCATCTTCAATGTAAGGTGGCCCTATGAATGCAACATGGTAATGCATCTGACCACACTTTGGTCAGCATCTGTTGACCAGCCTAATTACACTACATTACTGGGGAAAAGAAAAAAGAAAAAACAGAGACAGCATAGTGTAGTGGTTTGAGTGCTGGACTACAGCCCTGGAGACTAAGATTCAATTCCCCCTTGACCATGGAAAACCACTGGGGACCATGGCATCCCGTACACTCTTGGCCCCAGAAAACCCCATGATAGGTTCACCTTAGGGTCACCATAAGTCAGAAACTACTCAGAGGCACACAACGACAACAACAACAACAACAACAACAACGAAGGTAGAAAGACATAAGTGTCCCTCCCATTCACTCTGCAACATGCTGGGTTGAATTTCATTTAGTACTTTTTTTTTTTTTTATAAACCTGAACACTTATTTGTAAATTTGATGGAAAGCCCTTGAGATATTTCATTAAATTTATTGTGGAATAAAGCAAACCTGACAGAATTGCCCATTCAGAAAGAGGAATGGATACTTGGCTTCATAACTCTTAAATATATGGTATTCAGTCTCTCTATGTGTTTCCAAATTAGGGTTGCCACCTCATCTGACAGGCTCCTCTTGAATTTCTTCAGGACAGATGCAAGGCAGGGCTATTTCTCCAGATGGGCAGATAGGTACAAACTGCTTTTGATTTATTTGTAATGAATACATGTGATTTTTTTTTCAAAGACCTTTAAAAAACAACAGCAATGCAAATGGGACACATTCAGCTGACATATTCATCCATCTCTACACAGAAAATCTTCACCATACACTAATTAGTTCCCCATTATATTTATTTTTCTTTCTTTTTTGTGAGGCCAAGGAACACAATATTCACTCTAGCTTCCATAACCCCATAGGTTCTGCTCCCAGGTCAGCACTCAGTAGACACAGGTAGGATGATGAACTATTTTCTTTTTTGCTAAGAACTAGACACAGAAACATAACTTCTTGGCAGCCAAATGAAGCTGTTTTTGGGTAGACTGTGAATACTCACTAAAAGATGGAGCAAAACCATACCTAGACCCAATGTACCTGAGCCAGGAAACTAGGCTGTTCAGTTAGAAGTCTGTAAAATGCATTCAGTACATTCTGTTTCGAACAGGACTGAGCAATAGTCCTAATCATACAAAGACCTCAAGACTTCTTCCTAATGCTTCTCCTACTGCATTAGGCCAACTAAACTGTGAGTCAGCTATTTGGAATGCAAGTGCAACTTGATGATGAGTTGCTAGGCTACAGGAGTAGTACCTTAAGACTGAAACCCAGCCCAGTGGTATGCATAGGAGGGGCTTATGAGTGATAGGAATTATATATAAGGCAGAGAGTCCATTTGAAAAGAAAACCTTTAGTCAGATCTTGGCCAGAGAAAGCGGTTGAGCTGTGTTTAAGTAGCTGAGTCAAAAGACACAGAGAACAGGGGTCTAAGACTGGGAGTTATTGGCATAGAGTGTAATGTTAATGTAGCAACACTGTACGTTATATCAACTTTAACAAGATACTCTATTTAATGTTTCTGTAGCAAAATATAAAGTTAGTTTTATAGCAACTGAATCAATTTGAGTTGTCTGAAGCCACTCATAATAAAGAAGAACATTTGGTTCTGAAGGAACACTTAAATCTTTAGCCCTTTTACGCAAAGGTGGTGTTTAATGGGTGGAATAACAGCTAAGTGATAGTGTTAGGGCACCTTTTTAGGTTGGAACTGCAAACCAATCAAGAGAGAAATATGGGCCTGACACAACTGTCTTAACATTTGGCATAGAAATTTCAGCAGCTCAGGGATGGTGAGTACAGGCAGTACAGGTCCTGGGAAGGGAAAACTGATCCCAGGATCCAGAGAAATCTCCTATCCCTGCTCTGAAAACAGTTTGGTTTCAGTGAGTAATACGACATGTCAAATTATAGAATCAACAGCTTATTTAAGTTCAATATAGAGCCAATTTTGCTTGCTTATTGGTTGTATGTCATAAAACTCACTTTGCTACTGTACATTAAGCAAGAATGATTGGGTTATCTTAAAATCATTTGGAAGAAGAGGTTAGTGTGGGGAAGTCTCTTTTCATAGACACACAAGATGGAGGTCAAATTATTTCAAAATATGAGCAACACATTTGGTAGAAATTCTAATAGAATAGACAGTACTGATCAAACATCTCAAAGATTCTCAGTATCTATTTGTTCCTTTAAAATGTACTTGCTTATTGCTGTAATTAAAAGTCACTGAAATATAACTTGTAGTACCCATGTACCCAAGACAATTAAGACTGTCTTTGAAAATATATTTGATACTCTTTTCAGAAATGATTTAGGAATGCCATGGTTACTAATCCTTACTAATATGTGTAAGCAAAACAAAAAATCTCAGAAGTTTGCTGTATCAAGGGACAGTATACTTGAACATTTCATTGTAGAGTCTGTTTCATGGAAGAGGGGCATTTGAGAGAAGGAGAGGAGTGGGGAGGGATTTCTAATCAAGCCCACTGGAACATGTTTACAGCATCTAGTAAAATGTGTATTAGTAGAGAATTATATAGTAAATTGATTCATAAAAAAACCCTAATTAAAGAGCAAGAACTAAGTGTGTCCTTTGGGGTGGAAAGTCTTATACAACCTTACTAAAAATTCATGGCTACATATTTACTATTCACATCTTAGTTTCCCACATAGAGGTTTTGAGTAACATTTGAGAGATAAGAAATAAGGTTTTCATGCTCCACATTGCTAAACACAGAGGTTGCAGCCTAATGAAGGCCCTTTTTGCATGGCATTTCCGATGTGAAAGGGCCCCTTGAGTGTCACGCACATGTGAGGAGTGGTCCACACGATGCACTCACATTTGTGCTCCACTCAAGGGCCTGACATGGACCGCACATGCATTTTTTCATTTTTGGCTTGAAGCTGAAAATGCTGTGTGGTCGCACATTGCTCCGGAGCCCCCCGCACACTTACCTTGCATGCGGAGCCTCGGAAGTTGGGCTGGTTGCGCTTCCTGCTCTCAGTGCAGCCTGGGAGGTCCCAGGCTGCACTGTGAAAGGAAGAGGCGGGGCTCTCGGATGAGCAGGAAGCTCGTGCGGAGCCGAAGAAGCAGGGAAGTGAGAGCCTCTCTCTAGAGGCTGCTTGCGCGAGTGCCGCACCCCAGCACCACGAAAACGTAAGGTGAGAAAAGGGTCAAAGTCTTAACATACATGGCAGTTGTGATGGGGCAATTTCCACTCACACTTCCCATTTTAGTGTACTAGATTCTTGTAAGTTGGCATGCATACCATTAGATAGATAATTTTACTTATGCTAGCTAACATACATAACATAGAGGCAATGTAGCTTGATAGTTGGACTGGGATTCTGGGAGAGCTCAAATCCTCACTCAGCTGTAGGTGAGGATTTGAGTGACCTTAGGCAAATCATACTCTCTCACCCTTGGAAGAAACCAGTGGCAACCTCCTATGAACAAATCTTGCCAAGAAAATCCCGTGATAGGTTTGCCTTAGGGTCACCATAAATCAGAAACAACTTCAAAGCAGACAACAAAAAGGACCTAAATGCCATGAAGGCACCAGATCCCATCTGATCTTGGAAGCTAAGTGGTGTCATCCTTAGTTAATATTTGGATGGGAGATTGCCAAGAAATACCAGGTGCTGTAGGCTCTTCCTCTTTCAGAGGAAGGAACACAGTAAGGAGTATTCCTTGCCTAAGAAAATCCTATGGGGAAAAAAAAGTCCTCAGGTAACCAAAAGTTGACAGCAACTTGAAGGCACATAGATATATATAAAAGAAACAACATGCATACAAACGTACCCGCATATATGCAGAAAGGGAGTAGAACGTATGTTTGTAAGATGAAGGCTGAGATCCTACACAGAGGAGGCAGAACACAATTTTATACTTATCAAGTATTATGCTTACACAATAATGGCACAACACTGCTTTGCTGATGAATTGCAATGTTGCATAACTAAATGTGCTGCCAAATGTGTGTGTACATCAGCATTCTCAAGGAATATCCATGCAGGATGTTCATGTATGTCCATGCAAAAACGTGCTTCTTTCTTCAATGTGTATCTACGTGCAATGGCATCACATCCACATTTCCTGTTGCTCAACCTTGAACATTGGGCAGAAATATCCAACTGTTTTTGTAGAGAACTTACCATAGGTAGCATGACAACAAGATTCTGGCGATGATACGATATCAGAGAAGAAGTAGAGGTAGAACTGGGAGACGGGGCAGAACTGAGGAGAAAGGGCAAAAAGTAAGAAAACATTGTTTTGAGCAACAGAAAATTATGTCACTTCCTGCACTCGAGGAAAATAAATCCTTTGAAAATTAGGCTAGTAGAAGGAGTTCACAGATCTAACACATTGGAAAATACAGTCAACCCTTCAAATTCAAGGATTTGACTTTTGTGAATTTAATTATGAGTTTGAAGATCAACACCCCCCTCTTCTTTGTCTGGCACCACCGTTCTTCTTCCGGATCTTCTGATCAGGAAAACTCCATCTGGTTTTAAAGATACTACCAGCAGCCTCTCATCTTCCAGTGCATCTCTCCACTTTTCTTCTCCGTCTCCTCAGACCTCCCTCCATTCCCAATAACAGCAAGCCCTCCCTTTCCTTCCTGCACACATTGGAAACTTCACTCCTCTCCCAGATTCTCAACTGGGTTTTAACTTTCTCTTCCCCCGCCCCCCACTCATGTCTCTGTTCAGTCCCAACAACAGCAACCTCTCACTTATCTTCCTGTACACATTTGAAACTTCACCCTTGATGGGAGGCTGCTGGTCCTTTTGGTAAGGGAAGTGAGAGGTTGCCCTGGGCCATATTCAATTGTTTGTTTATCTAACTCTACTGCATACTCTGAGAATACCACTGGCAATGGAATACAAAGAAACCTTTCAATGATAGTGTTCATTCTTTAGAACTGGCTTCCCTGGATGTTGAGAGATGCAGAAACAGCATTTATCTTCAATTTCCTTGTGGAAACGTATCTGTTTACAAAGGCATTCCTTCCCTTGCAATTATTTTCACTTTTCTCTTTCTTGTAATGATTATTGAACATCTTTAATTATTCTTAATATTTCACAATTTATTTTTAAGGTGTTTTAGATTGTATTTAGATTGTTTCATGGTTACATCTAATATGAAATTGCTTGGAAATCTTATGATATCAAGCTATGTGTGTGTGTGTTTGTGTCTGTGTGTGTTTAAAATATTTGCACACAACAATTATTAAAAAGAGAAACAGGAGCAGCTCCCCTGTGTTTCAGACAAAGAAAATCTATTTCCCTAATGTACTACTTGATTCTATTAATTGGAAGAAAAGGACTGAACATCAGACATTCTGGGCTAGAACACTGAGCTGTAGCTCAAGGGCTGATGGATGATCTAAAGAACAAATGGCTCTTCATTCCACAGAGGGAAGAAAGAGAGAGGTATCCATAGGTGTGAAACGCTAGTAGTAACTTACCTACAAGGAACAGAATATTAACCTACAAAATTGTCTGCCATGGTTGATGCTCTGGCATGATCAGAAAAAAAGTATCTGTTGTTTATGAGAGCCAGCAAGCAAGAACAGAAAAGTTGATTCAGCTAGGAATGCAGCCCTGCTGAATAAGAAAGTTAGGAAGTAACAACTCACAGGTAACATTACTTTCCTAGTCAACAATGGTGAAACCAAGTTATCTTTCAAAAGTAATGGAATAAGTGCAAATGGGATTGTTTTTTGGTGCAACGAGTTTAACAACAACAACAACAATGACAATTGCTGTACTTTGTCCATAGTACAAACAATTCCTTCCAAAACTTGAAATTGTAAAGTATACAATACAAATTTGGAGACACCCAGTCCTTGAAGTTAACTTTGTTCTTTGTTTTTGACAGGTTAGTTCTGACATAATGCATATCTCTCAATGACATCCTTTCTTCCAAGTTAGACTTCTTGGACTGCTTTAAGGCATTTTGGAGACATTTTAAGTGGGATCTTCCAAGTTCTATGCCATTAACTTGCCAGTTCTAAGAGTTCTTCCACTCCCCACCCCAACAAAAGAGATAATGAAAAGGAATAAATAGTGCAGTAAGTTGTTTTTGAATACTGTAACAACTCAGCAGCATAGGAAGTGGCAAGCTGCACCGTGGAAGGGAGGCACATGTCGTTCACACTACTTTCCCACAAGCAACTGGCTGGATGCAGAGGGGAGCATTCCCATCGTGCTCTTGTCCTGGCAGTGGCACCGCCGGGATTGTGATGGGACAATGATGGATGGAGATGGGTAAGGTGCAGAAATGACCTTAGATCGAATTGTTACTCTGAGGAGCAGACCTGTTGACTCAATTAGACCTACATAACTATAAACTTATCAAGTTCCTATTGACTCAGTGAGCTTCTTAAAGTTGGGATTGGCAACTGGGTTTAAGCCTTTGTTTATCTATACAATGCCTGGTGATGAACAAGATGACTAGAATGTTTTACAGACAAACCTATGTTATATTATGTAGGCATAATGCACACGCACACGCACACACATCCTATTGACTTACTCAAGCCTACTTCTGGAAAACTCTAATATTTAAATCAATAAAATAACCTTATAGGATGTATATGGCTTCAGAGGCTATAAGATCAATGGGGTGGGGAGTTTTTGGTGCTGCAGAGTGAGGAAAGGGATGACAACCTGCACAGTGCTCCCAAAAAGGAGATACTTAGGCAAAAGGGAACCTAATACATGTGTACGCCACTAATAGTGTGCCAGCTGTAGTGTGTTTACATCTCCAGGCTACAGCAGGTATCAAAGGAAATGTCCTTTCTCTGTAAATCAATGTGGACAGCTGCAGTGAGTCTGAAAAGCAATTTTCTGCCCTTAGAATTGCATACACTGAGAAAAAAATAAATCCCCTCAGAACCCTCCAGATGTGTTTGTAAGTCTAATTCTGGGTTGATATGTGGGTATCTTTGATGCTAAAAAGTGCATGAGGGGCTATAACACCCTCAGAGGAGAATGGCCACATCTAGAAATTTCTAGGAAAGACAATTCAATTTTTTGCCTGAAAGCAGCCAGTCCACAGTTTGGAGGTGTTGAGATCACCGTTTTGGGGACTGCATGTGGCTTCAGGGCCATACTTTGCTCACTCTTCTGTAAATGGTCACTAGAGCACTAAGACATTAGACCATCATAGTGCGAGACTTCTACACCCAAGCTGCTGCTGATGGAGGATAATGTACAGTCCCGGGCTGTACAGGAGGCTTCGTAGGCTGTGTGGTAAGTCCAGAAGGTACTATATGGCTTGATCTAACATAGATGTTTACCTGGATATCTCTGAACCACAAAGGATTTGATAAACGACCAGTCTCAAATCCCTATTGAATTGTTTACTTGAAGTTCTTTGGTTCTCAGACAGACACAGTTTAAAAACCGAAGCAAAACAACCCATGCTATTTCTTTTGAAACATGCATTCATTAGTATTTTATTGCACAGATGATGTAGTGATCAGTCTTCCATTCTAGAAGGCCTTCAAGGCACTAAGAAGGCCTTAATAATATATGTGAGAGCATTTTACCTGCAGAGGTAATATTATTGATCTAACACCATTAAGGTCTGCAATTGGTTGGGAGGGTGAGGAAGCAAGCCCTATTTTTTTTTCATAGCAACTCTCATTGTTTGTTTGTTTGCTGTGCTTTGTTTTGTTTATTTGCTTCTTTTTTAATAGCACTCCACATTCTCAGTTGATTTGACAGGCAACAACAGGGGGAAAAAGGATATTCTACCTGCTCCTGTGTCTTCCTAGCTGCTTGATAATGTCAATCAATGAATAAATTCATTTCCTTACAATTACTTGCACACAAAATGCCTGTTACCAATTCAAATATTATGTACATAAATAGAGATCATCAGAAATGACATGTCACTGATGATGCTTTAATGTTTGAGAAGCGCACATACACACACACACACACATATTTGCCCCTCAACCAAGAAGATGCTTTTAATGTTGTGAACTGGATAAGAGATGCTGAAATTACTGTGCTATGCAAGACAGCCATCAGTAAAATGCCTCATTGATGGTGAACCAGAGAAATGGGGTCTGTCAATTTTTAGATAAGGCTGGGAAGTTGAAACTAAACTTTGCTAGGAACCTATTTACTAGATTCTTTTTGTGACAATCCATGGGGACATTTCTTTCTTCTACCTTTTTTTGCTAGAGTTGTGTGTAAAGAGTCTCTAAAACGTTTCCCCTGTATTTGTGGGGATAGGAATGAGGAGAGGGATTTCACTGAATTTCTCCAGGTGGGGAGTTATTCGCGTGTGTGTGTGTGTGTGTGTGTGTGTGGGTTTTTTCCCAGAGGAAGGTTGGTGCCCACCATTAAGCACAATAGCAGCATGGCTCCTTTCTTTTTCTGAAAGGATTTCATTTTTCTGTTGTAGCTGCTATGAGCAGAAGGAACAGCAATGGGCTTATCTGTGTGGCCACCATTCTGCGGTTTCTCTCACCCAGCATCTTCTTCTGACAATAGCAAAACAGATTATAAACTTTAAGAGACATTTTGAAGGAAGTTAGAATTTCCATATGATTCACGTTGTGTCAATGTACTGCATGCTTCTGGCTTACAAATTACATGCTAAGATCTTCTTCTGAGTATCCGGGTATCTCAATCAGGTGAGAATAGCTACAGGACAAAGGATATTTTCAGTGGTGGTAACTAGGCTGTGAAATATCCTCCCCAGGCCAGACAGCATTGTTTATTAACTTGCCTTAATTTCATTTTTGTAGCAAGTGAAAACAGTTGTCGAGAATTTTCTCAGACTTTTAAAGCTGATTCTATTTTATTTGTTTTCTCTGGAGTTTGTTTTATTTTATGCCTTATGAATTTATTTACATAATTTAATCTGATTTTTTTAATATTTGTAGAAGGCCACTCTGAGAACATGATTATAAATTGACATGGAAATAGTACAAGTAAAGTTTTTTTTGTTTTGTTTTTTAAAGGACATCCATGTAACCAGTATGGTAGGGATTATAATTTCCAGTGAATCATTCTGCACTTAAGTGATATTTCTTTTATCAGATTCAGCTGCTGTTACATCAGGCAGCACAAGAAAAAGGAGAGAATCAAAACTAGACCAACCTTCTGAGAAGCCACCTTTATAAATCTTTGCTTTTCTCTAAATATCATACAGCAGCTGAGAAATATTACAATGGTAAGGCTAAAATGTACCATAATAGTAACAAAAAAGTTTTGGACTATTGTTACCAGACCCTACCCCCCGACACTTAGATATGGTTTAATTGGTGAAATATGATTTAATTCACAAATATATTAATTGGCATTGATATAAAACATGCCCTGCTATGCCTGCATTGCCAAGCTGGACAAGAAGGAAAAACTACCTGAACACATACACTTTAAATTAGGTCAAAAACTCCCTCTAGGTATAGCCAGTTCATAGTCAGGAAATCACCAGGTAGCTCCAGAGATAATAGATTTGCAGCTAATCTTAATGTCTCTGCCTTTTGGGACAATAGCAACTGGGAGGTTCCCACCAAAACGCTGGTTCTCTGATATCCTTTTCCTCTGATCAAGCAACCTTTCCTTTGTCCTAAAACCTGCCTGACAAGCCAAAGCTATCAGGCAACCATTAGCCCTTTGTCATCTAACACTAAGACCATCAACCGATTTTGGACCTCATTGCTCACTCTGCGAATTCTATTGTTTATTTGGCCAGAGAGCAATTCACACCCTTGCCCTCCAGGCAGAAATCATATATATAAAATACTAGTTTTGGCCAATCAACTTGAAGTACACTGATTGATGATCTCCACTCTGCTACTCTGATTCCCAATTATGTACTGTCCTTAGACTCAGGTCTAAGCCACATCACTGTTTCTTCACTGCTCTTCAAGACTGATAAATATCACCCACTACAACCTGAAATCTCGCTATCTCAAACTTTCCTCCCTTTTTATTCAGTTAGCCTTGTGTGATTGCATGACTGTTTGGCTGTCATGTGTGATTAATTCCCTTAATAAAACACAATTCAGCTTATTTTCTGATCTCTGGCTGGTTCTTCCCTGAAAAAGTACTGGTAAACTTAGGTGGAAAGATCTCATTGTCTTAACCCCCTCCCATAGGCCTCCTAAATTGAGCTAATAATTCCCCACCTTTGCACAGAGGTACTGGCATCACAGGTGAACCCCTGAGTCACCCACATTTTGGGATAACATTATGTCTTCTTAGAATGTAAACCTGTGTCAGGTTATCTCAGACAAAAGCCAAACCAGTGTGTTTCTGCTGAAGAACACCTTTATTAAACTAAGGTACGATCTAGAGCAAGAGTACAAGTACTCACGACTTTACAGCCAGCAGTCACACCTAGGGACAGAGGTCTGTTCTGCTTCACTCAGGGTGCAACAGGATAACATTTTTAGTCCCCTTCCATTAAAGAACTACTGTAGAATGAGGAATTGCAACAGGGGTTCTGCTTCTGATGATTGCACCTCAGATTGATGGGGCGGCTGGAAACATCATTCTGTAGTATCCCTGTTGCCAGAAGAACAGAACTCCATCACTCAGTGTGGTTGCTGGCTGTTATAGGAGGCTTAAGGGAGCCTTTGTAAATGTGACAATAGTACCACAATTGCAAAAAATGAGTACAGAGCAGTAACAAATACATTAAGTCTAGCTTACACATTTGTAACTGCTCTAAATTATGCCAATCTATATCAATATTTTTTTCACAAATTTCTGGGAAGTAATATTCGTATAATTCAAGTCACTGTTCTTCTCTGAAATGAACTGTACACCTTTCAGATAGAAGGACTATAAAGTATTTTCTGTTGGATTGCAGTTTTTGGTTGACATGGCCAGACTGTCCACCTGACAGAGCAGAAAGCACCCACTGCTATAGATCTCAAAATATACACTCTAAGCCATTAATGATTAAATATTGTGTTATTGCCTTGAATGACAGAACATACTATACAATATCCATTAGTGCATTAATACTACATGAAGCCATTATGTTGTTTCCACCCCACTATTAACGTAATTGGTGATAACATGCGGGAGGAGGAAATTTGATATTTTTTGAACCTCCAGAGGAGGAAAAGTGCTTGCTTTTCACTGTAAGTTTTCCACAAGGCAGTACACCTAGAGTGCTTCTGGCAGTAGAAGGCAAATTTCTAAAAATACAAGTAGAACATATATAATTAAGAGTTATCTCATATAACTGGTAAACTCTAGTAATCTCTGGAATCATGTTTGAATTGTCTTGAGAGTACTCATCTTGGAACCATGTGTATAGTAACCACCATAGACATGCTGATTTCTACCACCCCAGCCATACTCCATGCCATAGATTGTCCCTTGTCCGTCTGATGTTAATGAAGATGGCAGCAGATCACCCATCTATTTATTATCTTTATATCTTACTCTTATTTCCATAGTGCTCAAGGTGGTATAAATGTAGCAAGCAGGAAGCCAGATTGCGACTAAGCCAAAGCTTATTTGGTCTTCTCCTTGATGGAAATAGCTGTATTGGCTGAATTTAGCTGGTGCAAAAGGAGGAGAATTTCATCTGAGTTTGTTGATGTGTGGGATTTACCAACATTTTCAGATTTCTCCACATAAAAGATGAAAAGAACTTGACTCTTTTTTTAAAGTACACTGAAAGAGAAAGAGAAATGTATAATTTTCCCTCTCTATTCTCAGTTTACAGGGAAACAAACAAATAAACAATCTGAACTGACCTGTGTGATGATTCCACCAATTCACTGCCTTGGGCATTTCCTTGCCCTACACAGTGGCAAACCAACATAGCCATGTCTACTAACTGGTCACAGGTATAATGACCTAAAAGCCTACAAGAACTGTCTCATATATATAGTCAATGGTGGAAATGGCTATAGTAAAGATACTGATAGTAGTAACAGCTTGGAAAGAGCAATAGCCTGGGAAGATATTTTTGTCTGAGCAAACAAACTATCTGGCTGTATTGGTTGAGAACAGAGATGGGAATCTATTCTCCCCTGAGTCTTTATTGGAGAGAGGGTGTTCAAAGAGCACTTATGATGACGTTTCCCCCCAGGATGTACCTATTTTCATCTGTGAAACACAGATCAACTCTTTTATACAAGAATGTGAGGGTGGTGGTGGGGAGATGTTCCACATTTTCAGCATCACTTCCAGTGTCAGTCCCATTTCCATGAATCAAAGCTGCCTAATATTGTGCTGGCAGCGATTTTGATAATTGCAGAGAATATGTACAGAACATTTACCGCAAGTGTTCTATACACATATTTGTTGGTAGCGTCTTCAACATCTGGAGTGCTAATTAAATCAGCATGTATTTCTGCTCATGTCTACAAACCGTCATATTTGGTTTCAGATTGTTTAACTCATGAAAATTCATTAGCACATACCTGAATTCTGACATTGGATGCTTGTACTAGTCTGTACGAAGAATCCTTGAGGTCATGCAGGGAGGTGTTTTACTAACTTCCTCATTTTCCACCCTCAACCAGCTCAGTACAAAAGGGTTTTTTTTAAAAATGAATGAAAATAAATAAATAAATAAAGGTTCTTTCTTGATTTTTCTAGGCATTTGAGAAGCAGAGTATTCACACACACTAAAACCATTTGATCATAGAAAAAGTGTTCATCCATGGACACATTCATGTATTCTTTCTACAAAGTCAACAGGCCGTACATGCCTATGGCAAAAGAAAGTATTTTAAAAGCAAACGAAGAAAGCAGGATTCCTTATATCTGGGAGGGTAAAGCAGAATTGGCGTATACGTGTACAGAGGACTCTCATTCTCCTACACAATAATTCTTTGTGATGGAGCTCTCTACCCATGCAGCTCATGTCATGGGATCCTGTAGCACATAAGAGGGATCTTGGGCCCTCTTGAGAAATAGCAGCTGAATTTTTCTCTTGAGGTGCTGATATTCCCCCATCAATAAATCAAAGGAGAACAATGACCAGCCAAAAAACTCCAAGAAATCAAGGCAGCTAAAAGTTTGGTTGAATGACTCATGTAGAAGTGTCCACAGGATGGAGAAAGTCTCCTTATGCGTTGACTTCCATAAATAATACTGATGGGGTGGGGTTCTGAAAGTTTCATTTTTAGGTACTATGCAGTGAAAAGAGTGGGTACACTAGATTCCTCTTTTGTGCATATTTATGGGAATGCACACAGACACACACAACATTTGGTTTGCCTTCAGATGTTTCCTTGTATGCTGATTCTGTATTTGGACCTTAGAACTGCCTTCAGACTTAATGGCCCAGTATTGATTTTTGCTAACTTCTAACTGCTCCCTTGTGCTGTATATAGCAGGAGAGATTAAACATTTTGAAATGTGTAATAAAATTTGAAGTCAATCAGTTTTGCAATGGCAGTATCTAAGGAATAAAATACTAAAGGCAAATTAAAACAAGCTGAAATGAAAGAGAGATGAAGAGATAATGCACCATTAGTAATTCACAGCTATTAAAAATATAGAAAAGGAAGATGCAAAGTTTTTTTTTTTACAGCTGTCTGAAAAAAAATTGAACTTGAGTCCACACAGGCCACCACTGAAAAGGCCTTTTCTGGCCTGTCTGCCCACCGTATAGTTATGAGTCCATGAGCAAGGCAGGCAGTTGGTCAAGTAATCTTATCCTAAGTCACTTTTTGTTCTAGGTCAAAAATGAACACACTGAATTATATTCAGAAATGCACTGGTAGCCAGTTTAACTAGTACAGCACTGATATTGCATGTTCTATCTATTTGATTCCTACTGGCAGACTTTTACATAATATACAATTATAACTGACCTTCCTCCGCTCTTTCTCCTTTTCAACAGCATATATGTTTCATCAAAAGATCCCTCTATAGATTTTTTATTTTGTAAGAAAAGCTATTCCTTTGAAAATAGGTAGGTAAACTGCAGCTGTATTTCTAATATGGCTGAGACTAGGGCTCTTTCTACATCTTACCTGTGTCTGGCATCATCCCAGTGTCGTTCTGGCAGTGGCTTTGCTGGGATGAGAGTGCAGATGTGAACTCTCTCCTCCACACCGGCTGGCTCCCTCTCAATGGAAGCACGATGGACATGCCTCTTCCTTCTGCAGTGCAACCAGGCACTTTCCCAGGCTAATCTGGGGAAGGAAGCACCTCCATCATGCTTCTGGGGCTTCTGCAGGTCAGGTAGGTGTAGGATAGTTGCACGATCATGGGTCATTGATGGGGGAAAAACATCAGTGATTTAATTCATGATCATCATTCCACCTGTCAATGGGAGAAGGACAGGACCATGATGGCATCATGCAGAAGCATTGTTGTGTCTTGCTCCTCTCCTATCCCCATTCTGGAATGGGAGGCTCGTGAGGAAAGGACCTAGGAATCCATCAAAGGCAGTGACACTTTCTGCTACTTGCTTTTGAAAGAAGGAAGCAGAAAATCATTTTTGAGTAAGACTGAAATTTAGTAGGAGTACAAAGAATATTAAAGAATGTTCAAAAATATAGAATCATAGAGTCATAGAGTTGAAAGAGACCACAGAGGCCATCCAGTCCAACCCCCTGCCATGCAGAAACCCACATCAAAGCACTCCCAACAGATGGCTATCCAGCCTCTGCTTAAAAACCTCCAAAGAAGGAGACTCCACCACACTCCAAGGCAGTGTATTCCACTGCTGGACAGCTCTGACCATTACAAAATTCTTCCTGAGGCTCAGGTGGAATCTTTTTTCCTGTAGTTTGAATCCATTGCTCCTTGTTCTCATCTCAAGAGTAGTAGAAAACAAGCCCACTTTCTCCTCGACATGACATCCCTTCAAATATTTAAACATGGCTACCATGTCCCCTCTTAATCTTCTCTTCTGCAGACTAAACATTCCCAGCTCGCTAAGCCGCTTCTCATAAGGCATGGCTTCCAGATCCTTCACCATTTTGGTCACCCTCCTTTGGACATGTTCTAGCTTGTCGTTATCCTTCTTGAAATGAGATGCCCAGAACAGAACATAGTGTTCCAGATGAGGTCTAACCAAAACAGAATAGAGTGGCACTATTAATTCCCTTGATCTAGATACTGCATTCCTATTGATGCAACCAGGAATCACGTTGACTTTCTTGGCTGCCGCATCACATTGCTGACTCGTTTTTAGCTATTTTTCCACTGAGACTCCTAAATCTCTTTCCCACCAGAAACTAAGGAAGCTAAACTAACTTCTTGCCTCCTTTGAGAAGAAAATGAGTGATGAATTACATTCTTAATATTTAGGATGTTAAAGATTTTCAGTGGAATGTTTTCCCAGAAGCAGTGAGTGGGTTAGAACAAGTCTGCTCAACATCCAACTCAGGCGGCCAAATACATCTGAAGTGAGATCTGAAACCTGGAAGGAGAGAGTGAGAAATCACTCATGATCTGGCCCCATTTCAAGTCTGATCCAGCCACATTTGAACTACCTCCAGTTAAAAATGCTTCTGTTGGTCCATCCCCCTTCCTACCATACACACATTTCCTAAGCAGGACAGGGGTTAGCAAACATTATTGGTAGTCTCTACTATCACTGAATAGAGCAACAGCTCCCAAGGCAAATCCTGAACATGGAGAGTGTGTGCCCTACTTTTCAGAGAACAGTACTCTAATTGAAGGTGTCCTCTGTAGGCTCTCCAGTCAACAAATGAGCAAATCTGTTAATTTTGCTCACTTCCATGTTTGAATTTTGTAAATGTTGGAAAATTCTTATTAAAAAAAATGAACTGAAATGGAATTCCCACCATCTTTGGACTGGAAATAAAAAGGAGCAACAGAAGGTCAGGATGAGGATCCACTCTTTAGCACTCCAGTTAGTGTTGATTTATCATGTGAGAAAAGTATACTGCTGTGAGAGTTTTTCAGCAGCTATGTACACACAAACACACACAAACACACACACACACACACACACACACACACAAACTAACATCTATGCCCTCTCCTCCCATCCCCAGTGATGCATTTTTACTTTTTTATTGGTAAGTGGTCACATTATTAGCTAGGAATCACATATCCTTTGAGAATATATGTATAGTTTCTTCCAAAGGATCATATGGTTTTTCTCTTCCTTCAGCAAACATAGCCAAATTGGTTAAATCTCCTAGTTTTGCTGCCTATTTGAAAACCACAGGAAAAAAAAAATGAAAAACAAGAAGGCTGCCAAATATCCCATGAGCATTAATCTGCCACTATATTGCTCTTTTTGGCTTCTTGGGTTATACGTTCTGCAGGCTGAGGTTGTCCGTGTCTAGTACATATATTTAGGTGAAAGCAATAACATCATGGCAGGTGTGTCTTAAAACTGAGAGGCAACAAGGTCACAACCAATTCTCCCATTAATCACAGTCACCAGTCACTTCTACTATTGGGAAGCAGATTTGAGGTGTCATAAAACAACAGCAAATTATTAGCTATTTAAGGTATTATATTTATGCTGCCAGGGAAAAAGGGACAGACACTGTTTAGATTTTTCTGTGTCAAGTGCCAGAAAAGCTTGGCACTTTGGGAGTGCACCTCAGGACTGCAGGATGGGCCTGGACAATGTTTAAATGAGACGAATAGGTACTGGAAACCTGTATCAGTTACTTAGGTCATTTCCACCCTCCACGGTTACAGTGCTATTTTCCCCCTTTCAACCTCCTGTGGAATTCTGGGGTTTGTAGTTTACTGAGGCCAAAGGGCTCTCTGGCTGAGAATTCTAAAGGCCCCTCCCCAAACTGCAAACCCCAGGATTCCACAGGATGGTGAAAGTAGAATAATAGCACTATAGCAGTGTAAGGGAGAAATGGCCTTAGTTAAGTATGCTCTGTAACCTCTCCTGACTCAACCCTTCCCCCAAACCTGACAGAAACATTCACCTGCACTCCAGTCACATATAGGATGGATCTCCTTCTCCCCACTCAGCTGATGCCCAATAAAGTAGGTTGCGTGGAGATTTGCCATCATGGCAATGCTATCAAAATCATGGCTAACTAGCAACTGTGGATATGAAGCAATTACAGATGAGTAAATCTAGGTAGCTATTCAGTGTTCATGACTGTTAGTTAGTCATGATTGTGGCACAATGGCCACAATTGTAATTCTTCCCAAAACTTAATTTGCTGAGCATCAGCAGCATGGAGAGAAGAAGATCCATTCTGCAGGCAATAGGAAGACGAACAAATGGCATTTCCATCAGGTTTGGAAGGCTGGGTCAGGAGATGTGACTTAATTAATTAACTAAGTAGCTGATACAGGATTCCAGCCAGAGTTTTTAATGTTTCTGTCTCTCTGTGTGTGTATGTGTGTCACTTTGCTGATGGAAATAGAATTTAAATACCAATCAATGTTCTGTTGCATGATGATACAAGCAACAATAACACCAGTGAGACTGAAAGATTAAATGATAATCATCAATTTCATTGCTGGTTAATCTGAAATAAACTCACTTCATAGAAAGGATTTGAAAAGTGCATCATTTTCTCTTTTGGCAATGAGGAGATGCATATTGATTCTCCTAAAACTCCATATTCATCAGTTTTTGTTCTATGGTTATGCCATCCATCACTATGAAACCTTCAGAGAGAAAGAAGTTGGTAGCACTTATGCGTTCTTCATCAGATGCATCAGATGTAAAATTAAATCTACAATATTTATGTTTCTTTCTCTTAATTAGTCTCGAAGGTGCTACGAGATCCCTTTTCATACCAATTCGAACTAACATGTCTATGACTTTGAATTCTATGAAACCTTCAGAACAATACTCCTGTTTTTCTCATTGGAGGTTTAATGCCTGCTCTGAAATTTATGCACTCTTAAAATCCATATTCAGGAAGATCTCTGACACTTTGCTCTTTGCTTAATGAGTACATTTGGCTACATACAGAATATTAAGAAATGACATTTTAGTTCTGCAATTGGACTTCTAATGTTGGGCTTTTTGTGGTAAGCCAGTGAGATGCATTTCCCCTCCTCACCCACTCTATTCCAGTGAAAGAAAAAGAAAATCCTACAAGTAAATAATTAATTATGAGCATGTAATGGAAAGACATAACTGGCAGAGTTTCTCACTTTACACAGACATAAAACATTATACAGCCAATTTCTACGTTCGTTTTTGGAAAATTGTTCCTTTAACACAGTTAAAATTTTAAAACTTAGTGGTCTGTCAGTAATGCAAAGATGAACAATTATAATAGACTGGGGACAGCCAACCGGCATCATTTTGACATGAAGAACAATTCCCCCGGCTCACAATATTCCTACCACATTTTAATCACGGTGGATATGTCTCTCTGTGTGTATGAGTTTGTCCATAGTTTCACTTTCAATGGAAACAGCATTAAAGAAATCCACAGAGGTGGGAGTGTTCCACTTTGTAATGTTATAATTATTTAGGTTTGTTATAGCTGATAACTTTGAGATAGAAGCTTAACACTCATGGCAAGTCAAGATCTGAAGTAAGGGATACACAAGCACAACACAGAAAACTACACACTCACCAGGAACCATAGACCAAGAAGTAAGAGAAGAATGCCATACCACAATATAGCAGGCTGGGTGACTGATACATAGAGGCAATACACAGCAACTTCTAGCAGATATATTTTGGGGTTTTGATGATCTGATGTACAGCTGTTGATGTCACTTCATTAGGCTTTACTTTCATTTGCAGGCATTTAGATGTACATGAATTCTTTAGACTCGTTGTAGACGGAGCTCCATGCCTTGATAACCAAGTATGGAATAACAAGACCAGGCACAGAAAGATGGGTTAAATAAGGTCCCATGTTACTGCAGTTTAGTCCTATTTGGCAATAGCACCCAATATCACTTTGATATCATAATTTGGCCTTACCATACCATCCTTCTCCACGTGTTTGTGAGGCCCCCGAACAAGCATGAAACTAGGCTCAGCACTTAACTGCTGAAATATCCTCAAACAATGCAGGCAAGCCAGACCTCCCCGGCAAACACCGCATTATGTATGTGTGCTACCTACAAAAGGCTCCCTGCCCCGATCAGGCAACTTGACAAAGGTTGAACCACCTACTGTCAAGTGTTGCATATTTACATATTGGCTACACCATTGTTAATTCGGCTCTGATTCCATCATGCTAAATTGTGACCTTTCGGAGACATTGTCTCGCACCCAAAACTCATTGTTGTCCCCGAGTGAGGCATAGCCTGCAGTCACACTTCTCCCTATAAAAACCCCTGATTCTGAGACCATCCTCGGATCGCTCCCGAGTTCCAGACCGCCTTGCTGCTTCTTTGCTTGGTGAGCTTCCCCTCAGCTCCATGTGCTGAGCCACATCAAACCCCAGCATCGCTCTGTATCTTCTTCCAGGCTTCGGGAACAGGTGTCGTATCACCCGAATCAACTATCCCCCTAAAAATCCCGCTATCTTACTCACACCTTTATTTTCCTTAGTTATCTGTATGCATGCGTTGCTTACATTGGGTGCCTATATTTAATAAAGATCATTCATTACTTTCAAACTGGTCTGCTTCTTGACTTGGCCTGACCTTGTGAACACTGGGTTACAAGATCCTGCTAAGTTACCCTGCCTCTCGTAATGCTAAAGCAGTGCTCAGAGCTAATTTTCCCCACCTATAGTTGAGCACATTTTGGTGTCCTTCACGGGACCCCCAGTAAACAGGGTAACACCCAACCTATTTAAGTTTTATTGGCTTGGACATGGAGCAAGAAAGGAGAGCAAACTGATGCAGGTCCAGCTGAGGCAAGGTGTCACCCAGTGACAAGGCTTCAGCTCTGAAGGGAATCCAAATAGTTGAGTTGCTCCCCAGCTGGCTGGAAGTGGGAGACAACCTGAGGACTCCTACCCAAGCTACAGAACTATACAAGTAAGAACCCAGATCCCAGATCCTCAAGGGTAACCTCCTTCCCCACCCCTTGAGCCAAGGAACCCTAAAAAAGGACGTTCCTGAACCTTATCCTACACCAAAGGTGCCAAAGGTGATCACTGAAGACTTATCATCCCCCATCTGCCTGGTGACAGCTTATTTATTGACACCACCCATAGCCAATTGTCAAACTTCCACAGGCATGGGATGGGGTAGGTAGGGGAAAAAAACTGGTAAAATGAGAAAATTCCTATCTGGGCCTGAAGTAACCAGTAAAACTTGCACTACACTAAGGGTGAGAGGGTGGTCAGTGCTATGAAGATCCATAGAGGCATGTGAGAGAGCTTCTGACTCCATCCTCATCACACGTAGCATTCTGGTATCTTGTGCCAGATGAAAAGCACCAATGTCTCTTCCACAGAGGGTATCACACACCTAGCCTCCTCCACAGCCTAATTTGCCATGTGAGTCCAGACAGTTATTATGTAGAGAGTTCTTTTTGTACAGTTATAAATCTTTAAGAAGTTGTCACAGGAAATTCTATCTATCCATATATTGGCATGCCTAGAGTCTACCCATAGATGTTAATACAAATTCACCTATGTTGAGACAGAATCTCCATTTCTACAAACTGTAAGCATTTATGGGATATTACAAAAACGTCAATCTCCAAAGGACGAATGCAGTACAAGCCAAAACAAACCTGACACAATGCAAAAGCCAAGAACTTGAAAGAATGAGGATGTGTTGCTGAGTATTCACAATTGTACTCACAATGTTGTCAGTAGTGTCTCTGAAATATGGTCTATCTGTAATATGAATGCATTAAACTACTAGAGGTTTTCGTAGAAAGAGACAGTGGGGCATTGTGTCCTGAGTGTTGAACAAGGACTCAGAAACACTAGGGTTAGAGTCCACACCCAGCCATGGATTCCTACCGGGTGACCTTGGGTAAATCACACTTTCTCAATCTTAGAGAAAGCCAGTGCCAAATTACCTCTGAATAAATCCTTTCAAGAAAATTCTATGATAGGATCACAATAACGTGGAGCCAACTTAAAAGCACATAACAATAAAAGTGGAATCAGAACAACATGAAAAATAATGAATGAAAGGAGTACTCAGCTTAAAAATCTACTCTATTTTGTTGGCAACATATACATTTTTTTTGCAAAACTTACCTTCAGGTTAGGAAAAAAAATATTTATTTTGGGTCTGTTCATCTGATGTGGACTTGCATAATTATTTGTGGAAACTTCCATTTGCGAGACTGCTTCCATTTGTGAGTCTCAGCAACTTCCATGGAAGTGCACTGTGTTGCTCATGCTATCCATAAAAATAAACTACTGTCTACCTCTGAGTGAATTTTGTGGAGTGTGGGTTACCTAGCATGTGACAGTATACAACAGATATTTGTATTTTCATCTAGTTGATCTGTGGTCACTGAAGAGGCTCTGTTGTGGTCAGCGGTAGCTTTTGGCTTCCATACCAATGGAATCAACTTTATAGTTTAGTCCAGACTTCAGTGGATGCATCCAAGATAATGAACCTGTTTTGTGAATATGGCCAAACATCTTGGATAGACGTTTTAAGTCTGAACTAAAACCCAAAGGAGTTTTTGTTGTTACCATTGGTGTTGTCATCATTATCATCCTACCTTTTTCCCAGTTTGGTACTCAAGGCAGCTTACAACAATTAAAACAACCATAGCTAAATATTCATAACATACAAAAGTTAAAATGTACTTAAACTACCAAAGAACTAAAACTTGTCAAAAAACATACACAATTAAAAAGAAAACAGTATATGGGGGAAAAACTGAGCATAGTATGCAGTGCCCATTCCGCTAAGCAAGCAGTTTTCAATGCCCTGCCAAAACAAAAGATGTCACTTGCTTGAAGGACAATACCAAAGAGGGCACCAGTCTACCCTCTCTAGGAAGGAAGTAGGCACTGAGAAGCCCCTCTACTATGTTCACACCAGATATTCTTATGAAGGGCCTTGCAAGAAGACCTCAAACATTAGCACTTTGATAAGAGAGAATGCAGTTCAACAAGGGAGTTGTGTGCTCCCTGTAGCTCACTGCAAACACTTTAGAGTCCACTTTCTGTGTCTGAGGTGTGTTAGCAAGGCCTAAAATACTAGAATTATCTTTCAGGAAAAAAATCACACATTGATGGAAGGGGGAGAGGAAGGGAGAAATTGCATTATGCCTGGCCTTGAAAAACTCATATACTTCAAAAGTCATATAAGCTTTGTCTTTTTATCTGGTCACAGGAATTTAGCAGCCAACATGGCATTGCATTCGCATGCATGGCTCATTACATTTGAGACTTTGATGGTGAGTGTGTTGTCAACTTGGATACATTTAGCAATTCAACTGATACTGTGAGATCTCTCTTTTTTGCCTGTATATAGATTTTTCTCACCATTCACACACAAACATACAGAAAAGAGAGAGAGAGAGAGATCTATTCTGTATTCAATCAAACCTATGTGCCTTTCTTTTCTCTGTGTGAAAGTACTGCATGCATTCTCTAACAAAAGTAGAGAGACCATGGGTAAACCTGCTTGCTGTGCCCCCCCATCATAACTTTGCCATAAGAAGAAGACAAGTGTCTCTGTGGAGAGCTTCTTTGGCCCATGAAGGCATTCCACATAATTTATAACTAAAGCTGTGAAAAATATTCAGAAAACTTTGCTGTTTTTGTGAGAATTACTTCCCATGTGAGGATGAGAGAAGAATCACCTTCATTTTCACAGAGGTTTCTGTATTTGTGCAAAGTTATCTTGTTGCAAAACTCTTTTCCCCTTTGTGAAGTGAAGTCCACTCTCATACCAAAAGAAGCATGGCCCATTGTATCAGAATGATGCAAGCAACAACTATATGCTTCATGCAACAGGGAAACAACTGATGGCTTGTGACTGGTGTTAGTAAATCTATTCTCAATTCAAGTGCAAGCTGCAAAGGAGTTTCTCCAAGTAGCTGGACCTACAGTGGTGATAAAATCCAGCACCTTGGATAGATCTGTAAAGTTACCAATGCAGATTCAACATCCCTCTGACATTACATTCACCAGCCTCTTCTGCAACTATTGCAACCTAGCTACACCATTTGTCCAATTGATATAAAAAACAGTCTCACAAATGGAAAAAAATATATATCCTGAGATGGACAGAAAATAACTTGTTCCTTTCAGAGTTGCTGTGTATGTGAAGAGGACATACAAAAATTCACTCTCTGTTTAGAAATTTGATTTTATAGGGTTCAAAATGACACTGGGATGCTCAATAAATACAGAAGGTTCCCTGCTGTAAGTAGTCTTGCTCTGGACATGAAACATGATAAGGGTGTCAACAAAGGGAAAACTACATGGTCATTCCTACCTACCTATAGACACTACATACATTGAATGACTGAAGAAAACTGTAGTGCTTCTAAGATGTTGAAATATCCCTTGTAGTGTCCTTCTTTACCCAACTGAAGCATGAAGAGCACTGATAGGAGCCATGTGTACTGGAGCAGGAAATATCTGATATTGGTGGCTAAAGTGAAAGCTCCACGTTAGACTTCAGAGACATCAAAGACAAATGATGTAAAGCAATGTTACTGGATTCAGTGTCTCAATACTAGTGCTTCAGGACTTGAAAAACCCTTAGGCAAATAAATTGTTTCAATAACCTTTAGAGGCTCTGCATAACAGATGAGATGTGGAATTTAACTGTGGAATTTCAGATGGAAGGCAAGGGTTTTCTTCCCTGGTTGTACAGTGATGAAAAGCCAGGTGACAAGCCAAAATCTCAGGCCATTTTTGTACTACACTGTTATAATGCTCTCATTTCCACTTTCAATATTCTATGGAATTGTGGAATTTGTAGTTTAGGGAGGGGCGTTTAGAATTCTCAGCCAGAGAGCTCCTTGGCCTCAGTAAACTGCAAACGCCAGAATTCCACAGGATGTTGAAAGTGGAATAACAGAACTATGAGAGTGTAGTGAGGAGATGGCTACAGACAGGGTATGATTGGCTTGAGGTCCAGCATTCTTTTTGCCATTCTGTATTATCTAGCAGACCTATGGTGATCCCAGTGATGCCATGACCCTGGAATGTGTCACATCCTATAGTCTTCTGAATTTGTTACAGTTTTTCATGACTAAATAAATTCTTCACTGGCACCTCTCAGAATTATCAGAATAGTTATAACAGGTTGAGTCCAATGCATCATAAGGAACTTTGGCAAGCCACTCTCAGTCCACTTAAAAACATCCCTACCAGTTACCTATAAAAGTCTAAAGAACAGGTTGTAAGTCAACCTATTATATGGATAGTTATCTCCCTTTCAACTGAATGTACCAGTTGAAATCTGAGACTGATGAAGACAATGCATGGAATATAAAGATCACGGTGGCACTGGGTTCAGTTTTAGTCATATTTAGAGAAAGCCTATATAAATCTATGTAACTTACGTTATCTTTGAGTTCCATTGATTTCAATAGGTTTACTCTAACCATGGCTACATCTTTATTTATAGGTTAGAATTTCTACCCACTTTCTTTTACTTAAAGTGAAATGTGTTTTGGATGGATACCACAAGTGCTTTTTGCATCACTGGCAACCCAACTTACTATCAATTGTATGCTTTTTGTGCGAATGTGTATTTTTTTTGGTGAATTTTCAACTAGTCTGACATTTTCAAGGAAACACCCTGTGACCAAACAGCTGTCTACTTGATTGTGTAAGTAATTGTAATGGAAAGAAAGTCATTTATTGCTATCACTGTCATTTCTTATCTTAATGAACCCTAAATTGATAGATTACACATGCCAACAACTGCAAGAATAGAAACAGTCTGAAAGATATCACAGTATATTGTGATGACCACTACCGTGGATGCTTTTGGAAAAGAAATTTAAAAAACTGATATGAGATACATCTTTCTGTTGTATATGTTTCTGTTGCTCTGTGATACTTAAGAAATGATCACAGTACATTTAGAAGCAATATAATTCTAATTACCAGGACCGAGGGCAAATAGCTAAGGATCATTTCCAATAGAATGTGTGTTACCAGGCTGTACACTTCTACTCCATGATATGGTGTAACTGGCAAAATATTGAATTAGCATGTAATATAAATTATATCCTGCTATGACTGGGAAGCTTGCTGGCAAAGAGGAACTGGCTGCATGTGTGCACTGCTAAAAGAGGTCAAATCAAGACTTCAGACCATGCCTAGTCATAGTCAAGGAAACTCCTGAGATAATGGACTGGGAGATGTCCATCAACCACCTGACCTTTAGAAACAATGACTTCCACAGAATGACTGATTGTTTTCAACCCTCTCTCTTTGTCCATCAAAACACTCCTTTTGTCCACTCACCTGTCCCACCATTAAGGAACTATCATGATTCCCAGTGGTCCCTTTGTCACCTAACGCTAACACTATTAGGTCATTCTGGACCCCATTGTCCACTCTATCAACCCCATTGTCTACTCTTCTAGATAGCCATTAACACTTTTTCCCTCAGGGCAGAAGAAGAATGTTTAATCCCTGGTTCTGTTCGAGATAACTCCCAGTACTTCTGCCTGCTGGCTGCCCCTCTGCCACTCTGATTCCTGGTTGTACTATCCTTGGACTCCTAATCAAAACCACATTGCTTTGTTTCTTCACTTCTACATAGGCAAATATCATCCATGCCCCCCTTAAACTCACTATCCAACTTTTCCTTCCTTTTTCTTCAGTTAGCCTTGTGTGATTGGAAGACTTCTTGGATCTTGTATGTGTGTGTGATTGTTAATTTCCCTAATAAAACAAACAAGCTTACTTTTGAATCACTGGTTGGTTTATTCCCTGCATTAATACTGTTATCCACAAGTGTAAAAGACCTTGTAAGGTTACCCCCACTTGCATGCCTCCTCTTGAGCTGATATTCCCCACCACTTCATAAAGGCACTGGCATCATGAGCGGACCCCTAAGACACCCATATTTTGGGGTAATATGTGCTGCTTTTAAACATCCTATGGGCCTCAAGCAAATGCTGCAAATAAAAGTGTTGGCTCCAGTCTGTATAGATGGCTCCTGTCTGTAGATAATTTCCATCTACATAGCATTTCATTTTTCTATGAATGGACATTAAGAGCAGAGGAACACATTTGAACAGTATACTCAGAGTGGCTCCTCTCTCTAAGTAAGGCTATAATGACCTTTATTGTGGTCACCAATGTCCATTCATTCACCTAATCCCTTTGAGCCCAAAATGTACAACAAAGGTGGAAAGGAGCAGTGGAGAACACTATTCTTTCATGCTTGTAGTTGCGTGCACAATCTAAGAAGGCCGGTGAACAGTCTATCATAGCAAGGAGAAACATTACTAAAATGTGGTTGCTAGAGGCCCCCTGTCCGGGATGAAGACTTTGACAGGTTCTGATGATGCTGAATTCACAATGCCAGGCCTTAAGAGGAAAGGTCTTCTATAAAAATAAGAAAATAAACATTTCTTTTCCTTATAGAAAGATTTTCTCCCACAAAGTGACTCAACTAAGGCTTGGTAGTAATAATTGTAAATACACTTCACCCTGCCTAAATGGTAATTTGAAATATCAATCCAGTTAAGAAGTCATACATGCATTTTGGTCTAATTCTTAATTTAACACTCAGCTGGTTTAATATAAACAGCTGGCTGGGGGCAAGGGGAGCTCTCCATTCATTTAAGTCCATGATTAGAGGATTGTTTTGTTAATTCCAAGGTTAAAATATTTTAAATAAATCAGTAGTCAGGTCCACTTGGAAGAGTTGTAGTCTCCTTTGCTTCCTTCTGGCCTTCGTGTCTTCAGCAACAGACACAACATAGAAGCTCCTCCTCTGTCCCAGGAAACTGAACTCTGAAACTCCTTAATTCTGCTAGTTTTGTTGGGATCCACATTGAAAATAATGAAAGTGGAAGAATGAAAAGGTGAGATTATAGAAGCATGTGAAAGGGAAAGCAGGAGATACGATGTCTGAGAAATGGGATTTTTAAAAAATTGTGTAGTTGTTTCGTTCTCTCCCATACTTAGAACAGGAGTGGGGAAGGTTAACATTATAGATAATATTTTTCATTCTTTTAAAGCTTTTACTGCAGGCTTGTAAATTTAGATGACAATTTGATGTTAATAATGATTTCTCCCTCTTAAATATAATTGAATTAGCCGGGTTTTTTAGCTTTTTGATAATTAACTACATACATTAATCTTTGTCTACTAACTTTTCTACCTCTGATTTGGATCTTTTCTACAGAGTATCTTTGGACATTTGCAAAGCAGTGCAGAAGGAGTATGTTATGCTCATTGACATCCAAGAGTTGCTCCCCCCCCCAGTCTTTAGTCAGATTCTCTATGTGAATAAGTTCTACATAAGGATGGGGAAGAAAAAATTGTTTGTTTCATATTTTAATGTAAACCAACCTAATTTGTAGTGTTCAAACATGAACTGACATGCTTCTGTGATAATTGTTTCCATTTTTTTATTATTATTTTGTACTGCAGTTCTCTGATTTTACAAAGAGGAAAAAAAACTGCTTACAAAAATATTCATGATTGTCAAAGCACACAAAAATTTACAAAACACATAAAATTTTCATTCATAGGCTTTCAGAAACTCTCCATCTCTTGTCTAACTTACTGCATGAAATTCACAGCTTATGCAAACTTTGCTTAAAACATTTATAAAGGAAAACCTGCCAGCTTTCATGGCAGTCCACTCTAATGTCAGATGCTTTGTACTGACATCTAATTCCCACTGATTCAATGGGTCTTTTCTAGTTGGGACTAACAAAAGGTTGATTACTGTCCACATATTCTTCCACACATTAAGTCAAAATCTCCCTTCTTATAACTTGAATCTGTTGTTTTAGTTCCTAACATCCAGAGCAGTAGGAAACAAATTTGCTACATCTTCCATATGGCAGTCTGTTATCAAAGCAGAATCGAGTGGCGTAATTAGTTCCTTTGATCTGGACATCAAACCCAATAATGCATCTAAAGAGTGTTCATCAATGGTTCTTCCTCCACTTGGTGAAATCCCTTATAGTTCTATCCTAGTGTTGCTCAACATCTTTATAAATGACTTAAATGATGGAATATTGGGCATGCTTCAGCAGATTTGCAGATGACACTAAATTAGGAAAGATAAGTCAAAGTTCAAAATCAGGATTCAACATGACAGTGGAGGGGGCCAGGCCTGCTTTTTCTTCTCTTACACTGGAGTGGCAGCTTCCCTCCCCACTTACTATAGCACTCTGCCCCCAACCTTATACAAGCCTTCTTTTCCCTTTAAAACCACCACCTTATTATATAAGTCTCTCAGTTGTTATCCAGTATGCTTTACTGATCTGTGGTAGCGGATTACTAATGAAAAATATGCTACTGAGTCAGAATTTGTAAAAATATAACATGATATTTAAAATAGCAAGCAGGGAAACTGTATCAGGTGTCAATAAGTAATTCCAAGCAATAAAGAACTTCACTTAATATATAGACACAAAACTTTCACAAACCCACAGGCCTTTGGCTTCCCTTTTGCTCAAAGACTTAATTCCAAAGCATAGGTCATACCTTCTTATCCACCTCAAAAATGGTTTGGTTTTTCCTCTGTCTCTATCTAGACTTCTGAGAAGACAACCACACTTATTCAGACAACTCCTCTGACTCACCAAAGAGCTGTAACTTAATTTTTTTTCTCTCTCTGGAAATCTCACTGAAGAAATCTGAAAAATTCAAGTCACTGTGCCTTATACATAGATCTTCTCCCCTCAAAATCTGAGTCTCTAACTCTCTCCAATGGTCTCAGTATCTCTTATACAGAACCACTTTGGTTACATGGCAACCTGTTGCTAGGGCTGCTCTGCCATTCAGATTAGCTACACTCCCAAGCTCCATCACAATGACATGAAAAAATTGGAGGGTTGGGCCAATACTAACATAATGAATTTCAACAGAGAAGAAATGTAAAGTGCTGCATTTAAGCAGGAAAAGCACAATGTACAAATATAGAAAGGATGAAACCTGGCTTAACATTAGTATATTACATTAGTTATTTTTCAGTTAGACTCCATTCCCTCACCTAGCCCCTCCCTTTGTCTAGCTAGGGTTGCATAGTTGATAACCAGACAATTTAAATCTTCTAGATTGCTAGGGCAGCTCTGTTCCTATGCCCTCCCCAGGGTTCATCATAAGTTGTGCTTTCCATTCCTGCTAAATGCAACTAACAACTGATCCCCCTCCCACCCCAGAAGGCCAGGGACAGGGTGGTGGTGGTGATGGTAGTAGGAATGCTTTAGGTTTCCGGAAATTTCCATAGAACATTTAAGGGAACTTCTACAGGGTAAGAATGGTTCAGCAATAGAATCAATTGTCTAGAGAGCAAGTAGAGTCTCTTTCTTTGGATGTCTTCAAAAAGTGCCTGGACAGCTACCAGATGGGGGTGATTTAGCTGGAGATACTGCACTGAGAAGGGGTGACTTGATGTTCCATGTGTCTCCTTCTGACTGTACAGTTCTATGATTAAATTATTCTTTTATTTTATTAACATCCTGCCTTTCACCCTGAAAGTGGGACTCAATGAGAGGAAGGAAGACTTAGCTAATGAGACAAAACATCATAAATATGAGAAGGAAACAAAATGACTAACAAATAGCCTACCATCTATAGTTGGAGCAACCATAGCTGGGGAACCAAAAAGTAACTTTAATATATAAATGTCAAAGTTTGACTGTGTGGACATGTCAGGCAGAGAAGACCTCATATGATTGGCTGCCTAAGAAGATTCTATGGAATCCTGATGTTTAGGGAGGGGCCTTTAGAATTCTTAGGCAGAGAGCTCATGGGTCTCAGACAACTGTATCTGTCTTGAACAGGCCATTTGCTATGGAGACAAGGTCTAGCAGCAAAGAGGAAGGCAGTGTATTCCCTCAAGAACCCAACTTCTGCGTGTTAATAACTCCAAATACAGATTGGATTGGGGAATATGTACCTTAAAGTATTTCTAACAAGTATCACCTATGAGAAAATAAAATCCTGGGCAATGATGGGTATATACACTAGTTGTCTTTAAAATAATAAGAGAAAAGTGCTGCTGCTGATGGTAGACCATGACAATGACAATGGTTGACATCAGAAAGTTGTTTGAATTATGTGAATTCCAAATTAAATGTGAGAACATTGAGTTCATATACTATCATTTTACTGGGTTGGGATTCACTCCCTGGTTGTTTTTCATGAACAATGGAAGCATTCTTTCCCTCTGGACAAAGTAATTCTGTTTGGCTGCTCTTTGCCCTGCTGAAGGACAGCCTACTTTCCTTTTTTCATTTCTCAATAATTTTCAGAAGGAGCTGAGATTGCTGCCAGCAGTATTTCTAGAGGTCTGCATGTTTTCCTAGCCAAATAGAAACATTTGCTTAAAGATACCATAAGCAGTCAAATTATACCAACATATAAAGCTGGGCATTCCAACAAAACAGTCCATCCTTGACTGAATGCCCAGGCAATTTCCTCATTGCTCACCATGCAAAAGACAGTTGTCCCATTATCTAAGGTGATAAAATCAGGACACAGAGCACAAATGGGAAGCTGCTCAGAAAGGATGTCATAAAGCTTTTTACAAAGCATTTGCTTCAGCATTGGCCTCTGTTTCCTTCCTTCCACCTCCCAGCCCAAATTACAAATGTAGGATATTACTATGGCTTTTTGGATTGAAAGGAAATTGGCACTTGGTGATTAATTTTCTACACAGATGTAATTTTCCCCTGGTCAGTTTCATCAGATCAGCTCAGATCAACTGAATCATAGAATCATAGAAATGTAGAGTTCGAAGAGACCACACGGGCCATCCAGTCCAACCCCCTGCCATGCAGGAACACCCTCAAAGCACTCCCGACAGATGGCCACCCAGCCTCTGCTTAAAAACCTCCAAAGAAGGAGATTCCACCACACTCCACTGAGGCAGCATGTTCCACAGCTGGACAGCCCTGACTGTCAGGAAGTTCTTCTTGAGGTTCAGGTGGAATCTCCTTTCCTGCAGCTTGAATCCACTGCTCCTTGTCCTGGTCTCTGGAGCAGCAGAAAACAAGCCCACTCCCTCCTCTACATGGCATCCCTTCAGATATTTAAACATGGCTATCATGTCTCCTCTTAACCTTCTCTTCTGCAGACTAAACATCCCCAGCTCTCTAAGTCTATCCTCATAGGGCATGGCTTCCAGGCCCCTCACCATTTTGGTCGCCCTTCTCTGGACTTGCTCCAGCTTCACCATGTCCTTCTTGAATTGGGGTGCCCAGAACTGGACACAGTATTCAAGTCTAACCAAAGCAGAGTAGAGTGGTAATACCATTAATATGGGAGATGTTAATAATTCACAAAACTGGAGTAGTCATGTGGAGGGAATTTAACCCTATCCTCCCTGCTCTCATCTGGATGAAAAACATCATCTTATTTTAACATTCATGAAATGAGAGAGCTTGTTGTGTTCATCATAACTAAAAGAAAATTATGTGAGCATCATCACTCACGTGTAGACATAAAATTGGTGATGCTGAAGGAATTGTACAAATGGCATGTACCAGCATCCTATTGGTGACAGACATGGGCATAATTGAACATCCCACTTGCTTAATGTACTTTATTTGATTCTGTCACATGGAGGAATTCCATATATCCATCCACCACCATCCCACCCCAAATCTCTAAAACTATCTGCAGACTGGGAATCATCATTCCTGAAGCTGGGTGTAAGAGGGAACAGGCATCCACCTGCACCTTTTTGGTGTCATCCAGAGGTCCAGAATGTACCTGATACTGTTGGACTATCAGACCATCTTCCTCTTCATCCTGTGACAACCAAGTGAATGAGGGGAGTGGCATCTAGCCAGCAGACAGAAACATTGGGCATATGTTCAGTGTTTAAGAGTGTGTGTGTCTGTGTGTATTTCTGAGGCACCTCATCAAAAATAATTAAAAACATACAACAAAATAACAAAAATAACATACAATAGCTATTGACCATTAAGGGACCGAATATCGGGGGAAGGAATACTACTACAGCTATTAAGAGCAAATGTATCTGGAATGGGTTTGGACTGCAATACAATACAACACAATGTCAGCTGGATTCTCTTAAATTTCAAGGCTGTTGAGCCAGCACAGAATAGAGGTTTCTCCTAATTTCCTCTGATGATCTTGAGGAAGACCTCAGAAAATCTTCACTGACAGTCAGTTTTACATCAGGATATTACTACAAAGGCACGTAAGCTCATTTTAGGTATTTGTTTATGTGCTGAAAGCAAGAGTCCATGTTGCGGTCACTTGTTAGAACTTCCGGTTTGGGTATGGCGCTGCGAGAAGGCTCCCTCTGAAGCTCCGTGCAAGGGGATCCTCTGACAGACGGCGAAATACATTAGGCAATAATAACAGCCTGATTTAAGATCCCCCTTGGTATAGGGAGATGAAGAAGGGGCTCCGAAGGTCGATAAGTATCCCTTAGCTGCCATCGAGCGAGATCGCGCAAGACGACAGCGGACGGGACGAAGAAGACAGGAGCAGCCATAGCTGTCTGCCAGTGCTTGAATGTTCAAGCTTCAAGCAGCGCCGGCAAACTGTTTTGGACTTGGTAAAGGAGAAGTCTTAAGGTCTTTTTTTTTTATTATCCTATTTGAGAATTAAAATCACCAGATATTTATCTTGAGAAATTAACCGGGAGTGGGACTTTGAATGCGACTATAAAACTTTAAAGTGGGTGGTGAAGAAATAGACAATTGATTTGGATATAATAGGCAGAGGAATGGACATGTGCTTGAGAAACCATTCATGAAGAGCTAATTGAAACTGATCGTATTTGGAAGAAGTAAAAGGAAGTTTCAAAATAATTTTATACGGAACTTTCTTCTGTGATAGATTGCTATATTCGGTTTTGTTTGGAATTTGGGGAGATTGGACTTAACAGAATTTGGAGAGAGAGAGGTGAACGGGAGGATTACAAGGAGAAGACGGACGGGGTCGAGTAAGTGGAGG